>VONZ01000028.1:2180000-2696319 GCA_012976165.1 Labeo catla | reverse complement strand
AAAAAAAAAAAGAAACAAGAAGAATTAGTGCTACCAGTAGCCTTCGACTGTAGTGTGGGTTGGCGTACGCTAAAGAGAAGAATATAGTTTTTATTTTAGATGGTGCTTCTTGAAAGAGAGTTGTCTATATTTCTTAAAGCAATCTCTTGGTGCCAGTCAATAACGGACTGCTGTGATTGGTTAACCAGCCACTGGATAGCCTGCCCTTCCCACCCCCCCAGATCTCTGTACAGGATGGGGATGGGGAACGGTGGCTCAGAAGGAACACTTGGTGCACTCCTGAAGAGTTGTACCAGAGGGCTGTGGTCCAGGAGTGGTTACGTTGCATAGTGATCAAAGCTCCCCAGGTACTCCAAAGCGGCTCTGTAGCACAGCTGGTACTGGTCCTGCAGGGGAAAAACCAGCGTGTGTCAGCGGGAGAAACAATCTCCTCCTTAACAGTGGTGACAAAGAGCTCATGCTCCATATCAACTGCTGCTAAAGCTGCTGAAAATGACTTTTTGGGACAATAAACATGAAATGTCCCTGAAGACACCACTGGAATAAGTGAAAGGTAAGGTATCCTGAGAAATAACACTTTGTTGTCTCTGTGCCCCATCATTGAGTCTCAACATTGGCATTACAGGCAATCAGGAAACTTGGAGGCTGTTGGATAAGTACTAATCATTAAACACTAATTCTAAGTCTTTTAAGTCTAAATCAGCAGCTTTAACCGCATATTGGAAGTGGTATTACAATTTTTGGGCAGAAGGACAGTACCTCTGTCTGCACCATGGCAGGTCTTTGCGTGCGCAGGGTCTTAACTGTCTGGAACAGATCCACCACACCCTCATATCTCATCCTCTCCAGGACAATACTGAGAGTGATGAAAACACCTGTTCTTCCCACTCCAGCACTGAAAAACAACAGCATCTGTTAACTTAACACCTGTTACACATGGGTGAAGGATCTACTTGACGCTTAACACTGCAGTTTAACGTGATGCACTAAATCTGGGTGTCTGGGGTTTGTGAAGCTGTGATAGAAATTAAATCAAATATTAAATTAAATTAAATTAAACAAAAAATTAATTCTACAGTTTTAAAATGTGTATGTTTAATCAATTTGAAAAATAATAATAAATGTAAATTATTATTAAAATCTATTCATTAATTCTTGACAATTTAAAACATTACAAAAAATTGTAAAAATGTTTATGAAGTTGTTACAGATTATTAAAATAAAAAAGATACAATTTTAAAATGTGTACTTTTATTTTTAAAGAAAAAAATATTAAAAATGATTAAATTAAAAGCAATTATAAATTAAAAAAATGAAATGTGCAAAAGTAAACTTAGTAAATTTAAATAAATAAAATAATTATTACAATTTAAAACAAATGTAATTAAAAAAGTGCAATAGTATATTGAATAATATAATGAACGCTGCATGAACAATATTAAAAAGTGTACTTTTATTATTAAAAAAAAAAAAATAAATAAATAAATAAAAAACAATTAGGGCTGTCAAAATAAATGTCTGTGTTTACATAAAATATGTGTGTGTACTGTGTATATTAATTATGTATATATAAATACACACATATTTATATGTATACATGTATTTATATTTACATATAATTTATATTATTTTATATCATTTATATTATTTATTTATATTATTACATAAAAATATTTTCTATATAAATAACATATTTTTCTATATACATGCATCTGTGTGTATTTATATATACATCATAAATATACACAGCACACACACATATTTTATGTAAAGACAAACTTTTATTTTGTATGCGATTAATCACGATTAATTGTTTAACAGCCCTAAAAAAATGGAATGTGTACAAAATAAATTGTTTATTATTAAATTCAAATAAATACAACTAATAACTATTTCAACTTAAAAATTATGTAATTAAAATAATTTGTGTAATAGTATATTGAATAATATAATGAACCCTGCATAAACTATGTATACATCCACTTTTTATGTGTAAAATGTTTATTTGGTATGGTAATATGCAGTCATTTCATCATTATTACAAAATAAATAAACCTTAAGGAAGATCATCTGCTGATCAGCTGACTGTATATTATCCTTATTATCCCAGATCAATCACAGATCAGCGTACCTGCAGTGCACAGTGATTGGTCCGTCCTGGCCAAACTGCTCCTTGGTTTTATGAACTTGGCCAATGAAGTCGATAAATCCCTCGCCAGTTTTTGGCACTCCCTGCTCTGGCCAATCAGTGAACTGGAACTGCCGAATGGTTCTAGATTGACCGTCCTGAAGGGAGTAAAGAATTAACGGTTTATTAGGCTGCTGGTTTCACTCTCACATACGCACAGCTGGACGCCTCCGCAGCAGGGAGCCTCTGTCCATATGCTCACTGTATGACCGTGTGTGTATGCGATTTAGCTACAAGCTTATTCATAACCTTGGTCCTATTTATAGTCGCCAGAAAGCTCTGAAGTCCAAAGCGAGCCGCGGGATGTGAGAGCGCCGTGTTGGTGTGAAACATCTGCCGCCAGCAACAGATTGCTCACACACCCCAGCGGTGCCCTCAAGTACCATACTGAGTGACATTCATATGAAATAACACTCCTCTGGCAGATTCCTACAGGTGATAGATGCACGTACCCTGGCATCTGTGACTTTAAACTCTCGCAGGATGTACTGGGGCATGTTGTATTCAGCCATGGGATCCACCACAAAGTACTGATAGCGGGCAGAGCGCTCAGCTGGCCAGTACTGATGACACTTCTCCTGCAGGATGTGGAAAAATACGAGTAAGTCTCTGATTAAAACATCAGGATGTGAGTTAAAGAGAGGAAGGTGCTCTTACCCGTCCCATCTCTCTGAGTTTGGTCAGCATCACTACAATAGTGGAATTGTGCTCCCATAACATCCTCCAGAAGTCCTCAGTGGTCTCCGCTAGAGGGCCCTGAGTGGCAATATAGGCCTTCTGCTGTCTGTGGACACATAAAAATGTCTTTTGAGACATTTGTGTAAAACAAGCAAATTTGCCCAGAAACGATCAGATGACAATGGCAGTGGGCTTGAAAACAGCTGTGCCTTAAAGGGGAAGGTCACTTCTAGAACAAGAATTTACAGATAGTGTACTCACCCCATTGTCATCCAAGATGTTCATGCCTTTCTTTCTTCAGTCGTAAAGAAATTATGTTTTTTGAGGAAAAAATGTTCTCCATATAGTGGACTTCAATGGTGCCTGCAAGTTTGAACATCCAAAATGCAGTTTAAATGCAGCTTCAAAGCCCTCTAAATGATCCCAGCCAAGTAATAAGGGTCTTTAATAAGGGTGAAACGATTGGCCAAGGTTTTTTTTTTTTTTTTAAAAAAAGATCCTTCCTTGGCTGGGATCATTTAGAGGCCTTTTTTAAGCTGCATTTAAACTGCATTTTGGACATTCAAACTCGCAGGCACCATTGAAGTCCACTATAATGGAGATAATTCCTGAAATATTTTCCTCAAAAAACATAATTTCTTCACAACTGAAGAAAGAAAGGCATTAACATCTTGGATGACAACAGGGTGAGTACATTATCTGTACATTTTTGTTCAGAAGTAAACTACTGCTTTAACTATATCTGAAACTAGTCATCCAATGAAATAGTTGGATGGTAGTCAAATAGTTAATTCTGTCTTATTTTTTTATTGTTTATTTAATATAATTTATTTGTTGTTTATTTATTATTGAAATTTGTAATATGCTTTTGCAATTTGTATTCATATTTTAAATATTTCTATTTACTTTTTAACTGTGCTTTTTACATTTTTAATTTAGCTTTTATTTCTTCAGAAGTTTTAATCATTTTAATACATAAACTTATTAGACAAACTTTTAAAAGTTAGACTTTTTCACTAAATATTTTTATTTCAGATTTTGTTTAATCTATTTTCTTGTTGAATATCTGCCTACTAATGGCTGCTGAAATTTATAGATCAAACGAAAGCTGAATAAATACGTTTTTCATAGATGTATGGTTTGTTAGGAAAGCACAATATTTGGCCGAGAAAAATATATTAAAAAAATTGCTTTGAAAGTTGTCCAAATGAAGTTCTTAGCAATGCATATTAGTAATCAAAAATTATTATTGTTTTAATACATTTATGATAGGAAATTTACAAAATATCTTCATGGAACATGATCTTTACTTAATATCCTAATGTTTTTTGGCATAAAATAAAAAGCGATAATTTTGACCCATACAATGTATTGTTGGCTATTGCTACAAATATACCCGTACTTATAACTGGTTTTGTGGTCCAGGGTCACATATCACTAAGAAACTATAAACATTTGTAAAAAAAAAAAAACAAAGTCTCTATGACAGCTCTAAACTCAGACCAGTAAAAGGTACTGTTTTAACCAATTTCTGATTGGTTAAAACAGTACCAATCAATCTTTAACCAATCAGAAATGCTCTCTGCCTATCAATCATCTTCCACATTCACATTTGCCAATACGTCTTTGAAGGGTCGTTTGCCAACAATGTTGGAGGTCTAATTTAAAAGCTGGCAGAAGCTGCCAAACAATCACTTGCATCATGTTTAAAACTGACAAACTGATTGTGAATTATATTCTATAATCTGCTGTTCTACCCATATACATACATATAATTAGGGTGTTTTATTAACACAGCCACTGGGTGGCAGCAGCGTACTTTGCTACGGCAGCTTGAGCAATCAATGTGCACATGGCAAACACATCACTGTCTCATACAAACAGTGCCACGGGTTAGCAACTAATGAAGGTGCTGCAGGCGAGGCAATAACATGGAACTGGGAGATTAAAGTCTGCTCAGGGCCTTGTTCCGACAAATAAAGAGACAGCAGAGTAGAAGAGAGGAGAGATGGAGAGACGAGCCAGAATGAACAGCAAAGAAGAGCGAGAGACCCCTCCCTCCTTCGACCACTCATTCCAGAACATACACGCTGCTACAAAGAACAGAAAGCAGACGTCAGGGACACACTGCCTTTGACAAAGCCAAATTACCTCTATATTAATCATGCAGTTCTTCCTTGGAGGTTATTTTCCACCAATCAAACAAAATTCAACACAAACACTAAAACGGTTATAAAGGCCGACACAAAAACAGCCCTAATGACGTATCCGCTCAGCTGGCAAAGCTCTTTGTAAACTAGTAAGAAGGTCAAGCGTGTTTTTGTGCTTATCGCATTAACATGCTGTTTAAAAGCGGCTTAATTGCTGTTTTTTGACAAGACAACAAGACTCAGAGCGGACGGACCCAGAGGCTCGGCTAAAGAGGGAGACGTGACCGTAGAAGCGCTTTTGAAGCTCATTCGGTTTTAGAAATAAGACTGGTGTCAATTACGCATTGGCACAGGTTGAGCTCCTCCAGAGTAGCTCTCATTAAGTTTTAATTCAAACGAGAGGGGCTGATGTATCAAGTCCCTAGACATTTCCTTCACAGACTCTGTGACATTTCGTGCCCACACTTCGTTTTACGGCAAACACGACTGGCCTTTTCTCTCTCGCTTTTCCTTCTCTGATTTTCTCAAGCGTTCACCCCATTGAGAGCGCCTCCTTTTGTAATTCAATAAACAGCTGTCAGACAGAGTAAGGCAACAAAAAATGTGAAGGCTGAAAATGTGTAGACAAACTATGCTGTACTGCTCATTGTTTAGAGAGAATATTGCAGTTGAAGAAAAAAAAGAGAGTTATGGATCATCTCAATTACCACGTACGAGAACGAGTCTTGACGTCTGATGTAAACAGAACAGGAGGGACAAAAAGAAGTCAACAAATCTACTGATCAGAACCACCGGATTTATTTAGAGGCCTGAATTAACACTTGCCAAGTGCCATATGTGAGTAAAAATTGGTTTTGGTGGGTAAATAACACAACAGTTGGCTGGTAACTATTAGGAGCGTCAACATGTGACCTGAACAAATAGAATTACCCATTTTAACTTAATGAAGAAGACACAATCAGAAGTACTCAAAGTGGCATAACTTTACAAACTCCATCTGCTGTCCTCATGCCACCCTGAAGCAAGACTGGCATGTTTATGCAGGTGAGCAAAAATTCGGACGTCTTTCATCTGGAGTTTTTCAGAGTCAGGAGAAAGGTTTCCTAACTGTCCTAAGTTACTGTATCATCTTTCTCTCTGTCTTGCTCTCTCTATTAAAAAATAAATTATTTCAAAAATATATTATTAAAAATAATACAAAATACATTTCATGGTTGGTAAGAAATAGTGAATGTTCTCAATTCTGGGCCCTGGATCAATCTGTACCTGGAAACACAGAAGCCTGAAACCAACTCTATGTAAATAGATGCTTCTAGCTACACAAGCTCTGATTCATGATTCGTTGAAATGTGTCAGAGAGTGATTCATAATGCAGTGCAACAACTTGTGCAGTCGGTTTTTTCTTTTTAGACCCACAACTGACAGAATCTGACAAATATGTTTATGTATAGCAGCTACTTGAATTAAAAAAACATCTCATCTTAACCTTGAGAATTAAAGTGAACATGCTCTTTAATGTTTTGTAACGGTTTGGCACGAGCAGCTACCTGTATCCATCGATGCAGCTGGCATTGATGTAGTCAGACCCCTCCACTCCTCGGATTGGCTGCAGGCAGACCCGTGTGGACTCGAAAGGCATGATATTGACCAGCCGGTTCTTGAACTTGTTGCAGGGCAGGTTGGCGCTGATGAATCGCGAGGTGTGGGCTTTGGAGTTGGCGAGTCTCTGTGGAAACAGTATTGGGTTCAGAAGGCTTGAGCGTAAAACAAGCTGGCAGAAACATTATAGCGGGACATACTCTGAAACAGAATATTTTTTAAATGTGGGGGAGCTGTGTCCTATAGAGCACAACGGTACTAAAAGCGTGTCTGTTGTGATTGTAAATTGAAGGTGAGCTCTGCAGCAGTACAGAGGGGTGCGGGCGAAACAGCCTGACTGGGAAAGCGAGGGCGTGACTGGCAGCGGGGCAGAGAAAGCACAGATGGACATCAGCAGAGAGCGCGTAGAGACCATTGGCTCTACTACAAGCTCTGTCTGTACTGGGTACCCACTCTGGTCTTTGCGCCAGATGCTGTTTCTACTTCTAGAATCTGCTCTGAATTGAGCATCCTAGTTATACCAGCAATCACTTATATCCCAACAGCACTATTAACAGATGGAACAGTAAAGCATTTTCAATAAAACATTTACTGAGTCATTAGGTTTGTATTCTAATTCAAATATTCATGTGCATTACAGTTAACTTAAAACGACTAACAACAACAACAACAACAAAAATGTTGCACAAAATAAACATTAACTGAAATAAAATCTAAAAAAAAAAAAATTTTCATTTTAGCTAGCTACCAAGACAACATTTCTCATTTTAGTTTACTGTAGCTTGATATCCTATAATTAAAACTGAAATAAAAATAAATAAAACTATGTAGACACACACACACACACACTACCAGTCAAATGTTTTTGAAAAGTAAGATATTTTATGTTTTTTAAAAAAGTGTTTTCTGCTCACCAAGCCTGCATTCATTTGATCCAAAGTACAGCAAAAACAGTAAAATTACTTTTAAAATGTAAAATAACTGTAAAAGCTGTTGAAAATAACTGTTTTCTATTTAAATATATTTAAGAATGTAATTTATTCCTGTAATTTCACGTTGAATTTTTAGCATCATTGCTCCGGTCACGTGATCCTTTAGAAATCATAAAAATATTCTGATTTGCTGCGCAAATAACATTTATTATTATTCTTATGTTGAAAACAGCTAAGTAGAATTTTTTCAGGTTTCTTTGATGAAAAGAAAGTTCAGAAGAACAGTATTTACAGTATTCAATAAAGAATCCCGAAAAAAATGTACTCAACTGCTATAAATATTAATAATTAAAACTGTTTCTTGAACAGCAAATCAGCATATTAGAATGATTTCTGAAGGATCATGTGTCACTGAGAACTGGAGTAATGATGCTGAAAATTAGGCTTTAATCACAAGAATAAATTACATTTTAAAATATATTCAAAAAGAAAACAGTTATTTTAAACAGTAAAAATATTTTAAAATGTTACTGATTTTGCTGTACTTTGGATCAAATAAATGCAGGCTTGGTGAGCAGAAGAGACTTCTTTAAAAACAATAAAAATCTTACTGTTCAAATACTGGTAGTATGTGTGTGTGTTTTTACTGCTAAATTACTAAAAATGACAAAAACATAATTTCCTGTGATCAAAAATCATGTCTCAACATGGCAGCCTCCATGAGGTGACCTACTCCATGTAAAATAAAACTTTATTAGGCTACTTATAGTCTTCGTCAAATGTACTAATCATTTTGTAATTTTTTTTTTTTTAAATAAGCAAAGTATGACTGAATGCACCTTTAATTTGTCTGTTAATGAGCAAAATAGGTGCAGTGATGTGCAGTCACCTTAAACTCCAGCTCCATGGCTGTGACGGTCTCTCCCGGCGGTGGCTGGGTGAGCTTCTGGATGTGGGCGTAGAGGTTTCGGGCAGGCACCTCTGTGTTTCCACAGGTGGCGGCCTCCAGCAAGGCCTCGTGGATGAAGATGTACTGGTCCTCCGTCTGCACCATATAGTTCCTTTGGGCTCTCATGCATGTGACGTGGCCATAAATGTCTACTGTCTTCTCATGTTTCATCCGCTCCAGCATGGCGTCAATAACTATGAAGCAGCCTGTGCGGCCCACTCCAGCACTGAAATAGAGAAACTGGTTACACTATGAACTAACTGGATAACACTGAGAACACTTTTTAAATAAATTGATTAAATCATATACTGAATAATCAATCAAATTAATTGCATATAAAATACTTCTACAGAAATATTCTGGTCAATATTCATTTTAAATACATTTTAAATCAATAATTATTTAAATAAATATCATATAAATTAATACATATTAATCATTACATAAATTTATCATTATAAATTAACTTGGCATCCTTAACTAAAACACAAAGATGCTAAATTACATTTGAAACCTAACCTTTTTTTGACCAATTCCACCAGGCAAACCTACCACTGTTCATTTTACAAGAGAGTTTTATAAGATCCGAAAAAAGTGAAAAGGTCAGCAGTAAATGAAAGACTGGGGACTGGCGCTAACCTGCAATGCACTACCATGGGTCCAGCATCAGGAGGGTTGCAGGCTTTGACCCTGCGCAAGAAGGCTAGGATGGGGGTGGGGTATTCAGGCACTCCGTGGTCTGGCCAGGCCATGAACTGGAACTGCCTGACCTCGCGTTTCTCGCTAGAGCCATTCTGTTTGAGCAAAGTGGAAGATAGGAGGTTAAGTGGCTGAAAATGTGGAAACTTACTATATAGAGATTAAAAAGCAAGCAACTTTTTACCTTGTAAAGGGCAAAGGTGCGCACACTGTAGGTTGCCAACTCAACAGCATCAAGCATAGTCACTTGGATCATTCCGTAAGTCTCTGTGCCACGAACAGGCCAATACTGATCACACTTGACCTGTTTAAGAGTAAAGAGTGAAACACAGTCAAATAGTGCAGGAATAAAGGCTTTAAATCCCTTGAAATTACAGGCACCAGAGTTTTGTGATGTTTCAGTATTTTTGTATCAAGGTTTCCACAAAAATACTAAGCAGAACTGTTTTCAAAATGTCTAATAACCAATGTTTTAAAACACCAAAACAGTATATTCAAATGATTTCTGACATTCATGTGATACTGAAGACTGGAGTAACTGGAGTTTTTTCTCAAAATTGCAAGTTTATATCTCGCAATTATGACTTTTGTCTGCATTTTGCAATTGTGACTTTTTTCTTAGTTTTTTAGCGAGTTTATAACACACAATTGCAAGTTAAGTCAGAAGATATAGAGATATAAACTCGCAATTCTGAGAACACAGTCTTTTTTCCCCCTCAAAACTAGACCTTCTTTCTTTCTTTCTTTCTTTCTTTCTTTCAGGAACAGTCAGAGTCACTATAATTTCAATTAAGATACTGTTTAATACTTATTAATACCATTTTAATAATACTTAAATCGTTTAAAATAATTTCATTTATATGCACTAATACAATACCAGGTTGGACAGATTCACAGAACCAATTACAATAATGTAAATATAACTGAAATATATAAAAACGCATGAATAATATTGTTTATTGTTATTACCAGCGAAATTATTTTGAATACATTGTGAATATTCAATATATCAGCCAAATGTACCGCTTTCTAATGTAAGGGTCCCTACTACCAGAGCTTGTATAAATACAGCTTTACACAAGCAAGCACCATTCACATTTAAATGGTGACTATTTACCTCATTTCATTGTTGCTTTGAAATGACTGAGTTATGGCAGAGTTGTGTGCCACTTGTACCCAACAAGTCACAGAAGCACAAAGCTTATTTTTGAATTGAGGGCAACTCCTATAAACAACAAAGTACAATGCATCCAAATATTCTTTAAAATTAGACAAAAGCAGCAGAAATTGCCCTAAATGCCATGTTTTGTATAGCACTGAATCATCTACTCCAGGCAAAGACCAACTAAAAATGACGTAGAGTTCATTTCTTCTTCAAGGTAGGTCCTGTCAGCAGTGAAACTAGGCCAGTTGTTCTGTCTCTGCTGGAGGTTTTCATCACAGGGCTTGGGGACGCCCTTTACCTATGAAGTAATGCTTTATAGGTGCGCAGCCTTGCCAAAACCCACTCATTTACCACGCTAGCTCTGCCAGCACATGTCTCTTTCTCTATAAGCCTTTAGCTCCCATCTGACCTCCCATCCATCAACAAAAACCTGAGTGCACGCATTCTTCAGGGGGAGGAATTACAGGTTATCAACTGTCAGATACGACATTTGAGCTGAACAGAAGACTAGTCGGTGGACTTGCTCTCTCACTAACCCTGGGTGCCACTGGTCTGTTGCTGCACCTAGCACAACAGTGCACTAAAAGCCCACATAGTGATTGGACTCATAGAAACGCAGGTCCCTTTAGTGCCAAGCACAGACGGATGTTTTATAGCACAAAGAGAGTTGTGAACCGTTGTACTGTGTCATCCAACAAAAAGGATGGCAATGGTATTTTGTCTTTTATTTTATTACTATATTTTGTGAGGTTGGAACTCATACTACTATTTTGGAGTGAACCTCAGGCCAAAGAAAGCACGCTCTTTTATATACTCTGTACTTACACTATCATTTTTTTTTTAAAGGGAAAAAAAAAGGGCAAGGACTAATTTATTTTTATAAAAAGTGACAGAAACCTCATTTGTAAAATTAGGCCTTTGCTATGTAAGAAAACGTTTTTAAATAAATGCTGTTCTCCTGAACTTTGTTCATCAAAGAATCATGAGTAATGGCTGCTGAAAATTCAGCTCTGCCATTTCATAAAGGAATTACATTTTAAAGTACATTAAAACAGAGAGCAATTATTAGGGGCCAAGAACTGAAGGTGCGAAGGCACCTATTGTATCCGCTGGCGTTCTTCTTCTTCTTCTTTCGTTTTTTCAGCTCGAGTCTATGGCAGGCCATAGAACCGCTTGCGGGAAAGTTGTGAAATTTGGCACACTGATAGAGGACAGTCCCATGATTAACCATAGCAAATTTGGAGTCTCTAAGTCAAACTCTCTAGCGCCACCACTCGTCCAAAGTTTCACTTATGTTTATGCTAAGAACTTTTGAACTGTAAGGTCTAGAAGGAAAATTCCTTGGCTCATGCAGAGTCAAATGAAGTCCAAAATTGAAAAAGTTATGGAATTCAAGTTGATCTGTCAAACCGCTATCAAATAATGCGTGAAAGAATTCTACGAAAAGCGCGCAAAAATGGATGTGAGGTTATATCTCCGCAACGGTTTGCCATATTGAGACCAAACTTGGTATTTTATAACAAGCATGACCTAAGGCTACCAAGGCTACTACGCCGTGTTTCGGCACAGTGCCACCTAGTGGTCAGGGGATATGAAAAATTGCTCTTGTTGCTTATAACTTCTGAATGGTTTGGCCAAAAATGCCACAAAACTGGTCTCTTTAGATTCGGTGCATCATGCCAAGTCAAACCATACCCAATTTTCCCATGTCAGCCATTTTGGGCGTTGGCCATTTAGAATTTTGTCAAAAATGCTATATATTATGAATCTTTATCTCTGCAAAGCTTTGACATATTGACACCAAACTTGCGTGTCATTGTCACCTCACACTGAACACACCACATTGATTTGATAACAACGCCACCTATTGGTCCAAAGGGATAACCCATTAAATCATATTACTAGTGTGTTTTTATGATTTTTTTTAACCATTTTAACTAGAATAATCTTAAAATGGCTTTAATTACTCATTGCTTCAGTTGCTCTGATGCTTGCTGCCTTGCTTGCCTAGTGCTTGGCCCTGTAATTGCTGCTTGCAGCTATATTTTTAAATTGTAATCATATTTTATAATATTACACTTTTAGTGTATTTTTAGACTTTGGGCATAAGACACTTTATTATAAAACATTATAAAAACCCCTACCAGCCCCTACCTTTTGAATGGTAGTGTATGTATGTCACTTCTGTATTTAGTAGTATCAAATATTAGAAATAAAAATAAATATTATATAAAAATAAAATAATACATTTATTGTAAACAGGTGAGCTAATTGAAAGTTAAATTACATAATTATTAGTTTTGAACCTTCCTGACAAGTTTAACATTGTGTCCTAACTTTTCAAAGCCCCGGTACTCACCCTGGACTTCTCTTCCAGTCTGGTCATCATGACGATGGTACTGGCTCTCTGCTCCCAAACCATCCTCCAGAAGTCACTCAGAGTCTCAGGCAGAGGGCCCTGCGTGGCAATGTAGGCATTCTGCTTACGGTAGCCATCAATGTAGTTGGCATTGATGTAGTCGCTGCCTGGAACACCTATAGAAAAGGACAACAATTCACTGGTGGCCCAGTTACGCCGGTATTTGTGCTAACTGCATGCTTCCCCTAAACATACACACATCTGTCACCATAATGAAATGTTAAAGGTCAAAACATGTGTTTGACTTTTACCGTCCACGGGGGTGAGAACAACTCTCGAGTGGTCGTAAGCAATAACGTTGGCATAACGGTTCTTTGGCTTGTTGACCTCCAAGTTGGAGTTCTCCCATGTGAACTGCTGGCCTGGATCAATGGACTGCAGGGGAAAGATGAGAGGACAAAGAGAAGGAGGGGGAGAGAGAGAGAAATCTGTTCAGTCTTTTGAGGCACCTTGTTTGAAGCTTGATACCACAGAGTGCCGCAGGGGTAAATTTGAACTAGCATCACTTCAGCAAGAGAGGCTTTGTTTCTATAGCAACCCGACGTTTTGAATGGAGACCCGCAAGAACCAGAGCTGACTTTGCCACCAGGGGTTGTTAGAACTGATGGACTGGCAAAGCTCAAGAGTGGTAATTTGGATCCCTTTGTGGATATATTGCAGTTCTGTTCCCTTACTAGTGATCATATGCCCTGTAATAACAGCAAGTTCATCTGCTGTATTATCACAGGCAACCAACAGATGGCTTAGTGCTCACTGACACCATAATTCAAACATGATCACTGTAGGGGGCTCCGATAACAGTACCAATGACTCAGTACGCCCGTACCTGAGCTCACTGTGGCATATGGCTTTGATGCTAAAGATTATACTGAGAGAAGGGCACGTTCAGACACTCAGCCTGGACTAATGGATTACTTGTGTCCATGTGGACTTCATGCCTGTGCTTGATTTTGTGCCCGCTGACAGGAGCGAAGAGGGAAGAGCAATGGCTGAGGAATAGCAGACCCAACAGGAAGAGTGTGGATTTATGGAGACAGACAGGAAGCTCTAAAGAGAAAGGACAAATGAACACATCTGGACAAAAACCCTGCATATATCACTGGCTGCTCGCATGGGGTGATGCCCTGAATGGGTAACATGCGTTCCAGACAAGGCCTTTTTATTACAGATCAGTTGTCTGCAATATACAAATGTTTGAGAGGTCATGCCATGCTACAGCCATTAAAATGTATTATTTGAGACATTATAAGGTGTGGAGACAGTCCACTATAAAAAATGAATGGGATAAATCATTGTTGATTTAATAAACTATTGTTGGTAATGTTACAAACATTTAAAGGGAACCCAGGTTATTAAGACTTGTATGGCTTAATATAACATAAATTATGTCTTTTACTGAAATACGTAGTAGAAAACCCATGAAAGATTTTACGTTTTTTTTTTAAATCCACATTGTTTTATGCATATTTTGGAGGCACCATTATTTTGATGATGTAAAATGGTTGCACTCTGTGAGCTACTGGCGCTATCTGTTGCTATTTCACTCAGAATACATAATTTGGAATATAAAATACTGATACAATGCCACGTGCAGCTTTTGGTTGTAATTTTCAAGGACAACAAGAGAAGCAATGCAAATCTCCACTGCCTTCCTAGTGATAAGAAGAGGAGAAAACAATGGAAAGATGCTTGTGGACAAAAAAAAACTTCCTAAAGACCAGTGTCTTTATTCTCTCCACTTTAGCCCTGATTCTTTTAAGGCTTTTTGTACCACAGCTGCTGATAGAGCTTACAAACGGCAGAGACACGAAACGCTAGATGCCATCCTGGCAGGATGTAAACATGCCAATGCTTGTCATGATGCCGCAACAAAAAATAACCTTTATCAAGTAAATTGTGGTTAAAATTCAAATTGTATTTTCACACCAGTGTCAAAACAAATACATAAAATAAATAAAAGTACCTTTATCAAGTAATTTCTGGCTGGTTGTTTTGATTGCACAATCGTTTACTGCATTTTTGGAGGTTTAGAATTGAAAATAAAACAAAGAATTGACTTTATTCACACTTTCTTCCTCTAGTGTGCTTTTATATCTCAAATTCACACAATACCAGCAATAAAACCACTCACAAAAGTAAAGCAGAAATTGTTTCATATACAACTTATATATGAAAAGGTTAAGTTGATGTTCCTGTGGCTCCAATGAAGCATGGTGCTAGAAACACCAATAAGTCATGTGTTTAATACCCAGGGAGTACACATACTGACAACAATATGCCTGTACCTGAAAGTCACTGTGGATAAAAACATCAGTCAAAGGAATAAAATGTAAATTTTCAGCAAGAAATGAAAGATGCACTCTGCATCTGCATTGAGCTGGATACTGGATCATTCTCACTTCAGAGGATTACACAAGGGGCTAGAGGTGGGGTAACACTCTCTCCTTTTCCTTCTCAAGTCACAGGTCTCCTCGTCTCAAATGACACCGGGTCGTATCTGAGCATTGATCGACGGCAATATGCAGCAGCTTGCTCGGCCAGTCAATAATGTCACGGGGTCTCTTGTTATTCAGCATTGATCTGCCTGTTCTGGACAAGGCTCTGCTTGACTCAGTGTCCATCAACCTCCACACCTTTCACCTGATTCGGGATAACGTCAGCCTCCTCGGATTCTTTCAAACTTATGTGCTTGTTTTCGATGCCTTCTTAAGAGCCTCTGTAAACTGTCATAAAGCACTCTTCAAAACATAACTGGTTTTAAATGTCCACATATGAAGTAATGCTCAAAGGTAAACAGCAACTCAGCGGTCAATATAAATAAATTGCCATATTGAAGTATCTGACGTGCTAAGTGTTTCTCTGCCAGTTTATCGGCAAGCTTCTTGGAGGAACATTTACTTTGCCGTAAGCTTTCGCAGGCAAGTACCAGGTAATGTGCGAATAAGACAGCTGGAATGCTGACTGGCAGTGCTCGGCAAACAAGGGGAACAAATATGAGCTGTCACTACATGAGATGACAAGCTTGAGAGATGCGGATAATGATAGCGGTGGGAGGTGAGTGCCGGGTCCTATAAAAAGCTTTGGCTCTAGTGGGTTAACAAACATAAGCTCGTTACTGGTAAGAATCAGTGTCTTATGGGAGTGTTAGCTATTGCTATTGCCACCAGTCAAGCTGAGGAGTGATCTACAGAGCACTTTAAAAGCCAAGGAGGAATTTTTTGGACAACCCTCTTCAAATTCTGGTTCATGTTTATGCAGTGCAAAAGCAACTGACTATTGGGTTAAATTAGTGCGCACATCTACAGGCTATAATAATAAAGCTGCCACCAGGGTGTCATAGCAGTGTGGTCACAGTTTTGTTAAACGCAAGTAGCAACTGATTACAAGGCAGAGGGAACAAGAAGTTGAGTATCTTTGGCAGATACGAGAAACACAGAGAGACAATGAAACTGAGCAACGGATGTATCGAGCAGAACACGGAGCCAATAAACATGCTGGTTTCCCACTGACTTGCTCATGCTGGCAGGACTAGGCTACTCCCATTGGCCCAAGCGGAACCATCTGTCCCCTTGAGAGGGGGCCTTCCTTGACAGGAGGACATGACATCACGACATGCCAAGAGCAGGTTGTGAGCACCGCCTGGCTACAAAGGGCTTGTGTGGTGAAAACCACAAATGCAACGGAGGGAGTAGAGATTTGTCACATATGGCTGGTGAAACAGCTCGACCTGTCCCTCAAAATGTCCTTAAACATCTGTAGAAAGGAATAGATAATAGGTCTATAAAAAGAAAAAAAAAACCTTGTCGTCTTTTATATATATATATATATATATATATATATATGTTTTTCCCACAGACAAGTGTAATTAAAGAAAAGAGGGTTTCGTTGGTTGAAGTTTTAATTGCAGTTACTATAAATACAACTGTGACTGAAAAAAAAGGGCCGAAGTGAGACAAGAAGAGCAAAGAGATGTGTGATGCTGGCTAATCGGCAACTTCTTTGCTCGTAAACATCTCTAATGGGTCTCTTGCAATAGTTAAGACAAATCTGCTAATACATCCTCACCAAGTGTTTGTCAAAACCTCATTAGCAACTGGGTCGACACTAGGGGTGTGCGATATTGCCAAAAAATAATATCTTGATATTTTCTGGGATTTTACTGATAACAATAATTGGATGATATTTTGCTGTGTCTGTTATTGTGCTGGCATCTAAAGGACTACCATGGACAGCTGATTTCTACATTTTTTGATATTCTTCATATTCTGTGTGGTGGTCAGTTCACACTTACAGAAATGAATCTTTTCCAATAAGTTTAAATTGCTTTTTACGTTTTATGGGCATTTTAACCTTTTTCCATTTTTTAAAAGTGTGCATTATCTTTTGAGTCAAATTCTTACATTTAATCAGTGAATTGGAATAAGAAGACATTTGGGCTGTTACCAAGCAAATTAACTCTTTATCAACAAAATTGCATAAATATGAACAAATGCATAAATAATGTTTTGATATATTAAACATAAAACGATGAATACTGATACTTGATATTATTTAAATAATAAAAAGATACTTTTAATGTGAAATTAAAACTACCAGTAGGTGACAGCAAGTCACTGTTAAGTGAGTCATTGTAATTGAACGAATCTTTTAAACAATTCATTCATTCAGGAATGAACAAAAACAGTGCTGTGGCTGTGTTTGGAATTATTTTTGTTGGCGAAATAGAGCAAAAACAGGCAAAATGGTGTCTAAAACGTAGAGTCTATTGAACTGTTGTTAAAAAAAAAACAAAAAAAAAAAAACAACAATCAATGAATTTGTGATCATTCTAAATGTATTTTAATAGACTGAATCGTGCAGTGAAAGAACACACTGTTAATGCGTACCCGCACTAGTTTAAAGTTCACGTAATGTGTTTACTGCACTCTGTAGGTGTTTTGAATGTTTTTTGCAAAATACTTGATAATGTCAAATCGAACATTGAAACAACAATTACGATATTATCGCAGACGATATATATCGCACACCCCTAGTCAACACCATCTGATCTTTTGATGAAATAATTCCACACCTTTAAGGTGACGACTGACAGTCGTGTTAAATATCGCTCTTAGCAAAAGCTTTAACAGCCTTTTTTTCTCAACATCAGAAAAGGCAACATTTCTAGAGAGAGATCATGGGAAAATTAACATCTGCCTATCTGGGAGAGATAAGCATGAACAGCTGTCAAAACACCAGATACGGGCGCTCTAAGTGTTAATCGCAAGAGAATCTACTAGATAACACCAAAGTGAGAAAAGTATGTGAGAAAATGATTTAAAAGACAGGCAAGACACAACAAATGAACAAAAGAAACAAAATAAAATTGCCAAATAAGACCAAAGAATGGAAACCCAGAAAAATCAATAGCTCAAGTTTAAAAAGTTCCTAAGAGCAAAACCGGCTGAAGAGTTTCTGCAGAGAATGAACTTTAAGGAAGTTCACTCTGGCAGTGACAAGCTTTGACACACACCGACAAAAAATCAACAAGAGTTAGCGATTTCTGCCAACATGAGTGGAAGAGACTGTAGGCAGAGCAAAAGGAAAGCTCAACTTGATGCAAATGACACAACTGCCTGTTATTTTTAAGTAACCCTAAACATCTTGATTAGCTGGTTCGGGTGTGTAGGAAAGTGGTCACCCAGGAGCAGGATAAGCAACCCCTGTCCCAGAGAGTGTGTAACTATAAGATGCAAAATGTTAGAGTTGCACCAGCCAAATAAGTTTAGCTATTGTCCTACCTCATATTCCTGAGAAAATCGGAGGGCATCGTTGGCCTTGAGTCGCTCAATATGGTCTGCCAGCTCGCAGACAGATATGGGAGGATGTTCCCTCATTCCTAAAAGAGAAAATAAGACAACAAGAAGTGGTGAGCAGAGCACATTGTATAGTGTCATACCTGATGCATTGTACCGTTACAGCAGGGAGCAAGACTGTCAGTTTTGAGATGAAGAGGGCACGACATCAAGAGGTTCTTCTTGCACCTTGATGTGACACGATCCCTCTGCGAGATTTGTGCTGACATATGTTGTGTCCGCTTATGTCTATCCCCCGAACAAGCTCTGGATTTCTTGTCTGGGGGGTCATCTTACTGCCAAAAACATTTCCCTGCCATTGTCAGCGCCTGTGAACGTATCAAGACTACATGCTCAGCTGGATCTGAGGAAATGTTCAGCCTGTGTGTTGTTTGATGAGAAAAGAAGGGGGGGTTCGTAACAGAGAGGATCTGTCATTAGGATTCCAGTGGTTGAGGATGAATGAGCAGGACTGAGATGCTTAATGGGACATGGTTGGGTATGATTCCCCATTATGAGTTCATTATGCCCATAGTGAGCACAGTAATGTCTGGACGAGCCCCCTGCCAGCTACTTCACGCAACCGTTACTGCGAGACAGTGGGCGGCCGGATCATGGGGCCACTCTCTTAATCAACCACGCTGACGTGACGCCAAAAACTGGTAGACTGCTGACACATTTAATATTTCTTTGGTGGAATATGTGGTGCAACACATATGAGCTATATTTGTGAATTTCGCACATTTTATCTGAACAGGGCTAATGTCTAATGTAATTTAGAAGAAAAGTTTTACAGTACAGGTAAGAATACTGGGCATGTAATTGTAAAAGTTGAGAACTACTTTGAGAAACAGATGAATGAAGATATCCAGTCACCTTGTGTGACTTATCGTACTCATTTGACAGTATTTTTTTTATTTTTTTTGTAGCATAAATGTAGTACATATATTAGGTGTATTCAGGAACATGCCGTCATAGTTTATACTATAAAAATGGCACTTGCCATTTACATATAATTACCACTGTTTCTAGCACACAAATGAGACGCATAGTATTCTGTATATTTAGAGGCTAATAGCGCAATAAGCTGCACCATGAGCACATTAAGTGAACACAGCACAGGCTACATCCATGTTAAACAGCAAGTTAATTAGGCAGTTAAGAGCTACAACCCAGCATGCAAAGCAGGGCAAGGCAGATTACAAGATGTCTGGAATTGAAATGAATGTCCAAGGTCATTAAGGTGAAAATGTAGGCAGAAATGTATGGATAAGGGACTGGAAATATGACCTTACTGCTACATTTAAGACAATGGCAGGAAATAAAGTTAGAATACGGGCATGTGTGTGCATGGTGTACATAACATATTCCTGCAGTTAATGCAGGTACAACACAAGCTATTCCTTGCTGAGATATGAGTGTTTCTTCAATTAGGGGACTAGAAAACATTTTTTTTTTCACATCAACGTGTATATTTGTAACAGTGGGCATACATGCATTACAGGAGAATTGTTATTTTTTCCCCCTAAAATATCATGAACAGGATATTATTCACCATTTATTACCTTGATTTTTTTTTTTTTTTTTTATATCACACATCACGCTTATCCTACTGTTGATAATATTAGCAAAATTGCTGGCTGTGAAGGAAATGATACTGCAACTAATGGACGGTCATAAATTATTAATTGTTGAAAGATTAAAATGGCTTATGTTTAATCAATTTTATTTAATTTTATAAGTGTAATAATTAATAATATTTTTATAATGGATTTTTATATGTTAAGTGCTAAAATAATCTTACATAAGACATTTATAGGCCAGAATTGGTACACAAACAAAAAACACATTTAAAAAAGCATTTAAGTATTCAAATCTTAGATGTTTACTAAGATCCTTCTATTATCTATTGAAACCCACAATAATATTTAAAATATTAGTAAGCTTAATATATTTAACATTGTCATTTATTGGGTAATTTCAATTGGGAGGTAGCTGTCCCAAACCATAACCCCTAAATTTCAACTTATGAAAATGATATTGAAAAGTATCTAAAATTGTCACTACCGAAACAGTCACTACCAACACATTTGGTAGAGTTTCGACAGTGACATCTTTGTTTGTTTTTGGGTGTTATCCCATAAAATTGTCACTACCGAAACAGTCACCACCAAAACATGTCATCATTGTTTCGGTAATGACCAAAAGGAACACACAGTCCTCATATTTGGGGAAAATAAACAAAATTTTAGTACAGTTATGCATTTTTTTTTGTATTTTAATGCTATATGTTTTAGTAGTGTTTTAGTTCGCAAGTTAAAATTCTGTAATGTGATTACTACCACTACCGAACTACCACTTCGGTCACTACCGAAAATGTGCAGTCACGACTGAAACAAAAGTAAAGTATACAGACTTTTCAACTAAGATGTTATGATAGTGTTTGGTTCAATGTATATTCAAACTAATGAATCCTTTGAACTTTGAAATCAGTATGATCAACTTTTTGCCTTTTACAAAGAAAACTGGATTTATACAAATACAATAAATATCATAAATTACACTTGAAATATTGTTAAAAATGTAACTGTTATTGATTTACATCTGAAAAATGTTAATAAAATAGCAAAAAAAAAAAATGTAGTACAATGTAGAGCAAAATCTTAATAGGACAATATAATCCTTCTAATTAAATTAATGTTACTGTGCTTCGGTAGTGACAAATTTAGAGAGAGGACAAATATTCCAAAACGTTCTGAAAATACAATATGAGAATTAACTGCACAATTAGAAACATTAACCTTGGATATTATACAATTTGCATACATACAAATTTTTTGAAAAAAGATACTTTTTTTTCCCCTCTAAGACTTTTCGAACTCTGACTTTGTGCCAATTTTGTAGAACGCCCCTTAAAAAAAGTAGGCAAAATACTGGAAGGCATAATAAAAAACAAGAACGTTTCCAAGACAGTTTTAATGTAACCTTCAAACAACCAAAAGAAGAAAAAAAGTTATAATAAAAAACACCCCCAAGGCATAAAAGTACCTGTAGCAGGAAAAAAAAAACCTATATTAATATACCCTCACATAATTTGTACTCATAAACAACACAAAAACAACTCAATCCAGTGTTTCAAAAATTAATCAAACGCTGAAATGTGAAGTGCGCTTGTCGCCACTCTGCTGCCATATGAAAACCGCTGGCTATGGCAGCGGGGATTCACGGTAAGAGAGCTGTATGGCTGTTTTGCCTGCGGTAATTATGTGCTCTTCAGGACTGAAAGGGTCTGTAATAACCTGGCTCGACTGCCACCGCTCAGCTATTAGAGGAGAGAGAGGCAGGCCTGACATTTTCTCTTAACGTCACAGATCTGCCTCTCACTCACCTTGGGAATGGAATGCAGGAAGGCTAATTAACAAAGATGGGTTGAAAGAGTGCAAGAGGCCTTTGGGTGAATTGAGTCCATATAAGACACTCCAAGGAGATGAGACAGTAAATGGAGGAACTGGAAGGAACAGCTGAATTCAGAGCCACCAAAAGACAAATAGTAATGTGCAATATAAAGCAGAGTGCTTCATTACGCTTCCCCACAGCTACTGCTTATTTAGTATACTCACACTAACCAGTCATAAAACTGTTTTCACACTAAAATTTTAAACACGAAAACACTGTTCTAAAAGTTCCTTTTGAAAACGAAACAGCTATTTTACAAATATAACATATTTATTAAAAATGAAAATAAGTATTAAAATAACAGCCTTTCTGTAGAGCAGCTAATATCTGGTTTTCACATTCAGTGTTATGACTGAAAATGCCGCCTCTCCCATGTGCTCCGTTTTTACGGCTGTGGTGGGCAGGCAGTGATAGATCATTCTGATTACAAAGACGTGCTGTCACTTCAGTCACTGTGCGCCTGCATGTGCTCACACACATCCTGTTTATGCTAAATGACACGTTCGGTGGCATATGCTGACGCATGTTTGTGTACAGAAAAAATAATATCAGGGGTACTGAACAAGATACAGATGATATATAGTACAATGGATGATGTGCATGCATTGTGTATGTAAGGATGAGGCTGAAATTGTGTTTGTGCATATGGTCATAAGCTCAAATATCACACTCTGAGTCAGAGGAAGAGTGTACGTGTACATATGGTGGAGAACACATGGGGCTCTGGCAGGCTGGTAGTGTGTGTCTACAGTACATATGGTGTACGGTGTGGTACCTGGTGTCTGGTAGTTGAGTCTTCTCATTTCTACAGGATCAGACGAGTTGGCCAGAAGGCAATCCTTTACACCACCAGAGTGATCATCTTTCGGTAGGGGGGATGCCCTTTTCCTGTAAGAGCAAAATGGAGTCAGCGTGAGTGCTTCTGTTTGACACATTCAGACCATGTCAGACCCACCAACAGATTCGAAAGATGTGAAACAAACAACAAAAACTGACAACACAGATAAATTAAATAGAGGGATGGGACAGTGAAATGTGGACATCAGCATTTCAACAACAAATTAACATCTATTAAATACTCTTCTGACTACAATTTTGTGTCTTGTGTTGAACTCAATACAAGATTTGTGAAAGAGAATTTGCTTAGACAAACCATTTAGTCCATTATATTATATTCATTCATTATATTCAAACTTTCTTTTTATATATATATTTTTGTTCAGCAAGGATGCATTAAATGGATAAAATAACAGTAATAACAGTAACTTACATTAATAGAAAAAGATTTCTTACTTTCTTTTGAACATTATATGCATATATATATATATATATATATTTCTTAAATATATACATGCACGTTTATGTACTTATATATACACATAATAAATATACACAGTACTCACACATATATTATGTAAACACAAACTTTTATTTTGGATTATTTTACACTTTAAAAGTATTTCACAAATTATTGTTGTACTGTTTTATTATAACTTTTTTAATCTGATCAACCCCTAAATTAAATTATTATATTACCTAACATTAAATAGTACAATATAATATAATATAATATAATATAATATTTTTGGTTAGTTCTTCTGAAAAGGAAATGCATATTTATTATATCTCTATAAATGCATATATAAAATTAATAATTTTTTTGCGTTGCATTTCAAAAACGTCTTGCAGAAGTCTGACTTTGTGTTTGAAGATGGTGATTTGAAAAGGGGAAATAAATAGGTACTTATATACAATGACTGACTGACAAAACCCTAGCCTTTGCTTTAGCTAATGAATATTAAGTAGGTGATTCAACATATTTTCTGCCCACATTCAGGGAAATAGTAAAAAATGTGTTGAAAACTCAGTTAACAGTTTTGATTTATATACAAACTAGTGTTGTCAAATCATTAACCGCATCCAAAATAAAAGTATTTGTAATACATGTGTGTACTGTATGTATATATATGTATATATATATATATATATATATATATATATGTATATATATATACACACACATATACATACAGTATATATTTTGAAAATATTTACATGAAGAGTTCAGATGCAAAAGCCTTTTAAATCCATCTGACGTATTTCTTTAAAATTAGCATTTCTTTCTGGCTACTTTGTATAGGTTTCTATGTAAGTACTGGTACTTCTGATTGGGCTGAGACTGGAATTCAGCGAGTTTGAAGTAAAAGTATTTGATGGATGTATACTATGTGTCAGGAGCATTTACTCAGTGAGCATTCAATCATTATCTCATTTTGGACCGAGATGGCTTTTAGCTGGTTTTGCATCTGAACTCTTCATGTATATATTTATATTGATATAATTGCTATTATATATAAAAATATTTAATATATAAACATAACATTTTTCTTACATATATACATGCATGTGGGTGTATTTATATATACGTAATACACAGTTCTCACAAATATATTATGTAAACAAAAACTTTTACTTTGCATGCGATTAATCGTGATTAATTGTTTGACAGCACTAATATGAACACATCAGTATAGGTGTACTCAATATATGAAGAGTTCAGATGCAAAACCAGCTAAATCCATCTGACTTCTTTCTTTAAAAAATGCATTTTTATCAGGCTCAGACATATAAGTTTCTATGTAAGTACCGGTACTTCTGATTGGGCTGAGGCTGATATTTTAGCGAGTTTGAAGGAAAAAGTATTTGATGGATGTATAATATGTGTCGAGAGCATTCACTCAGTATCATTATCTCATTTTTGACCAAGATGGCTTTTAGCTGGTTTTGCATCTGAACTCTTCATATATCAGAACCATATTAGTTATCAACCAACCTTAGAGATTTTTTTTTTATTGTTTGTTATTGAGTTAAAAAACCTTTATAACAACCCTCTCTTTTAAATCAAGTTCATATAACATGACATTATCTCTACAGTATTCAACATTTGAAGTGGATCGAAAAAGTTTATCAAAGTTGTCCTAAGACAAGAACAGGTATTGTTTTGGTGAACTTTGATGAAAGGTTTTGATCCACTTCAAATGTTGACTAGTGTATACATGCATATATAAAAGTTATTTTTATCAGCATTCAAAAGTATACTAAAGTCTACAGAGGACCTCGAAGCTAATAGAGGTCGACAACAAGCCACAAAACCCCAAATTTGTTTTCATGGAGTCTTTAAGACAACAAATTAATCAGTCTAAAAGGCACGAGCTTCATTTCCTGTAAAGCTTCACTGCTATTAGAGCACATTAGGAATTCCCTTTGGGATACGTTGGGGTCACACTGATCCGAAATAAAAGCCAAATAGCATGTTTGTTCAGCGCTTCACTCGATTCTGTTAGCAAGCTCACTAAATATTCAGGGTGCAACGCTCCTTGTTTGTGGGGAAAACAAGGCGACTAGGTAATTAGCACATCAGCTGGATGGCACAACACCGGTAATTACGCCACTGTAGCACCTGCACTCCCGAGTGCACTCTTCCAGCAGGTAAAGCTGTCGTGTGTGCGCACACACAGAGACGCAGAACATCTGTCAGTGGAAACCCATCCTCAGACGCACGGACACAAATCCCTAACCAAAATGGGAGAGCCAACTGCACGGGAAATTTCACATCTCACTGCACTCAATTTGTAAGGTTCTGAGCACAGTTTTCTAGCTTTCATAAAGCCCGAAGAGCTCAAATGAGGCTGACACCAGCGAGGCAGGCCACACCGAAGGGTTTTCAGCATATGCCGTTTAACAGAACTGGGCGTACTGCATCGCTAATCACTAGAGCGCTGGACACGTAGCCCCTCGCCTCTATTGTACGTACAGTAAGTTTCAGCATGCTTCAATTATTCAGTTTGGAGTTAATACATATACACCAGAGGCTAAAAAGATCCATTTGTACTGGGTTCAGAATAAAACGCAGAGATAAAAATAACAGAAAATGGGCATTTTGCTCTGTGGGAGAGAGCGTATGCGCGTGAGAGAGATATTTCATACATTAGCCAGTAAGAAGGAAGGGGAAAAAAAATGAAATAGAACAGTTCGGTGGAGGAAAATGTCAGCTTTGAAGACGAGAACATTTCTATTTCGGCAGCCGCCGGGCTGGCATTTCCTTTACAATGGGCCATTCAGGGCTCAGGTGAGACAGCAGAAAGGCTGACTACACACACTCAGTCTGAGTGACCTTCAGGAGGAGGTGAAGGATCAACACGAACAAAATCAACACAGCACGGCAAAAAAACCCAAACATCTCCAAAAATAAAACATCACGATCACAATAGCAAGCATGCACCACTGTAACGACGTAAACCCAAAGGACTGGAGCTTTTCAAGGACAGCAGGGTGTGAGGGTAAACTACTGTCAGTCTCTATTCAGAAAGGCAATTTCAGCCAACATCTTGTTTTGGATGAACCAAACAGCCAGTCATTCAAAACAACACACTAATGAACAGTAACAGTGCGGCCACACCTGCACACCCTGCAGCCTGTGAAGAGTGAGATAGATGACACTTCTGAAATGAAAACTGTGACAGAAAGACACCTGGCCATGATCTGAAGGTACCTACCTCTCCTGTTTGCTGCATTTGTACGGAGCGGAGGAAGGAAGAAACACGTGATTAGTGGCTGTCAGACACCAAAAGACCCAAGTGAGTTGTGCCGCTAACCTTGCGTTTCAAAAGCGTCTTGCAGAAGTCTCACTTTGTGTTTGAAGACAGTGATTTGAAAAGAGGAAATTAATAGGTACTTGTATAAAATGAATGACTGACAAAACCCTAGCCCTTGCTTTAGCTAATGAATATTAAGTAGGTGATTTAACATATTTTCTGCCCACATTTAGGGACAAAAAAAATTTGTTGGAAACTCAGTTAATGTAACATGACAGTTTTGATTTAGTGTTGTCGCATTCAAAATAAGTTTTTGCTTACATAATATATGTGTGTGTACTGTGTATATTTATTATGCACACATAAACACATACAAATACAGTATATATTTTGAAAATATGTGACCCTGGACCACAAAACCAGTCTTAAGTCGCTGGGGTTTATTTGTAGCAACAACCAAAAATACATTGTATGGGTCAAAATTATAAATTTTTCTTTTATGGCAAAAATCATTAGGAAATTAATTAAACATCATGTCCAATGAAGATATTTTGTAAAATTCCTACTGTAAATGTATGAAAACTTAATTTTTGATTAGTCATATACATTGTTAAGAACATTCTTTGAAGAACTTTAAAGGTGATTTTCTCAATATTTTGATTTTTTTCCACCCTCAGATTCCAGATTTTTAAATAGTTGTATCTCGGCCAAATATTGTCCTAACCTAACAAACCATACATCAATGGAAAGCTTATTTATTCAGCTTCTATATGATCTATAAATCTCAATTTTGAAAAAATTACCCTTATGACTGGTTTTGTGATCCTGGGTCACATATTGACATGTATTTACATGTATATATTTATATTCATATAATTTATATTATATCAAATATTTAATATATAAACATAACATATTTTTCTTAAATATATGCATGCATGTGTGTGTATTTATATATACATACTAAATATACACAGTTCTCAGACAATGTAAACAAAAACTTTTACTTTGCATGCGATTAATCGCAATTAATCATTTGACAGCACTAATACGAACGCATAATTATAGGTGTACTCAATATCTATCAGAACCATATTAGTTATAGACCAATCTTAGAGATTTTTTTTTGGTAATTTTGTCGTTATTTATTATTGAGTTTAAAAAAAAACAAATTAATATTTTCCATTCTGTACATTATAATGTTGTGATGCCTAAATTTGCTTGTAGCATTTAAAATTACACATTTTAGTAGAGAATTTAGTATAGAATTTTAGTATCATCCGTTTAACATTTATCAGCGTCAGCAAGAGATTATCTGCTGCAGCAGAAATATTAATATTACGCATCCCTACATATTTAAATGTTAATTTAAGCAAAAAAATAAACAGATTTTTTTGTAAAAGGCTAATACATCTTATTTGTGATCATATTTTGGAAAAAAACATAAAACAAAAACTATTGGTTAGTCATGTAGCATTACAGCATCCAGTGGTAGGAATGCCTTTTAGCAACAAACAATACAATACAATACAGCTACTTGAAACCTCCAGCGACATCATGACTGTCAGTGTGAATGGGAGAGAGAAAGTTAAGGCCGGCAGTGAAAGGCCAGTTATCAGTTTTGCAGGCGTACAATAGCAGAGCTACTTGCTGGACTATCTGGCTCACAGTGGTGGGCAGTGGAAGATGACAGCTTTTAGAATAGCATCAGCAGGGTGTGGCAGCACAGCCACATAACCGCTCGCCTGCCGAGACCGAAAGCTGACGCTGCCATTTCGCTGCTGCATCTTTGTTCGGGAACGGCCTCAATTTGAGTCACTGCAAAGCTAAAAGAGTCCTGTGCCATCAGGGGGGCTAAAATGGTGGATTTGTGTTGAATGCTAAGAAAATCAGAGAAAAACAAATGCAAGGTTTGCTCTGAAGTAAGGGATTTTACTAAGACGGGCTGGAGGGAGTATTAGTCAGTACTGTATCAGCGTTGTGAATGGGACCACCGGGTCACGCCGCAAGCTACATGTCTGTGCCTTATTCGGCTAAGTCAAAATGTCATTATGAATAATGTCCTCCTTTTGTTCTCTCCAAGGAAAAGCTAGCTAAAATTAGCCACATCTTGTTCCATGTACAAAGCAGCCCTGAATTCAGAGTCACGCTGACGATGATGTGTAGGGGTGCATTTCATCTGAATAGAGGCCTTCAAAGAAGCTGATATGTGCCTCCATAACTATTCAGAGAATAAAAAAGGTGGCACACTTGACACCCCGATTAAAACTGAAAACTAGGGCCGTCAATATAATATAGAAATAATTACATGAAATGTTGATTAATTATTCTAACTAATTACTACTGATTAAGAAACACCCCAAATAAAGATAATTCAAAAGACAATCAAACACAAACTGAAATATAGCTAAAAATAGTGATTATTGGGGATTACGTTTTTGACTGTTATAGCACCAGCTGTGGTCCATTTTCGTTAAAACTTTGCATGCTTGTTTAGAATCCTGTTGCATGTGCTAGTTCGTTGTTTACGCTCTTGAAAAATCCGATATCGCCCCAGTGAACGATTTATTTTATATTTCTCGCAGACCTTTGGGGGCCGTGAGTTAAACAGGCCCACTGAGTTTCATCCCGTTTGGCCTCTGTTAACCTTGTCTAATAAGTGTTTAAACTTCATTGGCCAATGGCAGCCACGTTTTTTGAGATAAGCAAATGTAGACACTTGTGGCACTTTGGACCAAGACCCTGCACAGCGATTTTCATGTTGATAGGACAAATGTTTGCATAGGTAAAGCCATTTTTATGTTTTTTTCCCCTCTTATAGCGCCACCAAGTGGCCCGTGATCTCAGATTGAGCTCTTACATAAGTGTTCTGTGTTTGGCAAAGATATCTCATTCTATTTTGAGTTATAGGCATTTTACTAAAAGTGGCACTGCCCCTCTCTAATGCTTAGGTGTCCTTTTGCGATGGTGAGTCGAAAGTTCAACTTCCTATTGATAATTATTAATAATTACTCTCCAGAGAATCTTTTTGCACTGGTTTGGTTCTAATCGGGCAAAAAAGCTAGGACCAGTTTGCAGAAGTAGGTTTTTCTAAAAAAATACCCCAAAATTCGCCAGGCAAACACTGCGACTAACAGTGTTTGCCTGACAGCCATCAGGCTGACTGGGGCAAGCTTTGGTGATGTTGTCGGCGGTGTGAGTACTACCATCCCTCCCAGTTTCAAGTCTCTACGACTTACGGGTTTGGTCTGCACAATCAGTTTTACGTGGAAATTGCTGATCCTTGGCCATTCTAACAATTACAATAAGGTTTCAGCACTATACGCTTGGACCTCTAAATACCATATTATGAGAACGAATGACTATAAAGTCATATTCAGTGGACTTTCACGGGTGAAATCCAGTCATTGCAATAGGAATCCACATAATCAAAGAAGTTTCCCACAAAGATTTCACCACAGGTTTTACTACATTGACCAATGGAAAGCTGCTTGGTTTGAAAGTGACGTGAGCTGTGCTTCATGCATCACTACGCTATCCACCTTTTTCCTGAGTAACTGATGAGCGCCACCATTATGGAATTTAATTCTGTTTGGATGCTCTCCAGTTCCAGTCTTCATCGAAATCCATGTTAAAATGGACAAACTGAATTAATTAACTAAAACTTTTTAAATTCAACTAAATATAAAAATGTGCGCAGCATTAAGACCAGAAATGTAAAACATCAATCTTGGATGAGACATCAGGAAAAAGGTGGATTGACAATGAATACACCTTTCACACTGGCAGCTCTGTTAAATGGTAAAGCAACAGTGAACCTTTATTGATCACTGCTGCTGGCAGGAAGGAGTGATGGGAAAACTCTTGCTCACCTCTTGAAAAGCAGGATGGCGATGACTATGATGATGATGAGCACTACGGCAAGAACAGGGCCCATAACCCAAAGCATCTCAGGCTGGTCCACACTGGGCTGCATAACGCTTTTATCCTGCACGACGATGGGGTCCGAGTATGGGCTGGCCGAGAAGGTCCGCTATAGGAAGAGAGAGAGTTTGAGTTAGTCCAAAGAGTGTCTAACAAGTTACACAATAATTATGGCAAAATTTTTATTATAATTTTGATATTATATTCTATTACATTCTATTACATTCTATTATATTATATGATAAGGATATACAAATAACCCTTATTTCTATATCCATGATTTAAACAAAAAATACTGTAAAAACAGTAATATTGTGAAATCTTAAAAAATGTGAAAATTACTGACCCAAACATTTAAACAATATAATATATTATATTAATTATATTATGACATTTTCAGTTCTGAAAATCACAACTTTGAAATTCCCCCAATTTTCTCCTTTAAGTTCAATTGATTAAACGAAAAAGAACATACTATTAAAATAAAAATTTAAAACTGCACAAAGCACATTCCCACATCTGTCTCCATGTCAGGCTAGGTTTCCTTTAACAAGGTTCCTCTTAACCCCTGCCACACACACATTCACCTTTGATTAGCATAAGTCACACCTCTGTGTACATGTGACCATGTAGAGGAAGATGCACACAAGAAAAAAGGATTTTTTTGTGAAAAGAACATAGCGGGAGAGGGTCTGTGCGCTCTCTCTTTCTCTCTCTGGCTTTGATAAATGGAAGCTGAGGAGAGGAATCATATCCTCTTCATTAGTGCTCAAACCATGGTGATAGTGAGCTGGCTGGAGGGAGGGAGGGAGTGACAGGAAGAAAAAAGAGCCAGTGTGAAGGGACATAAATGAGACATCTCCCCGCTGTGCCCTCTTCCATGCACGCGCCATGGGACAGGTTCGAATTTTCGCTCACAAACTGCCTGCGCTAAAAAGAAACAAGGAAAAAGAACAGAAAGAAAGCAAGGTGAAGAAAGATGGGCCTGTCACTACCGCTCCCTTTGTCTGCGTTGGGAAAGGCCATCCACATGGACACTATTTCCCTGAGGGCCAAACCCCTTCGCCTCCCTTTCTTTCTCTATCTCTTTTCCTCCCGCTTCATCCCGTCACACAGAGCGGGGCGCCATAATCCGGATCACTTGCTCAGCTCAGCTTGACACGTCTAAGAGCGCACAGATATTAATTGAAGAGATAAGCAGGATATTAGCTGGAGGAGAGTCATGAAGTCATGAAGACGTTGTGTTATCGCGACTACTCATGACAATCTCACTGTTAACGTGGTGCTTTATGTGAGCGCGGGTGGTTATGCGTGTGCGATGTACTGGAAATATACATTTTACTCCATAATTGTGGCTTTTCTTTAGCAACCCTGCTGAAAAAACCTGGTCAACTGCTTGAACTCAAGTTAGTTGTTGGAACCTGTTTTTTGCGGGTTAAAAGTTGGCTACCAGCTTTTACTGACTTGATTTACCAAGTTTATTAGGTTTGTCAACTATCACTCCAGTTGATCAACACATTTAAACCATGTAAAACCAGCCACCACCGTTTGTATATAGTCATATGGAGCAGGATTCTGGACCAATGGGAGTTCTCTGTGGGTGTGGCTACACAAAAAAACAATGCAAAACAGAAACCAAGCAATCAACAAAATGCCCTATTACATGTTGATTGTCATGGTTGGTTAAGACAAAAATGTATATTATTACGGAATAAGAGATTTCAATGCGTCTTACTGCATCTAAATAAGTAATAAATGAATAACACAAAACAACTTCTAAATAAACCACAAACACAAAAAAAATCTATTTTTAAAATCTATATATTTTTTTTTTTTTTGTTATATATTTCTGCTCTAGCTTCTGTACTCTGTATTTCAAAACTCTGTACCGCAGTACTGTGAATTTTGTTGGTTTGCTTATGATAAATTGCTCGTGATTTTCCTCATTTGTGAGTCACTTTGGATAAAAGCTTCTGTTGAATGATGAAATATAAATGTTAAATGTACAATTAGCCACATTACTGTATTACACTGATGAGAATGACATTTTTCACATCACAGTAATGAGAATTTGAACATAAATGCCAATTTTAATGGTTCTAAAAATAGGCTTCTTTTTGGGTAATAAAACATGAGCTAGGCATTTCTTTGTGAGATTCACCCACCAAAGGGATTCAAAACTCTTGTTTTTATTCGCTGTACACCACGGTGAAATGCTTTTTTTACTAATGCTTTAGAGGGGAATAAAATTACAGTGTTCTGTTTCCTCTGGCGTTTTAACACAATTTGAGTACGATGTGTTAAAGGCAGTTAACGTCACTAATGTGTTTCATTTTTCCTACAGACAAGGAGGAAAAAAACTCACAAGAAAGCTGAATACTAACTAACGCGAAATCCATTGAGCGGATAAGGATAGGCGTGCGTCCTCAGGCAGAAGTGGAACGGTTAACGACATCATCTCAGCGCTGGGGTCTCAGTGCGGGCATTCTGCTAATGTAAACACTTTATCTGGCAGAAACAGCTCGGCCGCCACAGGCCCTCCTTCCTAACTTCACCAGCCAGCTGACGCTCTCTCTTTCTCTCTCCCTTCCTCTCGGTTCTGCTTTTTTCTTATGCTTCTTTCTTTAAAAGTTCAGTGTTCTCTAATGCTCCTTTTCCTCTGTACATCTCTCTTCTTTTTTAACCTGCCAACGTGTTGTCTCTTGCTCGTTTAACGTAACATCTTAAGCTTGCTTGTCCGCACTTGTTTAAACAGATTCCGTTTACACATTCGATCTATCATCCGATTTCACACTCCTCTGGGCTTGTGTATGTGCCACGAGTAATGCTTGCACAAAGCTAATATTCGGTGCTGAAGAACAACACAACATTTCTTTAGCTTCAGAATGAGGAACATATTAAAAGCTATTATCAACTCCTTATGCCTAATAAGTTCAGTGTCACATGCTAAAGGTGCACTTTTGATGTGTATGTTTATTTTTAATAAATCTTATCCTAATATTTATTTAATATTCATTAGAAAATTTTTAAGATCATTTATTATTATTATTTTTTTTAGATTACTGAATAGCATTTGGTCACATTGTATTTTCTAGGTTTTGTGATTAATTAGAAAAGCGTTATTTTTACCTAGTTACAGTCTGTAGTTTCCTTCATGTCCCACAAATTCTTTGTTTTTTTCAGTATTTTTGTGTATTTGAACCCTTTCCAACAATGACTGTATAATTTGGAGTCCTATTTTTTGACACTGAGGACAACTGAGGAGCTCATATCTAACTATTACAGAATGTTCAAATGCTCACTGATGCTCCAGAAAGAAAAATGATGCATTAAGAGAAAGGGGTGTATACATTTGAACAGAATAAAGATGTGTAAATTTTTCTTATTTTGTTTAAATATTCTTTTTTTTTTCTTATTATTCATTTAGTACTGCCCTTCAGAAGTTATACCTGATACTTGTTTCCCAGAAGATGAAATAAGTCAAATTTACCCTGATCTTCAAATTTAAAAGGTTTTCACCCCCTGCCTCTGTTTCCTTCTGGAGCATCAGTGAGCATTTGAAACTTCTGTATTAGTTGCAAATGAGTCCCTCAGTTGTCCTCAGTGTGAAAAGATGGATCTCAAAAACATACAGTCATTGTTGGAAAGGGTTCAAATACACAAAAATGCTTTAAAACCAAAGAATTTGTCTGACCTGAAGGATTATTCTTAAGAACATCAGAACGTTTAACTGTTCAGGACAAACATGAACAACTATCACTTCAACTGCTACAACTGACCTTTGTTGTAGTATATAATTATTTTAATGTATACATTTAATTTTTAAAGTTCAATTATGAGTATTACTATTAAATAGCATTTGGTCACATTTTATTTGATAAATTCTGTGCTTATCCAGTCCTATAGTTTTAATCCCAGTCCTACACTATTTCTTTACTGCTTTTCAATGGACCTGTGCTTCTGTGCTGAGCTCCTGACTTCATATGCTCTAAAGGCCCCTGTGCTAGAGCTCAGCTCATATCCGAGCTGTTCATTCATTTCCTATGACAGCTCCGCAGCAGGAGAGTTACTGGAGAGCTAGATTCGAAGGGCACAGCTGCATTAGATGTGAGGCGTTGGCCATTCCTCTGAGATATTATTCTCTGGCCAAGGACAAACGGCTAGACTTGTTCTTTTGAACCTTACGCACTCATCTAATCGTTCTCAAATCATCAGCATGCTTGTTTAATCTCCATTATTTAAGGAGGATTCCAGGTACGGTCTCTGCAGATCAGAGTCGTCTCATGGAAGTCCGAGGGAACGAGTGAGGCCGGAAAGGTTGACGGAGTTAAGGAAGGGGAAGCAGGGCCTTTGAAGTGCTGAGTGAGGAACTTGTCCTCCTCTTCTCATAAAACATGGCAGACAGATTAATGGCTAAGCTTTAGGGATACTTAAGAGTCAGCTTCAAGGGAATCAGGACAAGCCTCCGTGCTACCAAAGCCCTGCCACACAAATCCATTCTCCTGCTCTTTCCACAGAGCCGAGATGGAGGAGCTCAGAGTGGCAAACACTGCTGACGCTATCGTAAGAGGAAATTATGAATATTTATCCAACTGGTCCTTTGGAGGTTTGGGTTATAAGTTTCAGCGATGATGATTTTCAGGGCTGTGAGGGCGCCGAGTTCGAACCTTTGATTTGTTAGAGAAGCAGATGGAAAAACTGGGCTGGCGAGGCGTTTAAGCTAATGCTTGTTCGACAAACAAAGCTTATTGAGCTTTGCTGCTTATTAGGACAAATCTTCGATACTCACAGCATGAGTGCCTGCAACTCAAACTGAAATGTTCAGAGAAACTGAAAGGATGAAGATAAAAGACACCAAACATACAAATAAACATGTTACAAATCGTAGTACCTGCTTCTCATTGGCAGTAATGGGGTATTGGTCCTTGAGTTCGGCCATGACAAAGCACTGGTAGTGTTGGTTGTTAGGAAGGGGACGGTTGTAGAAACCATTGTATGTCTTTTCGTCGCCCAGGGTGAAAGTGTCTGGAAGGGAGGGTAGCTTTGCAGCAATGTAAGGCCTAACAGTGTCTGCATGACGTCGTCTCCTGAGCAGAGCTCCCTCACTAGACTCTAGGAGCTAAGGAAGTGATGAATTAGTGATGACTTAGTGCAGGACAACACACTCAAAAAAAGGATTTTTAATGCTTGTTCAAATTACTTGGTTAAAATGAGCAGTCCACTTACATGTGTAAAAATTAATTGAGCTTAATCATTTTGTGTTGGGACTACATGAATCATTTTTGTTGACACAACTAACTGAAAGTGCATGAGGGTCGCATTAAAAGGGAAATATGCTGACAAAAATGGTTATTTTAAGTGTTTTTAATGAAAGAAAACTATGTTAGAGTTCTTATACATTTAATGGTAAGTTATTTTTGAGATTTAGAAGAGGTCTGGAGATTCGAAAAAGTTTTGAGGTTACCACTGTGCAGAAGAGTAGCGCTCATGCTTAGGGTGCTGGCAACTTCATTGACTTCCTGATTCATGCAATGAGCAATAACTGTACTATAGTTCTGAGATCAGTCTTCTTTGTTCAGCTCTTATGGTATATTACAACTATGAATGAAATTATCGTTAACATGCCAACATGCGTTTTTGCTAATTATTTAAAAAAATAGCTTGTCCAGTGAACTAAGTAAATACTTTTCCATGCAATTTGTTCAGATAGATTCAGCATAACTAAATCAAGTTCAATTAAACAAATAACATTTTGTTGAGCCAACTGCACATTATTTGTTTAATTGAACTTGTTTTAGTCTTGTTGTATGAACCTGAACTAATTGTGTGGAAAAGTTTACTTTAATTTTATTAAGTTCATTGAACAAGTTATTTTTTTGAGTGCAGACATGAACACCACATGTTGTGTGGAAAACTAATGCTAAATTTGTCAATACCTTTCATTTGAATCGCTTGGGAATATGAAAGCATTTAATGTATAGAAACTCTACAAATGATTATATGGTCTCTTATTAATAAATTTACAAGGATATAAGGATATACTTTCAATCTTTTAATCAATGAATTTGAAATGAAATGAGACCTCCCTTCCTAAAATGTAAAAGTAGCTATAAATTGTTATGTATATAGACCCATTTATACTATGAAAAGTACTATAAATGTGTATAAATATTATGCAATATTTCATTGGAAATTGGGCCATCTTGAGCACCAAAAAATAATTTTAGAATGATTTCTGAATGATCACTAAAGGCTGGAATAATGGCTGCTACAAATTTAGCTTTGGCATCACAGGAATAAATTACTATTTTCAAAAGGTTTACAGGCCTAGAAATCACATTTATAAAATTCCCTAGTATTCCCAGGTTTCTGATGACTCTGGTAATTATGGAAATGGGAAAAAAGCAGGAAAAACTCACCTCATCCAGCTCCATCTCATCAGGATTAACAGAATTACGAGATGAAAGAGACCCAGGCACAACCACAATGTAGTACCACCTATACAGAAAACAACAATATTAGCATACACATCTTTACTACTCTCATCTGCACTACAGCAACTTGAACAAGTCATTATTTATATCAGAAAAGGTTGCATATTTCAGCTGGTGGGAATTGAAAGCGGCGCATTCCAGGTGTGTGTGAGGGTGTAGAAAAACTGATGACTTGCTTTCTGGGTAATAGCTCCAGTTAATCATCTCAACACTACTGGTTTTAAATAATCAGCTCTATCTTCCAGAGCGTAAGTGAATGAAAAGAGAATGAGCTGTCGGGTGGTCCAGAGAAGCATAACTTTGGGAGAGTGGCATTCAGCTGCTCATAATAAGACTGGGGCCGAGGCTTTAATTTGGCCGGTGTCTGATACTAGAGGCATTTTCAAAATCAGCTCCAAGAAAAACTCTCTCTGTGCTTCAGAGCTCCACCATTACTGGAGAATGAAGCGCTGTGTCTGACATGAAATCCCACATCAATCAGCGCTACTCCAAATGCCAATCTTCTCCAAGACTTTCTCATCCTCAACACTCTGGTAATCTTTTTACCAATCAAAAAAGGCACTCTGGAGCACAGTCCTGTTCTTCTCCTGGGATTGGCAACAAGTTTCTTTTTTTTTTTTTTTGGACCACAGTGAACCAGCTCTGATTTTGTCAACGGCCAAGACGTCAGAGAAGAAATCTCCCAGCTTGCGGTTCAGTCACAAATTAGTTTCATTTCTTTTTAGGGAACATAATTGACTGAGGAAAAGCGTGACTCACAAACAACATGTTCCTCTCAAAGGACAAAAACAATCTCCACTTTTCTTCCATTACCTCCTCATTCATGAAAAATTAAGTGTTGAAAATTACATATAAACATAAGTGGCCTTTCTCATGCATAAATTATGATGACACATTTAAGTGGTACGATAACTGAAGGGCCTCCACCCATCACCAGGAGCTCCCGTGAAGAGCACTCAGCCGTAATTATGGGCTCTCTGTGGCAAGAACATCAGAAACAGGGCAGCTTGTCTGCTTTCTACGAGCAGGATGTGTTCATATCCTCCATCACGACAGGCTGCACTCTAAGTGGTCTCAAACCAAGACTTTCAGATATATCTTCCCCTCAGCTGAGATAGAAAACAGCCTGTCTGCCGGCACATTCTCCGCTATTGATTTCTATGCGTTCCATCACGACTCATCCTTCAGCGCACGGCTCGGAGGAGAATGAAGTGAAAACATGCCAATGTCACTTGAGCCTGACAAGGACCTTCTGGTAGTCTGAAAAACTCGGTGCTTTTCAGGAGAAGGTCAAATGTAAAGCTGAATACAGTAGGATGACGTTACTTTGGGTTTAAAAAGCAGCTAGAATCTGCAGCGTTGGCAGGATGGCTGTTTGCTGAGGTGGAGAGAATCAGTCTGAGCGTTCAGTTGGGGGGAGAGAATAATTGCATGGTAATGGTGTGTGAGCTATGCTGCAGAACGGAAAGCATGGCGTCATTGACCCGAATAGGGCTGCAGGCATTACTTTGGTCAGCGTCATTGTATCTGTATGGATTTATGAGGTTTAAATTGAGGGGAAGGAGTTGTGCACAACAGTAACTATATCAAATTCGCTTATTCTTTGACAAAAGAATAAAAAAAACGTATGTGCGCATATTTAAATTCTGCTGAAAGCTATTTTTCAATTATGTTGTTTTATACAGATATTTATTTTACATGAAATGTATTTTATCCATTTCTTTCTACGTTTAATAAAAAAACACATTAATGCATTATTTTACAATGTTAATTAAATATCTTTGCTACCCAGCTAAAAGGATATTTCATTTTCCTTGCATGTTTATAGAAACTACACTAAAAATAAATGAATACATTTATATCGTGACAACCGAAGATTTTAGCATGGTAATGGATATGAGAATGTTAATGTATTTGGTCTTGGCAGAATAGATCTGCTATGCTGGTGAATTGCTGCTGCTGTTGGTAATTGCTGTTGTTGTAGATTATACAGTGCTGTGAGTATTTAAGACATACTGCTGATGCACAAGTACCATATAAAATAACTCATAGCAGATCTATGCAGGTGGAGCTGGGAAGGTGGAGGGTTTCAGAGGAAATCTGAAATGCGCTGCAAAATGCTCAAGTGAATGCTATCCAGCCATTTAAATATAACGCAGCAAGATCCTTTGCTGCGTATGCAACACAAACCAATCAGTTTGTGCCAAGTATTTTAACATTGTGAAAATCATCAGTTTACTTTAATGAGCCATCAGCCTGCACCATCTAGAGGCTTACAACAGACATAACGTTTTTAAATCTTATTTTCTCACCAACTAAAAGCATAACCCATTTTGTTTATCTGATTACTAGAGTACTAACCTGACAGGAGCTGTGGTGGGCACTTTGGGCAGGTTGATGGTGAGTTTACCATTGCTGGTCTGGTCTGCTGTGTACAGAACAGGCTTAGTTTTGAACAGGTCGGGTGCGGTACGGATGGAGACCTGCTGCTGCAGGCCACCAGCGCTGTTCCCCCGGCTCATCAGCACGAAGGAGTAATTAGTATCCGGCTGCAGTCGTGTGATCAGCTTCCTCTTGAGGTTGCCCTGGACTTCCACACTCTGCTGGTTATAGAGGATCTACAGGAGAGAGAGGTTCAATTTCACTCAGTTGCATGGCTCACTAAATCTAACTTTTCATTCAGTTTCATTTAAACAAAGAACTTGATTGCATAAACAGACGCAGCTGCTTTTAGCGATGGAAACCGTGTGCTGTTTTCTGGGCTTGGCCCATCAGGACATTACTGTTATGGTTTTATACCAGTGGCTGGCATGCAGAGACGCCACACAGACTGTCTGTCAAGTTCACTGTAGGCCAAAGACCATTCTGACAGACTTTCCACAACGTTTTTGCATACTGACCAATAGTGTGACTTGCAATTTTGCTAAACCACATGTGAATTTACAGAATCAGCACTTAAAACCTAATAGATAAGATTACATTTACATCTGTCGCAGTGTAATCATTCTGCATGGGAATTAGACAATTTTACAGTTAACTCCCAAGTGCAAGTCTATAAAACGGGTATAAAAATGGAAATAAATGCCTGTGAATAATAATACAAGGAAATTGTCTATGCACGTTAATGGGGTCTTACCTTAAAAGGCACTTGGGATTTATAATTTTCTGGCACCTCCCAGGTGAGAAGGACAGAGGTTTTCATCACAGCTTTGACACCAAAACTTGTGGCAAATGCTATTGGAGAGAGAACAGAAATTTCATAAACATATAATACAGAGCTCAGAGTTTGAATTATTAGGTAACATTTAAAACAAAACAGAGCTTCTGAAATTGTTTATATAGGGACTGTTTACTGATCCCTTGTTATGTGAAACTACTGAAACTTCAGTAAAGTATATAATATAATAATCTTATAATATCTTGCACATACATCATTGTTTAATAAAGAAAGAAATACAGCCCCTGTCTAAAAACTTCCTATAAAAGCTGTTCTGTACAATAGAAAATCAGCTTATTTGTGACCCTGGACCACAAAACCAGTCTTTAGTAGCACAGGTATATTTGTAGAACTTCATTTAGACAACTTTAAAGGCAATTTCATTTTTTTGCACCCTCAGATTACAGTTTAAAAAAATTGACCCTTACAAAAAAAAAATACAAAGAAATAGTGATTCTAGCTATACCTCTCTCTACAACAGGAAGCTTGAAACTATTCAGCTTAATGTTATTTTAGTATTATTTAGAATGCATTAATATTTTGAATTATCTCTTTGATATTTTCAGTTTTCTTTTTGATTTTATTATATTCTTTAGTTTCTTTTTTCAATATAACTTAAAAAATTGTTTTAACTTTAATAAAGTTTAGTTTTAGTAATTTTAGTACTTCGACTTCAGCTTATTTCAGGTAGTTGCCAAGGCAACTTTTCTAATTTTAATCTAGTCCTTCCATCTTTATTTTATTTCAGTTATTGAAAACCATTTTTAAAAACTTTAGCTCTAGTTAATAATTCTAACAACAGTTACACAGTTCATTCTTTCATTTCAGTTCTTTTCAGAAGTTGAATTTTCACACAAAGTAAAAAACAAAAGCAGGATTTTTCCATTTGCCTTGAAAAACAGACCACCCAATGTGAAGATAATTGGATTTTTCATGGTGCACATTTATCACGGTGTTAGCACAGCAAAATGGCTATGTTATGTCAAGCGTGTGTTATTGCAGAAAAATAATAACATTTGTTGGTTATCTGATGATTTTTCTGTGACCAGCAATGGACAGTGGATTTCAGACAGAAAGGAACATGTTTTGGTGGACAAAATCTTTCTAGTAAAATGAATAGGTGTGTAGTATGTGCACCTTCCTGCACCGTACACACTATATCATTAAACAAAGTGTATAAGGTGCATTATAATTATGTTACGGTGCATTGTAATTATCTGAAGCTTGGCAGAGCAATAAATTACACCTCCCACTATACAGAAGAATAAAAGGATTTCTCTATCTGTTTAAGCGATTTAACATAAGCCATGCAGTCTAAACACAAACCAGGTGATGTAGACATGGTCCTGCTCTGGATACTAGGACTTATGGGACCCCCTCCCTTGCTGGTGAAGGCTTGCACACGGATATCATAGGTGGTGTCTGGCCGAAGCCCCTGGATAGTCATCTGGGTGTCGGATGTGCGATTGGTGCCGTTCTGTATGTTGTTGATGTCGCGGTACATCACTAGATATTGCGTGATCCGGCCGTTGCGCTCTGACAGGGCCGGGGGGTCCCAGGCAAGGCGGGTGGTGGAGGTGGTCAGGCCCACGACGCGTAGGTTGAGGGGAAACCCACTTGGCACGTCCTCTGGGGTGCTGATCTCTTTTATATATTCCTCTCCGGCTCCCGCCCGGTTTCTAGCACTCAGGTGGAAGGTGTAGGTGGCACCCTTGTGCAGTTCTGTGGCGGTGTGGTGGTCGTCGGTGCGTGCGAACTCACGGACTTCATAGTTTTCTTCCTCCACACGCTTGTACCGCAGTCGGTAGCCAATCAGCTCACCCACCATGTCCTTAGGAGGCTGCCACTGGATGAGGGCTGTGTTGCCAATGGTGGTGCTGATGATCATGGTGGGTTTCCCAGGCACTGCAGGGGCAGAGTGAGAATATGAATTGCATTGTTAAAAAGAGGGTTATTTGTGCATGCCACATGCTACCCTGTGGTATATAAATAACCTGCCTGTTTGTATTTCCTCTTTTATTTGATCTGGGCAATTTTTTTTTTAAGCCAATATCCTACTGAGCATTTTAAATGTCTAAAACATCCTCTTATTTTGGCATTAGTGACCATCTACATACTATGGAAGCCTGTTTCTGCCACATAATAAAAAATAACTGTCAAGTTCACTGTGAAAATGACACTAAAGACATAAAATGTTAGAAAAGATTGGAATTTCTGTTCTTTTGAACTAATCAAAGTATTTTTATAATGACTATTAAGTAAATATTAAGCTTTCTGAAGGATCATGTGACACTGAAGACTGGAGTAATGGCTGCTAAAAAAAAATCTGCTTTGCATCACAGGAATAAATGACATTTTAAAATGTATTACAATACACTTTAAATCTGATCAACCACAAACTTTTAATAATATACTGTAAGTACAATGACTTGTAATGCGCTTTCATGCTAACCTTAAATCTATGTTTAATGTTTAATAATAATAAAAAGTGAAGACCTTTCCATCTATTTTATTGAAAATGAATTGTCACTGAAAGCCCTGACAGACACATTCAAGTCAAAGAAACTGAAAAAATTTACTTTTGTGATATTTGTAAGCAAAAAAACAATATAGCATTTTGTGCCAACAATTGAGAAAAGACGTACCAGAGGTGAAGCAGGTTATTAGATTTAAAACGCTTTTGGTTAGGAACAATATGCATCAATGAATAAGGCCAGAAACATACACTGGAAATGAAACACGGTGAACTCTGAATGTGAAGTACAGTAAGTCAAGAGTGAGTGAGTTTCTACCTGCTCCGGTGGTGGTGACGACTTTGGCTTTGCTGCGTGCCCCATCACCCTTGGTTGTGTATGCTGCCACAGTAACGGAGTAAGAAGTCTCGGAGAGAAGTCCAGTTATCACAGCCTCCTGTGAAAGGAAACAGCATGATCCCTGAGATGCCAAGAGAGCCTTATCTAGAGACGCCCTCATGCCATCCCCACTGGCAGACACTGATCATAAACCCTCCAATAAACCACACACACCCCAACCATTTATGCTTAACCATTTCCAACCTCCCTTTTAAAACCATCGGGCTTATTTTTTGTTTCATATTACACATACACAAGTGCTCTAAAAGGCTTCAAAAAGCTTTTTTCCTATAGAAGCTCTTCCAAGCCACAAAGAGAAGAACCAAAGCAGCCCATGGGTGCCAATGTTCTTGCTTTACACCAGTGATGGCAAATCGTATTTTAACAAGTCAGCTGAAAAACTGTCAGTAAGTTTGTAATTTGATATATATAGTAAAGGTTCCCATAAAATGTTGGTCAAATTATTAGCAAACTTCTGTATAATGTAATATTAACCAGTGTATAGCAGAACAATGACACATCTGGTGGACATCAACAGATGACCTGTGTGAGCATTTGAACAAACTCACAAACCAAAGGGGAAAAAAAGAGCCAAACATAGCACACAAAGGCACATGTACAAACACATGCGAGCACACAAACATACGCACACACAGTCTTGCCTAGGGTCAAAACACAATTTACGACTTCTCCCCCATAGTCTATAGTAATAATACATTTACTTTAACAATTCAGCATCCACACAGTGGGAATAAATGTGGCTGTCAGCAATCAAACACACAGAAACGCAACAGAGCTAAATTAATTCAGTGATCAGAATTAACCCGCTAAAACGGTGCTTTGTTAATCTACTGTTACTTTCAGCATGAATAAGCTGTAAGAATATAAAACTTATTTTACTAAAGAATCATCTTATGAGGAATAATGTCTATAAAGCCTACAGTTACTCAGGTAATCTCTTCTTAGGTGTGGTAAAAAATCCTCACACACACGCAAAAAAACCAAACTCGCACAAAAATGAAAGCATACAGGTTCAACCACACTTAGACACACACACATGGAAATAAACCAAAATCATAACATAGCACATGTTGTTCACCCGCCACACACTTATAAAAAATACCAAGCTCCTATATTACACATGCCCACACATCCTCTGGTAAATTAAGTTCCTGAAAATGGCATTTTAAAAGCTTCTTGTTAGGCTTTTTAGCATGTCTTAACCGTGTTTCTTCTATAATTAAAGGGTTTAATTATATTAATGCTTATACCAATATGTGCCTAGTGTTTTACAATTTTCTTTTAAAATGAAGATTGCTTGGTTTGGTTTGCTCTCCCGCTGAAGCCCTAAAGAGGGGGAACACAGGATAAAATGTAAATGATTGGATAAAATTTAAATGACCTTTTAAATCTGAGCGTTTATTCATTACTTTAATCACACAAAATTACTTTTTATAGACAAAGCAATTGCACTTTTGTCTCTCATTTTCTCCATCTTAAATAGGGCTCTTTTATCAGTTTTCAAGCAAAGGTAACAGCTTGCATTCCCAGAGTACAGAAGTTTAACCAAGTAGGAGGGGGTTAAAACAATTCTGTGAGTAGTACACTAGGGCATGTTCAGTTTTAGCAGCAATTTATTAAACATTAAGCACTGTGCGCTCAAAGCTCTATTGAGCAAACAGAGTTTTTAGTTAATTTTGCATTATCAGTGTTACCAAAAGGTGTCTGAGCAAGATATATTGGTAACCATACTGTGTCTGTACTAGTCAATATTAATATTATTTTTTATTATTTTTTTTTTTTAAGGACGTTTCTGCCATGGATTAAGAACAAAAAAGGTAACTGTGTCTTTTTCTCTCAATTTTTTTTTGTTTACATCTTACAATTATGACTTTTTCCTCATCAGAATTAGCTCAAGACAAGCTTATGAATCACAATTCTGAGAAAAAAAGTCATAATCGTAAGATATAGTATGCATTTTTCATCACCCAAAAAACAGTTAATGACTCAATATTCATATTTAAGCTAAATTTGATTCTCTGAAGCTTGTTTTGTTGGAACAAGGTGAGATTATTGATGTGGCATCTGCGGGGCTAATAGGTGTGTGTTTCCTCTATACACTGAGCACAGTCACACTTCATTAGTGAGCTAGCAGCTGATGCCAACCTTCAAAATGGCTGATTGCTAGAATAAATAACACAGAGGTGCACAGATGTCACTCGCTGACACCAGTGTGTCTCTCTGCTGTCAAGCCATAATCAATGCCATCAGTGAAAAGAGCAGCACAGTCCCATTATGTGTTGCGGGTACCTCTGAATAGAGCCTGAGGTGAAAGAAATTAATAGAATTTCTCACCTTTGATTAAAAGAGGATCTAAAAATGACTTAAACAAAGCCTGTCTATTTCTGTATCTTTAAGAGTTTAGAGAGGTTTCTTAACAATACAGATGTTGGGTGTTTATCTTAGATACGGGTGTGACAGTAAGAGAGTTGTTTATCCGGATGACAACATGGTGGAATTGAGTGCTGTTCCTGTTACCTTACGTTTAATATTAAGCAGTGTCGCCCTTCCCTATTATATATGAAGTAACTTTTGTACATTTTACAAAGCCTAGAGACTAGAGATAGACTTTGTAACAGTTCAGTTTACTTTAATATAGTGATGTAACTACTGTCCCATTGTTTTATCTCTGTCTCACACGGGTGGTCATATTATTAGTATGTGAGGGATATTCAGTCCAAAACTGTGACAAAACTGTGCTACTGTAAATGATTGCAAAGTGCAGACCAATTATCCACTGAACAGAGTGGTGTGAATGTATAAGCGGGCACAAACCACTGCTCTGCACAGAACAGATTCTGAAGAGTACTAGGCAAGTCAACATTTTTCCTTTGCAACAGTGTAAAAAGAGTGTCGCAATGCATTTAAGTTCAAGCTAATGTTATCTGAGATAACAATAACTGCTGAAAATGAATTAATGCATTTGTTTGAGATACAATTAAGTATGCTATTTTATTTGTAGAATTTTCCCAACCATTATATTCTAATGGCTAAGACTGACTGGATCAGCCATTAATCTGGGTGGATCAGTATCACCCTGGCCCTAATTTCCACCAAAATAGCATAATTACTACTGTAATACCGCAATAAACAAATCTGGCACCTCCTTCAAACAGAAGAAAGTTCCCAGTCTACTTTGATGGTTGTACCTACATCACATCTGGAAAAAAGTGAATAAGTGTTTTGTCACTATGATCCCAAGAAGCGGATGTGATAGCTTGACATCTTACATGCAGATTATTCAATTAGAATCTGGCACCTCTTTCAAACAGTGTAAAAAGAAAGTTACCAGTCTTTGTTCGTTGTATCTAAACACATCTAGAAAAAAAGTGAATGAGTGTTTTGCCACTGTGATCCCAAGATGTGAAAATGATAACTTGACAGATTATTCAATTAGCACTTTTAAAAAGTATCTCAAGGGATCAGCATTAGTCAATGTAATTATCTCCGGTACTTCTTTTGCATTTATTTTTATTTACTTTAATACTTTGAAATATTATTAATAATAACTTTCAGCATCATTACTCAAGTCTTCAGCCACATCAGGGCTGTTTAACTCCTAATTACATCCAACATCGGTGAACGTAAATTTGGAGGACAACCTCAATTTGTACACAAATTCACACACACCTAACTAGAGACCCCACTGACAGCTCAGGGTCACTAGGTCCGATGTGAGTCCCCGTTTTAACGTATGAATCTGAGATTCCACAAATCCACTTAACTGACAGGCTGCCAGATAGACCTGAATCATGGGAGAGGGAAAAGAGAGTGATTTGGCGGGAGCAAGCGATTGGCTCACGCTGAATGTTTTCCAGGCAGGTGGCAGCACGCAGTGGCAGCAGAGCAGGTGCGGTCGCTAACAGCAGGGCTCCAGAGAGACGGCAGCCAGTCTGCTGGCACAGAGATGGGCGGACTGAGAAATGGGGTCAGGCTTCACTGGGAGGAAAACGACACTGGTAACTGAAGTGCGCCCATTTCTTTGACTCTTTTTTAATGCTCCAAATCTAGGCAGTAAGAGGATTTACTAGCGTAACGCAAGCCAGGCCCTGAACTGTAGTGGGCTGTCACGCAACTATAAGAACCTTTTGAGGAAACTCTGGAACAACGAGACACACACACACACACACACACACACACACACACACACACACACACACAAAGGCATGCTCACAGACAACACACACCTACACACACAAAGAGCTGTGGTGCTGAAAGCCGACTGTTGTCTGCAGCTTTCTCTTTCCAGCCAGGCTTCACTGGTTTTCAACACTCACAGCACACATAACCCTGAACCCATCCCTCTGCTGAAAGCAGGTCACATCATTCAGTGCTTTTCTTTCCCAACCCCTTCACTCATCACACAGGGGCCAAGCAGATTGTAAGTTGTTCATTAATATCCCCTTCTATGCTTCAATGTACTCCAAAAAAACAAACAAAACAAAAAAAAAAAAGTTGTAGTGACTACTGAAACGCAGTGAATATTAGTTTATTTCTGTGTAGCTGATGTGGTTTATTAATGAGCAAACGTGGTTTATTGCACGCTCTCTGGAATACTTGATTCTGATTGGTCAGTCAAGGAATTTTAAGATCAAACATTATAGTGTAATGACTGATAAACTGCATAATTGGCCATTGTTTGAGACAACAGATTTCCTCTCACATAACTGAAAGATTTAATCTTTATTTATTTATTTGGTAAGGAGTAGTGTAAAAAGTGAGATAATATACAGTTAGCTAAAAAATAATATATTTGACAACAACTGAATGGGTTTATTTTACAATAATGAAATATATATATATATATATATATATATATATATTATTCTGCAAGGTGAATCAAAATGATCAAAAGTGACAGTAAAGACATTATAAAAAAAATTGCATTTTAAATAAAGGTTATTCTTTTAAATTATCTATTCATTACAGAATTGAAAAATATGTTCATGTGATTATAACCTTAAACCAATAATAAAGCTGATAAAGCTTTCATTCATACAACTACTTACTTCAGCCTCTGCCATGTCTCCGGCTTTTCTATCTCTCTAGTCAAGTATTCTCATCTGTGTATGTTCAGTATTTCTCATTTTAGTGTGAGAGAGGTTTTATCATTCAGATAATGCTAAACTTGCTGGCTTTTCATGCAATTTTTAATAGTAGTGCTTTAGTAGTGAAGGTCTGTTCCAAATTTGTTGTAAGTGCGCATGTGATTGTGTGTGCGTGTGAGTGAATAACGGGTACTTGCTATGCTAGAAGTCATTAGTGCAGTCATTACACTGTCAGTGAAATGTGCTCTCAGGGGCCAGACCTTTAGAGCATGCGGCATCATTACCATTAGTAAATACAGTGCATTAGTGGGTGACCTTCAGTATAATGCTGAAAATGCTGCAATTTATTCTGTTTTTTTATGTGTGTGTGTGTGTGTAAGAGTATGGAGTAAGGAATATGTTTGCAACAATGCTCAAAAGATGCTTAAAAAAAAAAAAATCAGTTTTCATGCTGATTGTGTATTTTTACCCCATTTCCCCTTTTTCAACAAGCTGCTTGGTCCAAATTCATATTAAGCACACAGAAGGGGTTCGAACAAACTGTTAATCCCTCTTATAGGAATAAATAAAGGAGAAATGTTAGTTTTGAATGAAGAAAAGGCAAGCAACACAAGAAAAAGCGATAGATGAACACACAAACTCAGAGCATCCCCGCAGGCCCAATGCCGCAAACCACCCGCTCACACTTGAGTTACTCACATATTCCGTGGACTCTTCAATTTTCCACTGATGGAAAACATATGACAGATGAGAGGTAGAAAATGAATCAGAGATGGCACTACTGGGGAGAAAAAAAAGCATCGCTACCTTTTTTTCCCTCATCTACAGATGAACACATAGCGTTAACAGTGACATGCTACAGAGACAGAGGAGAAGGGTGGAGGAGGAGAGATGACAATATTTCAAATTCGACACAGTGCTGCATAATGTCAGGTAAAAGGAGCAGCGGTATACTGCTAACAAAGGCAAGGTGCTTCATTCCGTCGCTCTGTGGGAGAAAGAAATGACAACTATTGCACCACTTACACCTGGTGCAAGAACGGTTTAGTCTCAGCATGGTTGCAAACACTGCAATTCACAGATACTTACCCTGGGCTGCATTCATAATAAACCTGATAAGTGAACTCCAAAAGTCGTACAGTTGTACAAATATTGTACAATCCAAAACATTTACCACATATGCACTGCCTGGTTACATGTGTATAATGTAAGACATGTAGTTACAATTTTATGTAAGGATGCACAAAATATTGGTGCCATTATCAGCTGTTGGCTGATATTGGAGGTTATTTAATTTATCAGTATATATATTATATATTTAATGGTGCAGCTCATTTTTAGATTACCTTTGCAATTTAACTATTCATTAATTCATCTTTTACACTAATAACTCAATTCATTACTATCGTTAATCTTAAGAAATTCTCAAAATGAAAATTCATTTTTCATTGGATTATAATTATTAATTATACACGATATTAGAATGCCTCAATTCACATTTAAAATTAGTGATTTGAATTTGCAATTTTTTGTTTTTAATTTGCTGAGATTTAGGACTGAGATTTGATATTTTATCAATATCGACTAGATTTTTAATATTGTACATGAGTAATTTTACCACACTGACACAGTTATACACACACACACAAAAAGCCCCTGCTGGCGTATACCGGCATTGTGCTGTCAGTGTATTCTGACAGGACAACCGACATTTCTAAAAAGTTTTTATTTTAATTACAACATTTCTACATGAAAACTTTTTCCTTTAACTGTAAGCGAAACTCATTGGGATTGAAAGCCTATTTCTTGTTGCGAATCTCCTGGTGGTGTGGAGCATGAAATCCCATTACCCCCATCGCATTGCTAGCTTGGTGACATCAAACTTTACCGACACAGAGCACCCACAACCGCTGCTTTTTCTTACCCATCCTCAACAAAAGGCGCTCACACATGTATCAAATCTTCCTTGGACCGAGAAGCCAGCATGGAGTCAAGTCAACCGGAGTTGATATTCCTTTTCGGGAAGAAAGGGGAAATTGCTCTTTTCTAACTGAGAATCTGCAAAGTGCAGTGAAGCACTTCACAATATCAGTGTGTGGACCCCCACACTGTAATTTCTATATTAGATCATTCTGCAAACATTCATCCATATCCTATAATTGCTTCTCATGATGGAGCTGATGTAGATCTGTGTTTATATTGCATAACAGCACCATTAGCAGACTAGATGGGGGCCAATATTTCTTACTGTTTCTCTAACACGCCGCTTCCCACTCACAAACCTCATGCTGATCCTATAGGATAATGCCTGGCATGTGTGGCGCCTTGTTAGTCTGTCAGCTACTCAGAGGTGGGAGCCTCATGGACATTTTTAAAAGCCCCTTACAGCACAAGAGAAACCAGCAGCTTTGCCCAGAGCATGCCTTCCTAAAAGTCCAGTAACAATAACTTGATCCAGGGCACGGCTGCCTGGAGGCCCAGCCACCCGTCATTACCTTTCACGGCGAGGAGCTGAAGTCATGCTGATAACTTGAGTGGAAAGCACAGAGGCTGAAACATTGATCAGATATAATGGGCCGGAGAGCGCTTCTAACCCTTCAGGTCTGCACTTAAGAGTTGTACTTCAATCATTTAGTCATCGCCGTTTCACTGCATTTGCTTCCTCCTCAATGGACTCCCTCTAAACTGCTGCTTTTAACTCTCCTATTAATTGTGCACAGTGCTGCAGCGTGGACACCAACACGCACTTAGAACATACACAATGGCATCCAAAGCCAGCACTGTTCCTTTAGGCCGGTCTACACTCAATCATTAACATAACCCACCACAGCACCGACATAAGAAACATACGCTTAAATAAACACAAACAACCTTTTTAAACTCAAGTTAATGAGACATTTTTTCCGCTTATCTGCGTTCTTAATGGGTTGTTGTTTTCCACATGGCACTTTAGCCTCTGTTAAACGTACAGGCTCTTTGCTTTCAGAAAATTATCTCCTCAAAATCATTCTCTTTGAATGCAAGATGAATAAATTAGCCTACTTTATTAAAAGGCTTCAGAGAGCAGAAAAACCAGGTCAGAACTGATAGGAATCTTCAGCTGGAGCCAAATGCGGCAATTTTCACACAGGATATTAAAATAGTAATGGAAGTCTGCGTTTGTCAGATAGTGGCTGTTGGAGAACAAGAGATGAAAGGGAAAGATGGTGCTGATATTAATCAGAGGAAATAAAGGGTCCCCCTCTCTCTCATTCATCTGTCACTGGGGCCACCGAGGCCAGAGAGATTCCCTCAGAGTTGGTGCTGTATCTCACATTCATGTTTACACGAAAAACAGATGCCCTCAAGGTCTTAAAGAGACTCTGGTTGCATTAGTTGGAACTCATACCTACTACCAACTCACAACCCCAATTAAAACAACTGAACCAACTAACCAAGTTTTTAGGTAAACTCGAAACAACAAGGCAAGTGTGTTAGAGCAAGAACTAGGACACTGGCCCTCAAGGAGCAGGTTTGGATACCCCTGACCTAATGGCAGGATAGTCGCAGTTTATGTATCCAATGTTATTGGGTTCGAACCTTCAATGTTTTGGCTACCAGCTCTGGTCCTTGACTACTAAAAACTGCACCACCCACAGCTCCGATCTCTCACTACATCTGTCATTTGCTCGTTCCCTTTTCTATCATACACCGACAACTAATGCAACAAGATCCTAACCAAACAGCACAGAAGAGTGACAGCTGTAATTGTAGGAGACTCTCATGCTGATTTATTGGAGATTCTTCATGGAAAGGTTGACAGGCTTCTCCAACGGCCACTTGCTCGGCTCTCGTGGCACACTGGAATGGATCAATTAACTCAATCTCTCGGTTAAATTTAGACCTAGAATGAGGGAGGTGTGTGGGTTCCCAGTCTGGCCTTTTTTGAAAAGAAAAATGTGTTTATCCCACCCACAGACAAATAAGTGCTCGCTGGTTTCCTGGCTTTTCAGATGAGGCCAGGGAGCCAGATGAGAGAGAGACTTCTCATGTTGCTCTGAGTGAGACAAATGATGGGTTCAAATTGTGACACCGATTCAATACAAACATAAAATCAAAGTGAAGTCAATATTACAAGTGTTCACAGTTTTTAATACATATTCCACATCTAACTGTGCATGGTATATCAGTGAACACTACCTTTTATGAGAATGTAATATCTTAGGCAGGCTATTAGTAATCAACAGCCAAACATTTTTAGGGTACTTTTGAAGATAATGCAGCCTTAATAAAAATTATTGAATTCATTCATTGCATTGTTTTTTTTTTTTTTTGACCTTGTAATTTTTAATTATAATATCACAACTTCTCTCCGGTGATAAATGCTGGACTTTGGCAATCATTTAGTCCGCTTAAACTCCTCCCTACAATCGACTGCAAGCTCGCATTTGGATTGCATTGCCTCCATCCATTCAACAACCAATGGGCAGAACCAAGTTGTACATCTTTCTTTTCAAAAATTCTTTTACTTGGTTCCACATCACAATATGGGAGAACCATTTTATCCTGAGTTTAAAACCACGTTTGAAACAAGACAATGAAACAAGACAAATGAGAGTTGCTATTGTGTATGTAGCTAGTTAGTTTGTAACTGTTGTGTAATGTTAATTTGTAGTCTAGCTATTAGCTAGCTAGTGTTTAAATTGGTTCAGTAATGCATACTAAGAGCAATGAAAAACATTACATGTGCTTCTGCTCTCCTCAGAGATGTTTTAGGAGCCCATCCATGCAGAAGCCTATGCTCTTAGAGCCAGAGAGTCTCAGAACGTGGTAGAGACACAGCACATATTAAAAATGAACAACTGGCAACCCCCAGAAGAACAAAAATGGATGTCTTGAGAAATTCGGGTCTTTTTGTCAAGACAAAAAGCACTACAAGCCATTTATCAAAGCAACTCTGCAACCACCCTGCCAAACCATTAGTGTTACACAATACACAATGGATTTTCATCACTTCTCCGACATGTTTTCTCCCTTCTTCACAAGCTCTCCCTGGCCAATTACATCCCAGAGAGCAAAGCAACAACACATTCTCTTTTTTTTCTAAGAGACAAAGAATGAAGAAAGATGTAGACATAAACGTAACTGGAGTCTTATGATACATCTTCAATGTCTTAGAGAAAATAGAGACACAAGGTGAAAATAAACAGGCTTGTATGGATCATTGTGTCTGAGGAAATTGATATTTACAAATGCATCTCAGCAAGTCTTGCAGGTGTTTTCATGTTTTTTTTTTTCTCCCTTATGACAATCACGGCAAATGAGTCACGTCCTGGGACAAACCATCACAGTTCGCGGTAAGTGACTCAACAACGCCTTAGATGTCATGGCGCATGAAGGGAATGTTGTTTGCCAAAGAGGGAGAGGCAGGCACAGGTGCCCTTGGGTTGTGAGAGCAAAGAGGTCGACAGCAGTTCACCTGGCAGATACTGTAAACAAAACCTGTCTATTGTTTTTTATTTGTCACCGATGGAAACAAGATGAAAAAAAGTTGAAAAAAACTCACAACAAATGTGTCTTGTATGCTGTCAAAAACATTTAGAATTGCTGCCCTTGTGACATTAAACAAAGTTTACAGGTTATGACTTGTGGAGGTGTTGGACGAGAGGCTGAACAGACAAAACATCAGCTGCACCACAAATCAGAGTCACAAAGAAAACTTCAAGCTCTGAGCAAGGGATTTTAAAATGCCCCATTCATCATTATCGTATGTAATCAATGTGACCTGAACAATTCATGTCTGTCTATCAATCACAATAGCGATACTAATAACCAATATGGTATCAATATATGTATCCCTAATAAATTTGGCTGGAATCAATTAATGGCAGAAGAGAAAACTTGCTGGCTGGAGGAGGTTTGAGCACTGATGCATATGGTGACACATTTTACATGCACTCCTTCGCTTATGTATGTACTTATGCAAATGAGAAGTAATCTTCTCAGTGCACCAGAAAACCCCTGTCACCTGCCCATTTACTAAAAACCATTAAAGCCCACAGTGGTCCATAAATGTCTCTCGTTACAGTCTTTTGTTTTTAAGTCTAGCTCAGTGAGGGGAAATGCTTACACAGGTAAATGAGAAACTCTTGTTTGGGGGCAGGGCAAGTGCAGCAAAACACATGTCTTCACAAGTTAATTCTCAGATAACAATTCAAGTGCAGAAACATTTAAATGACCCCAGATTCTCTCTATTCCCGAAAAGTGTCTACTTTAAGATATTCATGGATATCTAAATCCCTTCTAAGGATTACTATCTTTTTTCCATCTCAGTGCACCCACGTTTCTTCAGGCAGTTTTAAATCTCCTTGTATTAACGGGCGATGAGCGAAACATAAAAAAATTAAAAAATAAAATAAATAAATAAAAAATACAGAGTAACAAGGCAGTGCATATGTATAAATGTTAGGATTTAAAGAGAGCTAAATTCAGGCCACCAATAGTGTGCACCTATGAAATATTTAACAGCAATTTGCATAACACTGGAGACTCAGAAAAAGTTTTTGTGTAGAATTAGATGTGTAGACATGGATGTTGAAAATGCAAAAGACAGAGGTTTCTGTTCCAAACCCTGAATTGCCTACCAAGAGCATTTTTAGGCATTATAGTCACAAAAGCTGTTTAAAACAGACAATTATGCTGCCAAAAACAAAGCAGTGTTGCTAAACTATTAAAAATAGTTTTCAGTGATTCAGAAACAGCTTAAATAAAACATAATATTATATTAAAAAAACTTCAAACCTAAACAAGACATTAAAAATGTTGCCCTGGGAGCTAACTAAAATAAAATAAAGTTGAACTAAAATGACAAAAACTAAAACTATAATAAATGTTAATTAAAGTTATCTATATATATATATATATATATATATATATATATATATGAACAAACAACACAAAAACAAACTAAATTTCTAAATTAAAATAATACTGGCAAATATAACAAAGCAAAGCTAATTCATAATATTAATAAATACAATATTAGAATGTAAATAATACTAAAACAACAAAACCAAGCATGCACTGTACAAACAGTGTGGAGTCATGAAAAAGTTTTTTTCTTTATAAATTATAAATTATTGAAATGAATTAAGTATTGGTTTAAAAATACTGTTTCACCCAATATTTGTGTCATACCCAATATTATATATTATAAGCATGCTTGCCTGCTTACTGCATTGGATCAATAGTTTAGCAACATGCTAACACCATAGTCCATTTTAATTAGCTGTGAGGTTTAGTTAAGTCTCTTGAGTGCTTTATATGAGGAGCACTATGTTTGTGGCACCCATGTAAAGCTTTTCAGTAAGTCAATTAACAGGTCCGATTTCAGTTAGGATGCTGCCTTAAAAGGTAGTTGTCTACTTAAGACAGTGATGAAGGCACTAGGGTTTGGAACTCAAACTGTCAAGTACTACAATAAAGAATTAGTAGGTAGTACCTGTGCTTCTGGCAGAGCAACATCCATTATATATGGCTGGCTACGTGGCTCTCCGTTCTCCAGACGGGAATATATGACCTGGTATCCCCGGATCTGGCCGTGCTGCTTCCCAGAAAGAGGCGGCTTCCACGTCACACGAATAGCTGTTGAGTTCACAGCCTCTGCTTCGACTTTCCGAGGTGGGGCTCCAGGCACTAAAGTGGGACAATTAGATTTAAACTTCAGGATGGAAGCTTTCAGGGTAGCTTGAGATAAAACACTATAATACGTGGTAATGAGGTGTGGTTTGGCTAAGGAGAGGTATTTGTTTTAATATTTGTTGGTTAAAGAATATTTATCATGCTGGGAGGAAAGAAGATTATTCACAATAATTCAAGGAGGCAGTGTTAAAAAGAAGAAGCGCTAAAAGACTAGGAGGTGATGAAGGACTTAAATAAATGTTCTGGAAGGATGTACTTAAATGCTGCTCAGCTGACATGTTACAGAATGAGTTTACTGAAGGTGACCGGATGGAGGAAACTCATGACACTGTTTCTAGGGAAGTAGATGAGACACCGGAACCAAGGCATGTTGGACAAACATGACTGAAGGTGGTGAAGACAGGAGAGGAGAAGAATGAGAGGAATGGAGAATGAGAAAGAATGATTTGCGATAGAGAGAGATAAAGGGAAAGAGATGAATGAATACAGAAGCTAGTGGACCAAGTTATACTGCTGGAAAAAAGTTTGGAATAATTATGTTTTTTTTTTTTGTAGACATTTATTTGATGAAAAATATAGTAAAACAGTAATATTGTGAAAGCTGAACAGTATCTATAGAAATATTAAGTAGTTTTCTACACTGATAATATTAAGCCCCATTATTAATAAATGAGCACTAATAATAATTTAATCATAATATATTTAAAAAGTATATATATATATATATATATATATATATAATTTTTTTTTTTTCCATTCTAAAAAGCTGATCTTTTACTCAAGAACAATTTCTTATTATAATCAATCTTGAAACATTTTTGCTGCTTTATATTTTGGTGGAAACCATAGTATATTATCATTCAAAAACCTGGGGTAAGTGCCATCTTAACCCTTTCACGCGTACGATCACACCGGTGTGATCATTCTTGGCTGGTCCCTGGAGCGTACAATCACACCGGTGTGATTCGAACGTTCAGCGCGTCACGTGATCAACTGCTGAATTCAAATCTGCTTTGGCGCTTTAATAAGGCTATACGTTCTAAATAACGGTCGCCTAAAAAAAACTCACTCTGGGGGCTCAGCTAGAATATTTTAAACTCACGTGTGAAAGGGTTAAAAAAATAAATAAATTCAGCAAGGATGCATTAAACTGATCAATATAATAAAGACATTTATAAAACTACAAAAGATATCCATTTCAAATAAATGTTGAACTTTACATTTATCAAAGAATCCAGAAAATATGTTTTCGCACTGATAATAATAAGGCCCATTATTAATAAATGAGCACCGATAATAATTTGCTAATAACTGAGTTGCATATTCAAATGATTTCTGAAAGATCATGCAACACTGAAGACTGGAGTAATGGCTGCTGAAAATTCAGCGACACCAATAACAGAAATTACATTTTAAAATTTAGTAAAATAGAAAATAATTGTAATAATACTTCATTATATTAATACAATATTATTGCAGCCTTGGTGAGCGTAAGAGGCTTCTTTCAAAAACATTTAAAAAATGTAATTATTCCAAACTTTTGACTGTTAGTGTATCTGCACTTCTTAAGCACTATGGAAGGTGTGAAGGGCAAAATGTGGCCTGGGAGAAAGGAAGGTGTTTGTGTATGCGTGCAGGACAAGCCTCCCATGCTCCGGGGAGCAGAGCAAATCTTGTTATTTAGAGACAAAGCGCATGTTGTCTGGTAAAAGACCATGCAGTGAGCACATCCGGCCTTATACTGCTCTCCTACGCTTAATAAGTTTCTCTCCTTAGCTTACACTTCTAGAAACCTTATCAAAGCACTCAGGGATTGCCTGGAGTCACACGTGTTACAGCCTGGCTATGAAACTTGGGCAAACACACACATAAAATTTGCTGTAGCACAACTGAGGAAGGACAGACAGTGAGTAAGAGTGAGTAACTGCTTTGGGGGCTAATGTCTGTGGCTACATGTCTAGGTCAGGGTTTTGAACTTTGTGAGGTTAAGGACCCCAAGAAATGATAATTTCCTTGCAAAGGAGTCTGAAATATTTTCATGTAGACTTATGTAGGTCATTTATACTATGTGAGAAAAATAGTAAGCCCCTGATATAATAGTATGCACAATGTGTTATATGAGTTTGTATTTCTGATTTCCTGGAAAGCTGTGTCTGTTGTTTGATTAAAGTACAGGACAATTAGACTGTCTTTCAATGATAAGATGAATCTGAGCTTTGAACCAATGATTAGTGGTCTACTGATTTTATGGAGCAGTTGACATGTTGGTTTCTTCAAATGCTTTATGAGCAAGTTCACATATATCAGTGTGACCTTCTAACCTTGAAATATTAAAAAAAAAAATTGACTTAATTACTGATCATACCAAACCAGTTTGGCTAACAAGGAAATGAAAGTCACAAACACTTCAGACTGTAGAATCTAAAGTAAATCTTTTAGAAACCAACTCATAGAAGATACTGTTCATTTCCATTTGTATCTTTTAATTCTGGTGGGAGTCTATTCCAGTCATGAACAGGAATTGTTAGCCATGCTTAAAAGAAGTTATATAAAATTGTCAGAATAAAAGGAAAGAGAAATATAGCAGCCAGCAGCAGCGCAACATTATTAGCAGTCCACATAGGATACTTCAGACCTACCGTCCTCGTTGGTACGGACACGCACAGCTGTGCTCTCTGGGCCAGGGCCCACATCGGTGTGCGCTCTCACCCACACCTGATACTCCGTCCATTTCTCCAGCCCCTCCAGCACATAGCTGGTGGCATCCGCTCCAATGTCCGGTACCTCGTGGCGCTCAGTGTCTTCGCCGTTCACCGCCTGGTAGCTGACTGTGTAGCGCACGATAGCGCCGTGCCGACTAGCGGCGGGCGGCGCCACCCAACTCACCTTGATGCTGGTGGAGCTCAGACTGACCAGGTGCACGTCTTGAGGGGGGGCAGAGGGGGCTGCAGGTGGGGGCAAGGCAATGGGGAGGGCATCAAGCAAAATTAAACAACTTAAAGCAAGCTTGCTTCTGGACTGAGAGGTTGGCGCAACAGTAAAGAACTTCATTCTTTGTGTTGTATTTTTGTCTGATTTCAAATTAGAATTATAAACTGATTTCATGCCTTAGAAGCCATTTAAGTTATAAGGTTGAAGTCAAGCTTCTTCAAGCTTGGTTCACTAATTTTTATTTTTTTTTTTTACTTTGCTGTGATTTTGAAAACTGAAAAAAATCAGTACTGCACAGCACAACCATCTGCAAATGATGCTACGACACAACCAGGGTGAGATACTAACTTTCCACCACATCAATTTTGACATTCAAAATTGAACTAATTAATTAATAATATTAATGGATAAGCTCTAAGGTTGATGTGGTGAGATATTTTTTTGAAAATACTGAAAAGAAATACACAAATATTAAAAGAAAATAAATGGGAAAACAGGCACATAAGATAAAAAGGTACTTTAATGTTTTATACAGTACATATACTCTATCACAACTCTATTTGGAGGCAGTAAGAATTATGTTAACACTTTAGTATAGGGAACAATCCTTACTATTAACTAGAAGCTTATTAGCATGCCTATTCATAACATAATGGCTATTTATTAGTGCTCGTAAAGCACATATTCTGCATGACCATATTCAACATCCCTAATCCTACCCAATACCTAAACTTTACAACTACCTTACTAACTACTAATAAGCAGCAAATTTGTAGTTTATTGAGACAACAGTCGTAGTTAGTGGTTTATTAATAGCGAGAATTGGACCTTAAAATAAAGTGTGACCAGAATTATCAATTAAATATTATTAATTAAATAAAATAATCAATTTATCTATTACAAAACATCTATTTTAAATAAATGTTGTTCTTTTAAAGAAGGAATTTTGTGAAAAAAAAAAAAAAAAATACACAGGTTTCTTCAAAAATATTAAAGCAGCACAATTTTTTTTAAACATTGGTAATAATAATAAATGTTTCCCGAGCACCAAATCAGCATATTAGAATTATTTCGACACCGAAGACTGGAGTAAAGGCTGCTGAAAATTTACAGGAAAAAAAATTACTTCTGTCTGTTGTATAAATTACCAATTGTACAATTTTAATATATTTTCAAATGTGTTTTATATTGTAATAATATTTCACTGTTCTTACTGTATTTTTGTTCAAATAGATGTAGTCTTGGTGAACATAAGTTCACCAAAAACATTTTCAATAAATCATACTAACCCCAAACTTTTAAATAGTAGTATGTGTAACAGCTAAGAGTGTGTTGTTATTACAATACAATCTAAGACCGATAAAATGACCTGCCACTGATAAAAAGTATTCTGATTTGGCTGGTGGTGTGTGTTAATTTCTCACCCTGGTCACAGCGATCAGTAAGTCACAGCCGTTTACTGCCTTTCTTTGTTTGGGTGTTGACAAGCAGGGGAAAGGCCATCGGTTTGTGTTTTAACAGGCGTTCACACATTCTCAGTCAGCCTATTGGCTGGGAGACAACATCCCCCCCATTTGTCAGAGATCCAAGTGTCAGTGAGTATGGCAGCTGACGCGTCCGAGAGCATACTCGACCATCCTGCCTACGCTAAAGTGCGCTGCTAGCTTCTTTTGGCAGGCTTGGTGCCATTTCTGAGTGGCTGAGATAAGCAGAGCAACAGCAAGGCATATTTAATTAAGTATGCGACGGATGAAGATCAGGTGAGCTACCAAATTAAATGTTTCTGCACAACACCACACAGTCCAGAGGCATAAAAAAATTACGACAACAGCACAACAACAATTTACAATGATCAAAAAAAGCTAAAGGGCATTTGTTCATGCAGTTCTATATGATAAACATAAATGCGTAACTAACAAAAAAATGACCAATAATTAACTGAGGAAGAAAGAAGAGATGGCTAAGAGGAATAAGAAGAACAACAAGAATGTGCACTGGGATATTTTAACATGCTCGCATTCCTTTGTTAACAACCAGAGCAGTTTGGTGACGTCGCACCGTTCTTGGCGCCCACGGTGGGACTAAGCACGAGCGTCTCTCATCAGGCGGTCCTTAATCTGACAACTGTGGGAGAGCCACTACAAACGCCTGATGCTGCAGTAGGTGACAAAAATACTACAGCCGTAGCTGAACATGTCGACAGACTGTAAGGTTGTTTTTTTGGGGGGTCCTGACACAAAACTCAGAGATCAAAGGGTCTTTTTGAGTCCTGGAGGAGGTGATAGACAGGTCTCTAGGAGAACATGAGGCTCTGCGAGAGACTCAGGGGGAAAGGAAGTACTCTGATACTGTGATACGACTGTAAATTTAGTTATATATTCTCTGAACATTGTCTTTTGATATGTGGGTGCAAGTGAGGAAGGTTGGGTTATATGCAAGCAGAGCGTTAAATTTAGCACTAATGTAGTGCTTCAGCTCCTTTTCTTGAGTAGGCTTCACTCCTCTGGCTTTTAACATCGCAGCAATAACAAATCACATTGATAGCCTATAAACCAAAATAATGATGACAAAGGCACAAGCAGACACCGAACGTACCTTTCGCCCTTGTCAATGTATAAAGGTTTTCCCTGGCTTAGGGGTGTAAGAGAATTAATGGTGAAGATGGTAGACAATAGCTTGAGAAAGGAGAGGTCCTCAGGTTTGTCCATAGGGACAAGTTTAGGTTAGCTGACATGATGAAGAAAAAAAAGAAGGCACTTACTGGACTGGGCAGTCTTGGCCTCAATGGGTTGAGTGAAGACCCCTAGCCCCATTTCAGAGCGGGCCGCCAAGGAGAATTTATACAGAGTGTCCGGCTTCAGACCTTCAACAGCATATGAGCCCGCAGGGTCAAAGGTGACATGGATCTGAAGAGGAAACATCAAAATCTCCATAACCACCTCTTTACTTGCCTTACAGACATGTTTATTTTCACCATGTCTGTTTTATAAAAGCATGTTATTGAGCTTATTGTGAACAATTCATCCATGAATAAGCAATTTTTTTAACCTGTCATTTTTAATTAACAACTATTCTGGTGAAACAACAGGCTCTGGTGACGTATGTCAGACTTCTCGAATCATTTAGCCTGACTGTTTCTTACAATCGACTGCAAGTTTGCATTCAGATCTGCCTCCATCCAAAAAACAACCATTGGATAGAGCCCAATTCCGCTCTAATAATTTATTTATTTATTTATTTATTTTTTCAAAAATTTGTTTCAATCAGAATTACGTCACAGATGAAAAGATCTGTTGTTCCTTGTTTCATCAAGACTTTAACACAGTTGTTGTAGGGCTGTATTTAAAGTAGACAGTGGAAAATGTAGTCATTAAGTCTAAGGGTGTGTTCACACTTGTGTTTGGGTCGATTAAAATGAACTCTGGTGCGATTGCTGTTAGTGCGGTTCATTTGACTAAGGGTGTATTCACAACAGGAATGTCCGCTAGTTCACTTGCTTTGGTTCGGACCAAATACAATGTTAAATTTTTTTGCTTGGTGTGGTTTGCTTTCACACTGCTCTTTTTGCAAGTGAACCAAAAATTGTAAGCAAAACCACACGTGTACTAAGGTCGTCCATTCATTGGTTTATCCATTCAACCGTACCAGAGTTTGTTTGGAACCAGACCAAGATCCGCACCAAGGGGGAAAATGAACTTGAGTTAGATTCAATCAAACCAAACAAGACAGGTGTGAATACACCCTAAGTGTGAACGCTGCCATCCGAACCCTGGTGTGCACCAAACAATTCGAATGAAATATGAATGCAACGTGGACCAAATATATATTTATCCGCTTGTTTCCTTTGTGACATGATTTCACAAAGGAAACAAGCGGTATATCCAAAACAAAATGAGCAGAGGGCAAAGTTGAACACACCTTTTCCTTTTGTTTAGAGTGTTCAGTTATTTAACCCGACCAATCAGGTTGTGAACGTATCACTATGCCTTTAGGTTCGGTATCTTTAGGTTTGCTTTCAAAAATGCCAGTGTGAACGCTAAGCGGACCAGGACCAAATGTATCATTTTCTGTTTTGGTCCGGACCAAATGCACCAAACGAACTGAACTACAAGTGTGAACACACCAATCTACTGTAATGACAATAAATGCAAGAACTCCACTCTGTTCTCCTTATATATATATATATATATATATATGTTAAACATGTCTACTGCACTGCACTTATGTGTGCACACTAGATTCGCTCAAGGGAAGAGATACATTTTAAGTAAATAATGGCTGACATTTTAGTCTGTTTTTACAAAATATGAATTTATATTTTTCAGCAATAAAGAACAGTATTAGTATTGCAGTATTATTTATCATAACACTTAACAGCTAATATTGTAGGCTGCTATTTTTTTCTCTGTAAGTATCAGCTAAATGAATAAATCTACATATATTATACTCATTATTCATTGTAAGATTATGGCGGGTGCAGAAGTTTTTCACTAAATATATGAGAAGCGTTGTATTAGCATACAGACACACTGATGGCTATCATGATGAGTATGCATAAGACATCTGATCTCAATCTGGATGAACTGGCATCAAGAAAACACATCCAAATAGCTCATTCGGCATCAGTTAGAAATGCTGTCAAACACTGAGCATTGATAAGTACATTCTGTTTTTGCACAATCTAATTCTATCAACTGACTGCAGACTTTTCCTCCAGTCATTTTGTGAAATGTCAATTTTGGCTATCTTCATTTGTATCCATGGCCCACAGCAACAGCTGCACACGTTCAATATCTGGTCTGCTTGTAATTCTGAATGAATTAGGCAGAAACAAGTACTGGCATGATACCTTGTTCTCTGAGTCAGCCTCCCAATATAGCAGCTCATATTTGATGATGGGGTCCTGGACTGGCCAGAGCCAAGTTAGCTGAATCCGCGTATCCAGCTCTGCCTCAGCCTCAAAGTTGGAAGGCTGAGCAGGTACTTGAAGTTCAACAGATGAAGACAGGTTAGCAACAACAGATGCACAAGAATGGCAAAGCAGAGCTGGGTATTGATACACATTTCCTGATTCAATTTGATTCCAATTCAATTTCATTATAATTATGAATCATCAGAATAAACTGTTCACACTGTATGTTTTTCATTCACTAAAAAAAATGGTTTATATGAGTCAGACTACTCTGATCAAGCAATATTTTATTGCATGTGGCTTCGTGATTGATCAGTAATTAATATATTTTACCCAGCCCTATGTAAAAGCATTGATATATTATTCATCAAAACCAAATATTACCTCCTTGCTGTGTCTTGACCTGCAACACATCAGATGGGGGTCCATCCCCTACAGATGTAAAGCCCAACACACGTAGGCTGTAGGTGATGTCGGGGGTCAGGCTCGAAATGGTCGTAAGACGACTGTCGTCCGTGTTGTGTTTCTGCCAGGCGCTCAGAGGCGCATCCAGGTCAGATGTGTAGTAGATGCGATAGCCTCTAATCTGACCATTAGGTTCCTCCGGCGGTTCCCACTGCACCAACATGGTGCTGGCACTCAGCATTCGTGCCTGGACATGCAGTGGTGGGGAGGACGGTGCCTGCTCACCCGTCCGTGTCTCAACTGGGTCGCTGGGTGGTCCACGGCCAATGTTGTTGACCGCCATGACGCGGAACTCATATTCGGAATATGGGCTGAGACCACCGATGCTGTAACGTGTGGTGGCAACACCATCCACTTCCTGGAAGTTGGCGTCCGAGGTCTTGGCCCGGTACTGGATAATGTAGTAAGACACAGGTTCAGGGTTTCCAGAATCCCATGTCAGTGTAACACTGGTAGCTGTGGTTTCCGTCACAATTAGAGACGTAGGAGGCTTTGGGAGTGCTGAGGAGCAAACAATAAGAAAGGAAATGAAACACATGACAGCATATGTAGGCTAAGCTGCCTACACGGTACACTCCTAAAATAGAGAAAGACAGGCAATGTAAGACAGAGAAAGAAAAAAGGCTTGCATTTTGGTGATTCACAGAAAGGCAGACCGTGCCGCCTTCGTCATTGTGTCTTTGAGATTTGTGGCTGGACTCCAGATAAATGTCAGTGACATTCTCCGAGTCCATATTGATTGGTGAAGTGCAAAGTGCAATCAATAGAGGCAGCCATGATGACGAGGAACGAAGTCTGGCAGGGCTCGGTGTTGTCTGGTGGGACCAGCCGCACTGATACAGCTCCAGACATCTGGTCTGGGTAAACACATGCTCAGAATAATCTAAAGCCTTTCATTTTCTCAGAGCCCACAGTAAAACGTGGGAAGTCCCTAAAGCTCAGTCAACAGAGCGCAAGTGTCCATGTTTTTTCTTTGTGTGTATTTGCCAGACGTACCAAACAGCTGGTCAGAACCTTGGGATTGCAGTTAGAAAATAACTTTTTCTAGTCTCTGACAACCTGTTTATAGTCTTGGGTAAAATAAGAGTGCCTACAGAATCTTTAAGCCTACAGAACTGATACGATTTATGTTCTTAATACACATACCTGGTCTAAAACCAAAAAAAAGTGCACTTCTCTTGTATGCATTACACTTCAGCTCAAGGTCAGTCCAATTGACTTAATTTTCATCATCAGCACAGTCCGCCAAGGTCCACCCTATTATTCTGAATTACCATATTTTAGATCCCTTAATCCTACCCTATACATAAACTCAACTACCTTACTAACTATTAAAGGGGTCCTATTATGCTTCTTTTTCACTTTTTGAATTTTAGTCAGTGTGTGGTGTGTATGTTTGGGCATAAAAAGGCCTACAAAGTTACAAATCTCAAAGTCCACTCCAAAGGGAGATATTTCATTTTCCTTTTCAAGAACTACAAAGAACGGCTTCTTTGGAATACAGCGCTTGTTTTCCAGGTGCTGTGATGTCACAACGTGGTCCGTTAGAATATCATTAAAATAAATCCTGTCTATGGAAATTTGAATGGTTGGGGGTGGGTAGGGATGAGGTGGAGGATTAGCCTAACTTTAGTGATGCAGTGCAGAGAGATGCTTCAACGAGCCGCAGTGCGGCAGGTATAAACGCGACTAGAGTGGCCACGTCGGAGCCTTAACTCACCATAGACGTGTGCAGTGTGAGATAATATCATGCATCCGCGATCTCGCAGGCTGTGGGGGGGTCAATAAAGGCGTCCTGTAGCGAGTCGAAGCGCTTTTGTAAGAAAAATATCCATATTTAAAACGTTTTCGTTATTCGTTTTTTGGAAGGTGGGCCTTTATCAAACCCGGAACTAATCAAGCCATTTGTGCCAGGCTGGGGAGAATGGTATTGTAATAATGCAAATTATGTGAAAAATAATGCCTTTTTCAAACCACCAAACATGAGAGCATGTTCTAGTACACCCCCAAAACAAAATAAAAACTTTGTAAAAGAGCATAATAGGACATCTTTAATAAACAGCAAATAAAGTTTGAGGCAAAAGTTATTAATAGTTAATCAATAGTAATTATTAGTTAGTCAATATTGAGAGTTGGTCCCCAAATTAAAGTGTGACCAAAAGATCAACTACTGTGGGTAATACACATATGCTAAATGTGTCAATGACCCTGAGTGTACTGTTATTGGTTTGCATATTCAATGCACTACATACAAGATGGTGCAGAACACAGAAAATTAAATGTACATGGGCATCACTAAAAATTATTTCATTTTTGTGCAGTTCACAAGCAGAGAGAGCACTCTTTCAGGAATCTTACCTTTGACAGAAACTTGCGCGGTTGCCTCAATCATACCAAGAGATGAGATAGCCACGCAGGTGTAGTTAGTCGACTGACGGATGTTGGTAAGCTCCAGGACATTGCGTCCCACAGGCATCTCCTCATCTTTGGTGAGCTCCACCTCACCAGCCATCCATTTGACGTAGGGCATGGGGGCACCTACTGCCACACAGGTGAGGTTGACACTGCCCCCTGGCATCACCTCGTGATTGGTAGGTGGGATGGAGAAGCGGGGCGGCACTCGCCGTACTACCAGAGTGAAGAAAATCAAAGTGTGAGTTACATAAACTGTAAATTTTTTATAGTCTTATGTCAACTTTTCATACAAAAACAGTTTGGGAAAGACCATATACAGTACAGGAAAATCTATCGTGGTCTCTAGTGTGAACACTAGGGCTATGTCACTAATATGAACAAACTAACATGAAGTTGAACTGACAGGTCAAACAAATTTGCTTCAAGGGCCAAGCTGCCACTTTTTCCATCTGTTAAAGCCTGGAAGCTTAACAACTGGAGGCAGGAAGTCAATACTGTGGCTCACACTTATGTGCAGAAGAGGGCAATAAACCAATACGTGCCGGGGAAAGGGTGAAGAAGGCATCGTAATGGTATTTCTTATAGAGCGAGACATTAAAATTCATGCCAAAGGGGAGCTTTATTGAATTGTGGATTTGAGGAAAAAAAAAAATCATCCTCGTTGAGGCACTGCAGGATGTGGAGTTTTCTCTGTCAGTTTATCGCCCGGTGGCACTGAGACCCCAGTCTGTTGTTGCTCAGTCCTGCCTGGATTCGGGAACCTGTCTGAGACCTTGTGGGAGATGCATTGTTCGCTGGGCCCTTCTCTTTGTGAGGCTCTGATATGCAGATAAACCTGACATTAAAAGAGGTTCCCATGGAGACGAAAAGGAGCCTGCTGACACTGTGCAGAGTTGGGGAGGAGAGAGGAGAACTATCAATGCGGAGTCTGAACGGAATTCAAACCTGCCCTGACATAAACTGACTCGACTGCATGAGGCCAAGCTCACGGTGTTCGAGGAACTAATCCACAAGGATCAGAGTGAGAGAAACACCAATGTTTTTAAAGGGTATTCTGTTATCAATGCAAATACTAGGATGCATTTCAGTCTCTATTGTGCAGTGCTCAGAATCGTAGCTGGTGGCCATCACTGGGGACACTAATGCTGAGCTATTTACAAGAAGCGCAAGCTGGAGAGACTTTTCTCTCCTATTCTCCCAAAATAGGAGTATAAAACAGCAGCACATTAAACAGACTCTTCCAATTTGTGTTAATGACCCACTGCCTCATGTCTGTCTATGGAGAAATGGCATAGGCAATAATTGGTTTCTGCACAGGTCCTCTTGAAATTGGATTCGCGACTATGTTCTCTCATTTTATTTTCAGATAGACACCATGACCAAGCTTGTTATTCTCCTCATTATGTTTGCACTGTAAAGGCAAAACGATAGACTCTTGAGCATTTTTTCTTTGAATTAGGCAATGTGAAATTCAAAGTACTTCAAGATCGCTGTTGCAAAGAAATTACAGCAGCATTAGCATGTCTAAGAAATACAAATATTCACTTTATTGATTTCCAGGAAACTGTTACAATGGAAAACCATGACTATGGACATGAACAGACGGTGATGATGATTTGTAGTACAAGAATGGAAATTCAGTGTGGGTAATACAACAGAACTAAAATAAACGGTGATGAAATTTCTATTATAAAGCTTCAGGTAACAGGAAAAGAGATTCTATTCACAAGCAAAACCATTCATGCACTGTGGGATAAAACTGAAAACGAGCATTTGAACCTGATAAAAAAGAGGTTTAAATTAAATTAAATTAAATTAAAACTAAATTAAAAATTAAATTATTTAAAAATATTAAAACTAGTTTGAATCGCTATCTCTTTGAATCGCAGCCCTACATCAGGGAACATCAGCCTCATGCAAATCACCTGACACAATACATTCATTCAGAACACACAGGTGAGGGGCGACAACAGAGGGAGTGGGATTGATAACAAAGGTCTCTGATTAAAGAGGGATCCAGTTGGAGGTCTGCAAGAAGCAGTTGAAGAGTGAAAAGAACCAACCTTCACGAGGATCTAAGACATGAGGTGCGAGTTTGACCAAGTGATATGATGGAGATGAAATTGAAAGACAGACAAATGGGAGACAAGAGAACATGAAAAAACATTTGTAAATAATTTCATGGCAGGTCACAAAATGCAATGGGATGTCTATTAAAGACAGAGACACACAATCGAAGCATGACACTCCATTTGAAAAACAAAGCTTTGCATATATTCTGCTATATATAAATTGTTGTGCGTGTGTATATACATATACATACATACATACATACATATATATATATATATATTATGTGTGTGTGTGTGTGTGTGTGTGGGACCCTGGACCACAAAATCATCTGAAAGCTGAATAAATAAGCTTTCCATTGATGTATGGTTTGTTACAATAGGACAATATTTGGCCGAGATACAACTATTTGAAAATCTGAAATCCAAGGGTGCAAAAAAATCGAAATATTGAGAAAATCGCCTGTAAAGTTATCCAAACTAAGTTCTTAGCAATGCATATTACTAATCAAAAATGAAGTTTTGATATATTTACGGTAGGAATTTTACAAAATATCTTCATGAAACATGGATCTTTACTTAATCCTAATGATTTCTGCCATAAAAGAAAAATCGATAATTTTGACCCATACGATGTATTGTTGGCTGTTGCTACAAATATACCCGTGCAACTTATGACCGGTTTTGTGGTCCGTGGTCACATATATATACTTTATATTTATTATTGTATGCTTATACTTGAATATATACTTATTATAAGATAAATGTAAAAGAAACGTATCACTGCATGTCCTTAGTGAATGCTGTTCTTTACCTAAAATCCAAAGAATTAGGCAGCATAAGCTTATTTTGTAACCGTAATAATAATAAGAAAATTTAAATTAAATTAAATTAAATTAAATTAAATGACATTTTAAATTAACTTATTAACAATTATTAACAAATATTCTAAATCTAAAGTTTGCAACATTCAAGGGGGATGTTTTACACAGATTAAAACTAGCTTGGACTAAGTAACACTGCTAACATTGCTATAGTAAGACTGATAGGAGTAAGATTGATAACAAGGGTCTCTGATTAAAGAGGGATCCAGTTTGTGGTCTGCAAGAAGTGGCTAAGAGTGAAAACAACCAACCTCCTCGAGGAATTACTATATGAAGTGAGAGTTCGAGCAGGTTATATGATGGAGATGAAATTGAAAGACAGACAAATAAGAGACAAGAGAACATGATAAGACTTTTGTGAATAAGTTCATGGCAGTTAGAAAAATGCAATGGAAACTCAAACAAAGACAGAGACGCACTCAAAACACAATAATCCATTTGAAAAAGATTTATGTGTATTCTACCATACATCAAATAAACTGTAGGTTTACTATGTTAAGTTACATACATGCCTGTTATAAGATAAACGTACATTAAATTAACGCAATTTATTAATGAATGTCTGTAGGCAACACAATCACACTGATACAGGTTAATGGTACTAATTTAAAGGAGTCAGTTAGGTAGTAGGAGTCGCGTGCATACATGCATTGTAAGATTAAATGGAAACCTGTCACTTTAAAATGACAAAAGGAGGTTTTAAATTAAATTAAATTAAATAATAATAAAACATCATTATAGATGATTGTTTGCAAAATTTAAGGTGTATGTTTTTACACAGATTAAAACTACTTTGGATTAAATAGCATTGCCATCCCTTTTAATCCAGCACCAGGTTTAATCTGTGAGAACAGCCCCTATGTCATGGAGTATCAGGCTCATGCAAACCACCTGACACAACACATTCAGCCTAAACAAACAGGTGAGGGGTGATATAGCAGAGGGAGTGGAACTGATAACAAAGGTCTCTGATTAAAGAGGGATCCAGTTTGAGGTCTGCAAGAAGCGGTTAAGAGTGAAAAGAACCAACCTCCTCGAGGGTCTAAGACATGAGGTGTGAATTTGACCAAGTGATATGATGGAGACGAAATTTAAAGACAGAGACAGATGGGAGACAAGAGAACATGAAAACACATTTGTGAATAATTTCAAGGCAGTTAGAAAAATGCAATGGAAACACACTCTCAGAAACACACACAAATCATGACACTACATTTAAAAAAACATCAGATTTGTATATACTGTACCATATATTTCATACATAATGCAGGTTTACAATGCTAAAGGTTCAAGTTCCATTTTCAAGTTCGAGGATATAAATTTAAGGAAGTTAATTAGGTTATAGAAAGTGGTCGACCCTCTCGTTAATTTTTCTCTTAATAGCACTTTTTTTTTAAACAAATACTATGGGAGCCCGTTTATACCTTACAGTAATAATATCAAACAATTCACTGAATAATTGTCAGAATGTTTAAAATAAGAAATTAAACATGAGTCCATTTTGTGAGACTTAAAGTCAGAAATAAAGTTGTGATTAATCGCAAGTAATCAAATCCAAAACAAAAGTTTTTGTTTACATAATATATGTGTGTATAATGTGTATATTTATTATGTATATATAAATACACACACATACAATATATATATATTTAAAATATTTATGTGTATTTACGTGTATATATTTATATTCATATAATTGATATTATATATAAATATTTTTAATATATAAACATATATTTTTGTTAAATATATCTGTGCATGTGTGTGTATTTATATATACATAATAAATACACACAGTACACACACATATATTATGTAAACAAAAACATTTACTTTGGATGCGATTAATCGCATCCGTTAGAATTTTCCTGACATATGTTGGATGAGAAACATTACTGCTATACTATACAGACTACTCAGAATGATTGAACATTTTCTGACAGCTGTCTCGGTATGCATGTGAGCATACATAACCATATTTCCAGTGAGGCAGAGAAGGCCACTGAGATCACCTAAAAGTGCCCTGGGCCATATTCTGTCACACATTGACACATGAAAGATGATGATGTCAGTTAAAAGCTTGTTAGCACTTTCAATGTAACTCTACAATACAACACTGAGTATTAGCGATATTAAAATTCATCTTCTTTAAATATTGAACAAAGTTAAACGGACCCCCATACACATTCACACAAGATACAACAAACAGACAGGCGGGTATAAAGTGTGTGCCCACTTCACTCCATTTGACTTGTTGTCAGTTTCAGGAGCAGAGGAAGGAGAGAAGACGGTGCTTGACAACTTTTCACTATGGAATAAGCGGCTGACAAATGAACATCCACATATACAGCCAGTATACATGACTGTGATTCTCCAGGTGATATAGTCCTCTGTCAGACAGACGGACAGAGCGGGAGAACGAGAGAGAGAGACAGTCATAGAGCATTTAGGCAGCTCCCAGAAAAGTGCTGAGGCAAAGGAAAAAGGAAGCAGGTATTGAATACATAGATTCACTGACAGGCTGGCAGTCTTAGACACCCAACTCATCTAGCGTGAGCAGATAAATGAGCGGGGATGGGAGGCTGAGGGATGGTACCAGGGCGCTGTGCTGAACGCCCTTGAAGAGAAAGCATGATTAGCCGTTTTACAGAGACACTTTGAAAAACAAGCACCCACACCCAGCTGGGATGGACAGATGGATAAAGGCTACCCATTATGCACCTGTCAACCCTGAGGAAGTTAACTGTTGATATAGCTCCAAAAGTTCCTGTTTTAGTTATTGTTATTTTGGCTGTGCACGTTGACTTTCTTTGTAGCGAAACGTGGGGTCATACAGACTGCAACTCCGTAGATTAATTTCACGAAACCTTGTGAACCTAGGTCATATTTTACCAAGAAATTAAAATAGAGAAAAAAAGTTGAAAAATTAAGCTGTTTTTTTTTTAACTATATTAGGATTTGAACTGTGATATAAATCTAAATAATGGACTAGATTTATCATTTAAATTAAAAATGTTTATGAATCAGGCAGTATTTAATAAATAAAAACAATATGTAATTTAACCAGAAAATATTTTTAAATAAGGTAATATTTAATAAATCCTTAAAAAAAAAAGTATTTCTAAATCACATGGGAATTTAAATGGCTTTTAATTTAAAGGAGAAGTTCACAGCCATTTTCATCAAAGATGTTCATGCCTTTCTTTCTTCAATCGTAAAGAAATTATGTTTTTTGAGGAAAACATTTCAGAAATTATCTCCATATAGTGGACTTCAGTGATGCCTGTGAGTTTGAACGTCCAAAATGCAGTTTAAACGATCCTAGCCAAGGAATAAGGGTCTTATCCAGCAAAACGATCATTCATTTAAAAAATAAAATTATATACCTTTTACCCTCAAATGCTCGTCAAAACTGTCCTATATCGCTGTTTTACTTTTTTTTGTAAAGAGCGTTACTTTGTAAACACTGGGTCGGTACTTCATGCAGCGATGTAGGATGATTTTAAAGAGATTGGAGAGTTGGGAAGAAAGAAAGGCATGAATATCTTGGATGACAATGGGGTGAGTACGTTATCTGTAAATTTTTATTCTGGAAGTGAACAAATCCTTTAAGCTGATTTAAATGAAGTACAAATGACATGACGTGAGAATCGAATTAATGAGAATAATGTCATTGAATAAATAAATAAATAAATAAATAAATAAACATCTGTATGAATTACCATAATGAGAGCTTTGGGGAAAATGTGTTTAATTTCCATAAAATAAATGTCAAAATGCAAAACATAATGTTTCTAAAAACAAGCTTCATTTTTAAGTAAAATACCATTTAACTCCTTTATTAACTTGCAACGTGTTTAGACGCCACTCATAGCAACGTCTCGTGATTGAGTTGTACAATGACGTCTGCAGTTAAATCCCATTGTATGAAACATTTTTGGCCGTTTGTTTGACAGGAAGCATGAGAAGGCTTAGTCTTCACCTTGCGTGACAATTACTGGGTGGCACCGTAACGTCACTAGCTGGAGGCCATACTGGCAGCCTGCCATAAGCTCCCTGTTATTACCTGCATGGAAAGAGCTGAAGGGGTTGACACTCATAACAACAGCACTCCCAGAGTTCTGTTTCACAGACAATGCCTCAACACCATTATACCTTTAAATCCACGTATTAATACTGCAGGTGTCCCTGTGGCACTCACCTTTGGTTAACCCTTTTTGGCTTCTCACTCTCAAAACAAATAATGCGAGAAATAAGCATGTTTACCTTTGCTTCCGTTGCTATGAATTCAAAACAAAGCAGGGAATGTTTTGTTTCCGGCATGATTGGGACAACAACATTTGGTTTATCTTGGCTCCGAAATGTCAGACAAAGTTCAACATTCGTGGAAGTCAAAACAAAATTGCAACATGGTCAAAATAAAGGTGTGAAGGATTGTTAAGGAAGTTGTTTTGATAGGGGCGGCACCTGGAGCACATGTCTTACCTCGCACGTAGAGATTGGCGGGGGCTGAGTAGCGCGTCCCGGCGCTGTTCGTAGCCACACATTCGTACTTGCCCTGGTCTGATTCCTGGCTGTTTTCAATCTGCAGAGCTCCTGAAGAAGAACAACAGAAAAGAAAACAAGGGTAAAAGTCACCTCTTTGATTTACGAACACGATTATGAATCCCCTGTCGCAACTTTCCCCACCAAAGCACAAACTTTCACTGCAAACAATCAGTAAACACTCCCTGTTTAAATGTCAGACCTTTTCCACTGTGTATATAGTTTATTGGCTGAGAATGCTGCCTAAGACATATGCATAAAGCTGATTTTGCAGGTTGAGTAAGTCTATAGCTCAACATATTTGCCTTTCGCTGTCATTAGAAAAAGCTTTCGGGATATTAATGTCATTGAGTCAGAGCCAATTACGCTACAGCACATGACTTTATTACTGCTGTGGCATATTTATACATACCAAAAAGAATAAAATGTCAATACCGTACAAAACTATTCCTGTCTGGTAGCTAGAGATAAAAACTGTGCTTCATAAGGTCACATGAGAACAATGTTCAATTAGTCTTTTAACACATACACTGCCAGTCAAATGTTAATAATTAAGCTAATAATTAAGATGTTTTTTAAAGAGGTTTTTATATACTCACCGAGGCTGGATTTATCTGATGAAAAGTACACTTATAAACAGTAATATTGAGAAAAATTGAAATTTAAAAGTACCCAATTTTTTTATTTTCATATACACCGATGAGACATTATTATTATGACCACCTCCAGTCTAGAGCAATGAGGGCGCCTGGCAAGCGGATGGTGCCGCAGATGCAGTTCACAGAGCAGTATATATACCACCAAAAGACCAGTTTTTGGTCAGTATTGTGTTTGGTGTCAGAATAGGAAAAGCTGCCCATTTATTGAAGTCTGATAAAGGACACATTGTGATGGCATGGCACCTCGAAACTTCGATCTCGAAAGTGGTTTATGTGCCACTGTTTTGAGTATGTATCAAAATTGGTGCATGGATGGCCAAACGACGAACCATTATCCAGCCGTGTTTTGTCCACAACCCAATGATGCAAGAGGGTAGTGAAGAATATTGTGCATTGTTCACAGTGACCGCAAGGCCACAGTACAACAAATCAACAGCAGCGACAACAGTGGTGATTAGGGCAATGTGTCACAGCACACAGTTCATCGCAGCCTTCTGCATATGGGCCTACATAGCTGACCACCCAGCTGGGTGCCAATGCTAAGTGCACAGCATTGGCAACATGAAATGGGCCCAGGATCATCGAGATTGGACCTTGGATGATTGGAAGAAAGTGGTCTGGTCTGGCGAATCAGGATTCCTGGTGAATCACGTCAACGCCCAAGCGCGGATACTCAGATTATCAACAGAGACTATGGCACCTGAACGCACTGTTGGGCAGACACAGGCCAGCGGTAGCTGTGTTATGCTGTGGGTGATGTTTTCTTGGGACTCTTTAGGCCCCATTATCCCAAAAGCACAATCCCTGACAGCTGTCAAGTATTTGAATGCTGTTGCGGATCAAGTGCACCCATTCATGGCAATTGTGTTCCTTGCCAGTGATGGAAGCCATTACCAACAGGATAAAGCACCATATACCACGGTCCCAGAATCGTCAAGGAGTGGTTCGAGGAACATGATGGTGAATTTCTGTTAATGCCTTGGCCTCCAAAGCAAGTTCACGCTACATCATCACCACTCCACAATGTATGGAAACTGGAGGATCTACTGTTGACATTATGGTAGGAGACTTATCGCCACCTCGTCAAATCAATGCCTCACCGTGTGGCTGCTGTTTTGTGGGCTAAAGGAAGTCCTACAGGTTTTTAAACAGGTGGTCATAATGTATGGCTTATCACATACAGTATATATATAAGCAGCAATAACCATTTTCGATATTATGATTACTAAATATTGAGCACCAATAATAACTGATAATAATCCAGCACAAAATTAGCATATTAAAATTATTTCTAAAGGATCACGTGACACTAAAGACCCTACATTTTGAAATACATTAAAACAGAACACAGTAATTTTAAATTGTAATAACATTTTACAAAATTACTGTTTTCATTGTATTGTTGATCAAATAAATGCAGCCTTGGTGAGTATATAAGACAATTTACTTTTACTTTTACATTTAAATGTAGACATTTAGCAGACACTTTTATCCAAAGCGACTTAAAAACTTTAAAAAATATATATTAAAACATTATTTATTTCAATTTTTTGACATTTTTATATTGTACTTATTAATTTTTTGAAGATATCACTTCAGTATGCAAAATCACTATAATCACTTCAGAGTCAAATCACTACTATGTGAAACAGCATTATATGCAGCAAATACTTTAGACCTACCCACTTTGACATAGGCAGTAACATCAAACGAAAAATCAATCCGGGTTTCCTAACTACAGATACAGCGTTTGATTTGACAAGACTGAGTCAGGCTCTTAATCTAGCAAAAGCACACATATTTACCTCTGGCAGTGGTGTAACACCATAGCATAGGTTATCACCTGCAGTTTACCCCTGACTACTTCCCAGCATCCCAGTGCTGCAGGGAAGAAATAACATGCACCACTAACCTTGCCCAATCTCCAAGTTCAGGGAAAACTGATTGGTGGTGTTTCCTACCCTGACAAGCAGCAAATTACTAATCAATTCAGAGATTTCTCAGCGCTGATTGCCATCACCCCTCAGTCCTGACAACATCTGACTGATGGTGCCTTATTATAAAGTAAAGGGTCTACAATAAAGAAACATACAGTAATATAAAATTCCATCTAAACTAAATCACCACTTTTAAGTAAGCATTTAACATCTTTGACAGTTACAGACAAAAATGCATAATCCTTTTTAATCATCAGTGTATTTTTAAGTGTTTGATATGACATAATACATTAAGGAGTTAAAGAGTTCACCCCAAAATAAAAATTTTGACATCATTTATTAACCCTCATGTTGTGTTAAACCTGTATGAGTTTCTTTCTTCTGCAAAACGCAAAAGAAGAGATCTGTTTTTGTCCATAGAACAAATTTAGTTTTGGACCAGACTTACTTTCAGTCTTTAAAATATCTTTTTTTGTGTTCTGTAGATGAAAGAAACACATGAGGTTGAGTAAATGATGACAGTATTTTTTATTTTTTGGTAAGCTATCCCTTTAACACTTCTAACCAAAGATGAAGTATGCCACCTCATGCATTTTCAAGAAAACACACGTACACACACTGTGGGACAAACTGTGTGTCTGGATGAGGACATAAAATTGTATGAAGATGATACATATTCCTGTGATACAGAGATATAAAACAATATGAGTTGGGGGAAATGAACTAAACAACAGGAATTTAACATCACACCCACGAACATTGAGAATTTAGCCAGTAAAATTCAGCAACCACTTGGGAACATAAGGCAGTGTCAGCTTTTTTCCCCCCTACCATGCCAGACGTACTTCCTGATTCATAAACCTGAGGTGAGTTGGCGTGCTACAACAGTCAGTGGTAACAAACAGGCCTTTGTTATGTGCAATATACTTTTCCCTCTCTTTTTTTTACTTTTTCGACTTCGTTTTACAGTCAAACTCCAGGGGTTCTCAGACCACTGAGATTGCTAACCGTGCAACTGAAGTAGGGTAATGTCGGTTTTGTCAAGCACTTGCCTCTAGCAATCGTATTTCTGAAATCCAAGTTTCATTCAGAACTAAGAGTGACTGTGTGATTGATCGAACGCTCCATCTTAACAATCAGGGCTGTGCCCTCATTTCCCATACATACTCATTTTAGCATAAGTAGTATGCAAATTCAATCATTTCAATTTCATCACAGCCCAACTGGAATGTAAGAGACACTCTGGAGACTCTAAGATGGCCTTCAGCCTGAAACCCAAACTCATTGCAAACTTTAATAAGCCTCGAGTCTCAGAAAATATCCATGTCACAACAAATGCATGTCACAAAAACTAGCAAGAGTCAATTATTTTATTCCCCTCATCAAAGAATTCATCTGGAAATAAAAATTCTGACATTTTTTTTAACTCACCCTCAAGTAATTCCACATTTTTTCTTACGTGATATATAAAATAATATATTCTGAAGAATATTTTGAACATACAATTTTACTGCTTGTAAAACAGCAACCAAGACATTCTTCAAAATATCTCATTTTGTGTTCCACAGATTTGGAACAACAGAAGGTGTGTAAATGATCACAGAATTTGAAAGACACCCTCAAAAATAATGCATATCTTTTTTTAGTAATATATACACTACTGTTCAAAAGTTTGGAGTTGGTAAGATGTTTTAGAAGGAAGTTTTTCTTGTGATACATGTTTTTTTAGGATTCTTTGATGAACAAAGTTCAGTTTAATTCATCCTAGCTGAATAAAAAGAATAATGTATTTAAAAAAATAATAGTACAAAACATACTAGCCATAAACTTTTGAACAATAGTGTACTTCTGTTGTATTATTTCCCCCAGATATAGATTTCAGAACCCAGACAGGTTGAATGCTGGGACAAAGGTTGTGTATGTACTGAACAAGCAGGAAATGACAGCGGTGGTGATGAGACGGGTAATGGAGGAGACGTTTCGTGAGACACATTTCAGCTGTCTTACCTCGTATCGGTGAACCCCCTAGGTGAAGTAAATTGAATGCAAACAAGATTGAAGAGAAGTGTTAGTAGACAAGAGAGATAGACAAAGAGAGATAAGGAAAACAAAAGGGAGGGAATCAAAAGAAAGTAAGCTTAATTAAACAGAACGGAATCAAGTTGAGCCAGACTACTGCTCTGCGAGGATTAGCTGAATGTTGGCTGTCTGGTGCAACGGAATTAGCTTGGAAAAAAAAAAGATCCGAGGGCAAACGATTTTGAGATAGTCCTGCCAAACCTGACGCTTTAAGGAACATTTGCAGAGCTTAGTGAAACAATGTGTATTCAGGTTATTTTTGTTCACAGCATTCTTCAGAAAAGTACAGACCACGGCAAGTTAGGCGACACGTTTGGTGTGAAAATAGCAGAAACAGCTAGCAGCATTTCTGTACGTAAATATGAAATTCATTCTACCTGTTTACTATACATATTTCAGTCTAAAAACAGAACATCAAAGAGTAAAGAAATACAAAGACCGTTCACTCCTATATTTATAAATGGGAAAAACTGCAACACGCAATATGGCGGAATAGTCTCGCCTTCTAAATGAAAGAGCCAATCGCTGATTGGTAAAGTCACTGCGTCACTGCAGCGGCCATTAGAAATGCCGGCTCCCATAAAAACCTGAGGCTGGACCGGCCAATGCGCACGCACAGTCATAAGCATGTTGTGGCTGTGCATGCGCATTGGCTGGTGTAGCTCGAAAAATAAGGTTTTTAAATACTATGTCAGCATATGAAACAAGATTCATGGGGCAGTTCATTTCAGATTTTGTTGCTGATTTGAAATATGTAATTTAATTCAGAGTTCAGCGACCAGTTTTTTTAGATTTCAGGATTCCCCCATTCATTTAGATAGGATCTGGTCTTGGATTAGCTGCCCGGAGGCGTTGCAAATATGGCTGCCGAGTGAACAGACTCTCCTTGAAAGGGACTTTGAGAATATTCAACCAGAAAAAAAGATTAGCATTACCTTCTAGAAAAACTAAAATATTGCTAACTACAATAGCAGCCTAAAACAATATGTAAACAGCTTTTTGTCTATTGGTAAACACTGTATAACACCTAAGATGGTTCACTCGTAACTTCAATGAAATTATGACCTTTTAAATAAAAGAGCCAATCATCAGGAGGTAAAGTCATTGCATCACTTTTAGACACACTGGCTAATCAACTGGTAGTGCAGACTATGTGAAATCAAAATGAATAGCTATGAATCATGTACCTAAGGAAGTAAACAAAGTTCATTTCATACTCACTTAAACTATCGGTCAAATCATAAGGTAAGGTTATGTCGCCATTACCAGTGTCTATCAGAAAATGCTTATCTCTCAGAAGTAAAACAGTTAACATGTAATTCACCATTCTCTTAAAGACTAAAAGAGGCAGATAAACCAGATTAGACTAGCTTTATTATCATAATTGGATGTTATGAGTATCCTAAAAGGGCCATAAAGCTTTGCGCCTCATGCCGTAAAAATCTTTCAGGAAGCAATGTTTTGATCTTTGGTAGAACAGTATATCTTGTTCATTTGACTTTGTGTATACCTAAGAAGCTCTTCGAAATAAGCAAGATGAAGGGATAATTCAGGATTCAAAGAGGCAGTCCAAACTTTCAACTGTGTATTTATAAGCTGTGTACTTAGTTGCTGATGCTAGAAACTAGAGAATGAGCTCTGCTGTGGACTTGCCCTCTAAATGAAGTGGATTTAGTGGAGAGGGATAAACTCTGAGTCAGTCAGGAGCCATTAATCCAGCCTGGGCAAAGTCCTGTTCATCCGTCTGATCCTAGGTCAGACCTGAACGGTCTATCCATTAGGAAGGTCTACAATGTAAATAGAGCGGTTGATCCTCTCCGCGGCATTCTCACATTCCCGTAAGGGTGCCTACAATTACCCAGACCATTTACACGTGGCTTAAGACTCATTTTACGTTATGGCCACGTCAATACATTTCTCCTTCCATAGTAAGCAAAGACAAATTGGCAGAGGAAAGACCTGACACTGCACAAAAACAAATAACGTTCCACTTTTTATTACGTGGGAATACTGCATAGGCATTTATTAAACTGTAGTAAAACAATCATGGGTAATATAAGCGGTAAGTTCAAACAGAATTGTGTCTATATTTGTGACTATAAGTTTAGTACATTAGTTGCTGCTCTTGTGATTGTAAGGCTGAGGAAGTGTGTCATTCTTACCTGAACGAAGTTGTTTGATTCGTCCATTGCTGTTGATGTCTACAGGCAGGAAGTCTTTGAACCAAGTAATCTCTGGGTCAGGGTTCCCACTGGCGGCACAGAGCATCGTGGTTGTTCTTGTTCGCTCCACCACTTTCAGCTGAGGGCCCATGTCTATAGTGGGGAAGCCATGAGGAATCTGGTTTTCTGCAACAAGAAAAAGAAAAAATAACAGGTCAAGCTAGGAGCCAAAATGGGAATTATTTACAAAATAAGGATAATGATCTTGAAGAACTCTAATTGCTATGAATTAAGGGTTTGAGATGCGAGCCAGATGTAATTGTCCTGCAAAAGCAAATCCAGGACAAGTCTAATTAGTGCACTGAATCAATTCACTTGCCAGAAAAAGACCTTCCTGTGCATTAATAAGATGAAAGCACAGAGAGGCTAAGCCACAGGACATTTGTGTACTGTTACTCGAACAAGTAACACCATATGGATGAATTAACTTTTAGGTAAATCTTTAAAGTTTTAGGTATTAAACTTTCAGTTTGCTCTTCTTTATAGACATTTGAGTAAAGACAGAGAAAAAAACAAAGAAAATAAAATGCAAATTCTTTCAATGAAAGGGTGAATAGAACTAGTTAAAGTTTTAGCAAGGCAAATCCTTGGATTTTTACATTATCTAAGGTTGTAATGAATCGTTCTTCCTTTTTTAAAAAAAGATAAATTCTTCCTTGTTAGTTCATCACTGTTATTTTTATTAAAAATGTTTAACTGACCTTGACTCTATTTATTATATTTTCTGTCAACATTTCTTATTACTACCAACTTCTTGTTGTTGTTAAATGTGCCTTACAGACAAATGACTCAACCTTAATCTTTAATGGTTACTTTAAGAAATATTTACTTACATTGTTATAATTCAAAATATTAATAATAGCAATGACTTCATCATCACAATACTTATATTCTCAATTGCCACTCGTCTTCTTTCTCCTCATTTGTATATTAAATCTTTTCCTTCTTACATCTTTAACCATCTTTACACTGCAGAAATGGTCATGTGTTGATACTCAAGTGCCACAGACAGAAACCAAAACATGCGACAACTGATGCAGAACATAATTTATGCAAACACAGCCTAAAACCGCTTACCTAAACTTTAACATGTTTCTTTTGCTGTCTTGCAAACACTGCTGTTTTTTTTCTGGAAATGCAAATCTAGCTGGCAAATAATGTTTTGTCCTTCAATGGTTTGGAAAACATTGTTTCCACTCTGATACAGACCGTGACGCCTTTCGCTATTTCTACACAAGGAGTAACAGAGCAGATATCTCCAAGTATCAAACATTTGCATAATTAACACAAATTATACAAAAAATATGAAAATGAACAATTATATCAGAAACAGGATAAGCAAGTGGGCAAGGCTGTAAACATATGGTTTTTAAACACATGAAAACATGAGCAATTCTACGGCTGTGGCACGTATTAAAAAATTATAGTTTTTCTTCTCAAATATTCACACACATGTCTGGATGAAAGCCCAGCATGTGTAATATTCACACTTGCAATAGCAACAAAGTTACGGCTACATTGCACTCTCTTTGATGCCAAGGTAAGCCAAAGGGCAAGGCTGAATTATTCAGTTTGAGACAATCCTCTGCACATGACAAACATTCCACTGCTTCTAAAGTCTACAGGGCACTACAGACAACTGTGATTTATCTTGTCTTCTTATTCTGGTGCGTTAAACATTAAATCACTGGTGTATCGATCCTTAAAGCATTAAGCAATGCTTCTCATATAGCTGAATCGAAAAGCTCTCACAAAAGACTAGGACTTCAAATTTGAGGCTAGTGTTCCTGGACAATCAAACGCATGTATAACACAGTGGGCAAACCTCAAAAGGGTTATTTCATGAATCGCTAGCTCTCTTATGAAAACACTGAAAAAAGGAATAATTTAAGAGACGGAAAATGTTGAGCTGAATCCACGCTGGAGGGAACTTTGGAGTACAAGGTAACTTGGAATATGAGGCTGTTCAAGTTATGCCTCATTAAGAAGCAAAAGCAGCAAGATTTTTTGTTCAAGTGTGACCTTCAGAAACCACAGGGAGGGTGCGCTGTCATGTATCAAGGCGTACATATCTACCTCGGTGCGCTCAGGAGAGGTCAACTACCTGTAGGAGTGTGGGTTGTATCACTATGCCGATCCTTTTCTCTGTGCAACTTCTGAATAAACAATTGAATACATTTTCTTGAGAAAGAACATACAAATAATACCTACCAAGTGTCACATAGTCAGCATGCAAGAGAGGAAACAGAGATCACTAGAACTTCTAAGAGAAAACCAACTGTGCTGTTTCTCCTGAGTGAAATGTGCAGATGTATTTTTTAGAATTGTATATCAGTTGGGCATAAGAAAAAAAAAAGTAGAGAAATGCAAGCTCCTGGTGTTTCAGGTGACAAAGTGAAGAAAAAAGTTTTGTAAGTATCTTGGAGTGCAAAGTAAGTGATATACTTGACTCATAATTTTTTTTTCTTTTTTTTTTAACATTAAAGTTTGGTTATGCTTATACTGACACCTACTGGTGTGGATGCACTTTTTCAGCGAAATAAAGGTTTGTATACATTTTATTTAATTTATAAAGTTTTTACTGTGCTGTAAATTATATTATTTACACAACACAATATAGAAGGATGAGATGTCAGTCAGCTAAATGCATCAGCACCAGTCGTTCGTTGCACATGATGGAAACGCCTTTTGCCTTGCATAACATACATTGATTTTATTCGTTATAATACTGAATATAATTTATTTTGATGTTAAAATATGTTCTCTAATCTCAGTACTGTTTGTATATGGGCAGGTTATGGAGTCGAGTGAAAAGCAAGGCAGCGGTCTGAAGTTCGTGGTTCCCCCAGCAAACTGAAGCCTACCAGATTTCGGTGACACACTGGCACGAGAATTAACATTTCTATGAAAAGTGATTACAGAGTACGGATGAACACACTTAAATTAAAATGCTACTTTTAAATGGTCCATTTTTTTTTTTTTGTCTGTGAGTGTTTTTGTTTAATAATAAATGTTCATCTTTTGATTATTGCTGTTGCGTCTATAATTCTGTGTGTGATTTTTAATTTCCAGCCTATTTTAAGCCAGCAATATAATAATTTTTAAACAATAGTTCACTTAAGTAAAACAACCCAGTATGTTGGGTAAGAACATTTAATCCAACCAGCTGCGTCAAAATAACCTATCATGTGTTCTGTCCAATATTTACCCAGCGCTGGGTAAAATCTTGCAGTGTTAAAAAATGCAGTGTTAAAAGTGTGAGATCAAATGAGAAGTATTCTCAACATAGAAATGACCTCAACATAGCAGCCATAACAACATATCCTGCAGCTTGTAAAATAAAACAGCTTTTAGGCTACTAATGTGTCTGGAGTCTTCATCATATGTACATTGTACCACTTTTTTACCTGCTCATCGCTACATTAAACCATAGCTGACTGGACCTTTTTTGCATAGTTTTGCTTTTTAGTAATGCTTATAATGACATCCTTACAGGTATAGTGAGCTATAATAAAAGAAATAAATGGTATGTGAAGGTAAAAACAAATAAGAAAAGGATAATTTCCACAAAGTTCCACAAAAGCACACTGGGAATTAAATTGATGGTTAGGCTTTTGCATTTCCTACATAAAAGCTCCATTCTCCATCTCTGAAAGCACTTTTATCACTTACACCTCTTTACTATGCATGAGGATTTAAAAAACAGAAGACTCTAAGCTCAGAAATTTGTTTTTAATACATTTCTTGTGTGCTTATATTGAGTCGAGCAAGGACTCAATTACTAAGATGAATAGGTAAGAGGAAAAACGTCTACAAAATGTCCCGCTCTGTTCTGAGTTTCTGCCGCATCATACATGTGGGCGCTGCAGCAGATGGCGGTTTGAATTTAAAAAGCCTGCCAACGCTAGTTTCATTGTTTCCCCGAAGCAGTTATGACAAGGTGTTTGGCTCCGACGGGGTGATACATTTGGTGGGTAATTGGGATGCCATCTTGTAAAGAGCAGAGAGAAACTTGAGAACGGACGGAATGAGGAGGAAGTAAGAGGAGGAACGGTGAGAAAGCTTTGCTGAAATGTTTCAAGCAAGCAGTCAATAGAGAGAATCTGAACTTTAATGACAGTGATGTCATGTTCTGAGATTCTCTGCTTGTGTTGCAGAGTTTTATTTTACCTTTTACCTTTTTAAGGTTACGCAACCGACTGAGGTCATGGTATATGAGAAGCAGCAATCCTGACAATTACAGACAAAAGAGTACAGGCTCAAGTTTTTATGCAACGTCAACACCTTATTTGTATCATGTTACTTTAAAAATGCGGTTGAGCCTACTGGCATTTCAAGCGAAACAGAGATAGCAGCTCGACAGTGAGGGAAAGCTTCATGACTACCATAGCTTCGTCTAACCTTCATGCATCATGTGTACTTTTAAACTGGGTGCGGCTCTATTGTTCATTGTTGATGCAGTTTGGGTTTATTCACCTCAGACTGCCATGTTTTGGTAATGTTAACGACCCTTTCAAATGACTCGGTTGCATTTACATTTAATGAACCTTAGTAGCACACAAATGCTCTGCAATAATAAAAACAATTATAATGTTACAAAAGATTTCTGCTGTAAATAAACAGTGTTCTTTTGAACTTTCTATTCAAAATGCTGAAAAAATGTATCAGTTTTCACAAAAGATCACGCGACACTGACGACTGAAGTAATGGTTGCTGAAAATTCAGCTTTGCCATCACATGAATAAATTACATTGTAAAATATATTCAAATAGAAACAGCTATTTTAAATTGTAATAATAATTTACAATGTTATTGTTTTTACAGAACCTTTTTGACTAAATAAATGCAGCCTTAGTAAGCATGAGATATTTTGTGTAGTTGCATGACAAGTTTAAGGCATATGAGATTTTAATGAGTAGTGTTTTTGTTTATTATTATTACTATTATTATTATTATTATTATGCAGCTTATCAAAGCAATCACTAGGCTTTCTTTCTTTCTAAGCTGAAATATAACTCTATTAATTTTCTATTTTTACTATTTCTAATACATACAAGTTAACAAAATCACTTTGGTTACACTAAATGTTTTATTTATGTATTTTTTTTTTTTTTTAAGAGAAGAATACAGTATCATACTTACCGGTATTGATTGATATTAGATATTTAATTACTCACACTCCCCTATACACTCAGTTAACCATTAAAAATATAAATAATTTAAAAAAAATACTTTAAATGTCATATTTAGTACATTTTGTAAAATTATACTGCACATTACAATGTTGTGAAGTTCACCTGTAAAATTACGTTTTTAGTGTTTTTTTTTTTTTTTTTTAAATTTAGACAAAACTTCTACCAACTTTATTTATTAAATAACTTTTTTTTTTTTGGCCATAACATAAAAATAATCATTAGCTTCCGCAAGCTGTCTTCTAGTTCCTTTCCGACTTTTAAAGCTTGTGGTTAGGACCTCGTGACAACCTCCATAAACAGGTGCCACAGTAACAATAGTCTCCGTAAATGTACCCAATCAAATTTTCTTCCTCAATGGAAAATCTACTGTTGCCATCCAGAGACCCAGAGACCGTGCAGGCCCTTGCAGATGGCAATCTATTGCATTATCTCCTTGGCTGTGGAACCAGTCCAGAAGCAGCCCAGCTTTATCGATGCATGTGACCACAAAAGGGAACCAACAGGGTAGCATACCACAAACCCATCTGTAATCAGTTTTGCGGAAACAGAAGGAACATTGTTCTCCGTGAAGCAGTAAATTACGAGCCAAGACTTATATTCAATGCTATGAGCAATCAGATAAAGGTGAAACAAAGAAGAAAAGATCGAGGCTTGAAAGTAGGCGATAACTATCTGATATTTACAAAAGCTGAGTATTGAATGAAGCCAACGAATGAAACTAATGGCATACAATGGGGAAGAACTAACTCTGCATCATTACAAAAAGAGAATAACAATGGCGTTTCAGGTGGTCGGGAGTAATCAGGACAAAACGTCCTAAAGGCAGAGAAAGGGAGTGGTGAGGCCAGCTAATGTTAACAACGAGGCTGCCGTACATGTGGTTGAGACATGCATAGGCTTCATGTCCTCAATGCTGGGTCAGAGCAGAGAGGGACATAACACGCATTACAGTGGATCCGACATGAGGAGTAGTGGGTGGGGGAGGGTCACCGTGGGAGGATAAAGAGGGAAATGGAGGACAGGAGGGGTACATGCCAACCTCCTGCCAGCTCCAATTACCAGGGAGAATAGAGCATGGCATGGGTGATAGGTCTAATCAGAACCCCGCTGAAGAGACAAGTCTCTGTCCTCAGACCCCACTGTGAAACAGCCCGAATGCTCTCCACGTCCACGTCAGCCAGAGTTATTCTCACCCTGCAAAAACACGTCGCCGCAGAAGAGGATGCTCAAATAGTGATGAAGCACCATGGGGCACTCACACCGAGAACAAACTGTTCTTCAGAGATGGATCACGCATGCTTGGATCCAGTCTCATGAGTCTGCTGTAATGTCCAAGCTACAAGCTAATTATGTTAAAAGAGATAGTTCACCCTAAAATAAAAACTTTTTCATTCACCCCATCTTCATTCATGATGTCGATCCAAACCTGTATGACTTACTTTCTTCTTAAGAACACAACAGAAGAAAAAAAAGCATCAAAAGGATGCAAAAGCACCATAAACGTGTCCAAAAAATTGTAGTCCATATGATCTGAGTGAATTGCTGCAACTTTTGAAATAATATGTAGACTTGGTTAAGCAAGAGAGAAATTCTATGAGTTTAAATTAAGAACAAGATCAAGATCTAAAGAACAATGTTTACGAATTGAAAATTACTATTTATCTCATCATCACACAAGCCGTACAGATGAAGTTTGCTTGTTACACAAAGCTAATGTAGAGTTCATAAGACTCAAATTTATGAATATTTGGAAAGACACTGCAATTTTTTAGTAAAATATTTCTTTAAAGGTTGTACAACACTTTAATTTATCTTTGAAACAAAGATATTTTTAAAGGAGACGAACTTCCAGAACAAAAATTTACAGATAATTTACCAACCCTTTTGCCATCCTAGATGTCCATGTCTTTTCTTTCTTCAGTCGTAAAGAAAGTATGTTTCTTGAGGAAAACATTTCAGGAATGTTCTCCATATAGTGGACTTCTATGGTGTCTGCGAGTTTGAACTCCCAAAATGCAGTTTAAATGCATCTTCAAAGAGCTCAAAATGATCCCAGCTGAGGAGGAAGGGTCTAATCTAGCGATCTGTTATTTTCTAAAAAAATGCACAGTTTATATGCTTTTTAACCTCAAATGCTCGTCTTGTCTAGCTCTGTGATCTGCATGCGTAGTCTGTATAATCCGGGTCAATACAGTTAAGATATGTTGAAAAATTCCCATCTCGTTTTCTCCTCCAACTTCAACATAGAAAATAACTGATCGTTTCACTAGATAAGACCTTTCTTCCTCAGCTGGGATTGTTTAGAGCCCTTTGAAGCTGCATTTAAAATGCATTTAGGAAGTTTAAACTTACAGGTACCATAGAAGTCCACTATAAGGAGAGAAATCCTAATTTTTTTTTCCTCAAGAAACATAATTACTTTACAACGGAAGACATGAACATCTTGGATGACAAGGGGGTGAGTAAATTATCTGCAAATTTCTGTTTTGGTAAGTGAACTTCTGCTTTAATGAAAGAGCACAGCCTGAAGATATATTTTGTCCCTTAAATGAAAGTCCATATAACCAAAACTTGCTTGATGTGTCGAAACGTTCATAAAAAGCCTTTGATACGGTTTCATCCAAGTCTTATATGATGAACAGATTTAAATTTTAGCCTTCTATTCACATATAAACATTGATCTACTCACAAACATAGGGCACAGAAAACCTCAATTGTACTTGTTTGATAAGCAAGTATTGTTGAGCTTTCATTTACCATGTTACACAAAGCTAAGGTAGACTTCAAAAGGTTGGAAATACTGTATAGCATATAATGACCACTATTACAGTTGTACTTTTTAGTACTTTTTCATCCATTTCAAAACATCAGCTTTCTTCAGAATTCCTCATTTTGCATTCCACAGAAGAAAAAATGTAATACAGGAAAGACATTTTCATTTTTTAAGTGAACTATATCTTTAAGCATGCAAAGGTCTCCAGTGTTATAGAAGAACAAAGCTCCACTAACACACTTGGACAGCACATCCTTTGCAGTCAATCTTTCTACTCCGATAAGGCAACTTTTGAACTAATAGTTTGTTTAAAAACAATGTAGTATTTCTGTAAAAGTCTTGACAAGTCTTGAGAAACAAATGTCCTTGTAGTTTCCAGAGAGTGTGTATGAGAGTGATGGATGACAGCAATTAAGGGTGACATCTCTTTTGATGGAGGGAGCAGAAGGGTTTCTGTAATGATATATGACAACAGAACACCATCCATTTTACTACATATCTTAATTTCCAGAGATCATTTCAAGTCCAGGTTTGTCCTCCTTGGGAGAAAACGGCTTTTTACATAATTCAGCTTGCCAAAAATCTGCTTCATTGGCGCATATCTGAATACTTAAATACAACAAATTAGACAGATGTGTTGCCCATTAAGAATTCAAGTAAAATGAAAATCAACCTAGAAATGGCTTACTTATTTACCTTCAAATTTCTCAATATAGCCTCAATACTTACAAATAACACAATTCTAGAGAAGCAGAGCAATTACGAGTGAAAGAGCAGGCACAGCATCCGAACAAAACAGCATTCATTCATGCAAGCTGACATCAGTGTTAGGTGATATCAGTGACAGTTTGATATCAGACAGCAGAACGCTGCTTTGCCTGCAGGCTGATGTACAAGATAATTTTTACATGCTATTATATTTGCATTTTTGGATACAAGACTGAGTGCTTTTAAAATGAAGCCAGACAGCTAAAACACTTGGCCGTTTAGAAAGAAGGAAGAAGTTGCATTACATAATCATCACATGGATAAACTGAATAAGCACTCACAGGGATGAACATACACGGAAGAGGTTCTGCAAAATATGTGTAAATACACTGCCGTTCAAAAGTATGGGATCAGTATGACTTGTAATGTTTTTTAAAGAAGTCATCAAGGCTGAATTTATTTGATCAAAAATACAGAAGAAAAAAGGTAATACTGCGAAATGTTATTACAATATAAAATAATGGTTTCTATTTTAATATACTTTCAAATATGGTTTATTCCCGCGATGCAAAGCTGAATTTTCATCAGCCATTACTCCAGTCTTAAGTGTCACCTGATCCTTCAGAAATCATTCTTTGATGAATAAAAAGTTAATAAGAACAATTCAAAATATAAATCTTTTCTAACAATTTAAGTCTTTGCCATCACTTTTTATCAATTTAACACAACCTTGCTGAATAAAAGCAAACTTTTGAACAGTAGTGTGAATATTATTAGAAAAGATTTTTATTTTAAATAAATGCTTGTTTTTTAAAACTTCTTATTCTTCAAAGAATCCTGAAAAAAAAGTATCACAGGTTCCAAAAAATATTATTTTACATTGTAATATTTAAGAAACGTCTTTAAAAAAAAATGACACATCTTACTGATCCCAAACTTTTGAATGGCATTGTATACATATACACGTTCAATGTTAGGGGCCAGTAAAATGTATTAATTAAAATTAACTAATTAATTTCAAATAAAAATTTAAATTCATCAAGAATCCTGATAAAAACAATCATGACAAATCTTGATTTTCAAGGTAAAAAAGAAAATATTAAGAAGCACAACTGTTTTAAACACTGACAATGAGAAACAATGTATCTTGAGCAGCACATCATCATATTACAAAGATTTTTGTAGGATTATGTGACACTGAAGACTGGAATAATGGCTACTGGCTATTCAGCTTTGCCATGACAGAAATAAATGACATTTTAAAAAGTATTCAAAAAAGAACAGAAAAAAAGGGTTCTAATTCTAATAATACTTCATAATATTAATCTTTTTTGATCAAATAAATGCAGCCTTGGGAAACTTACATTTCAAACTTACACTAGATTTTTAAGATCTATAACAAGATCAACTTAAATGATATATCTTATTTATGTATTTATTTATTTATTGTTTGCTTGTTTGTGTATAATTAAAGGTAATGAGTACACTGTACTTGCAAGAGCTCATCACATTGCATTATGGGTCTGGCTTACACTGATTACCTTATGATGACGTACTTATGACACTATTTATGTAGGCAGGTGCTTGTTTCTGGAAGAGAGTTTCAGCGTACAGTGATTATGTAGTCCAAATGGGTTTCACTGAGGTCAGATCTCCTGGTTTACTTTAATTGTGAGCACTGCTAGGAATTCATAAAGACCAAACTGCAAGTAGAAAACAGACCCAGCATAATCAATAGTTGCCCGAAACATCCTCATCTTTAAATGGAATAATTGGCCGTGCAGATCTGCAACCTCACAGACACATGTAGTAAACAAACAGTGTGTGTAAAGGTGAACCGCACCCTAGGAGTGGCGGAGTCCCGTCTGCAGTATTTCAGCGGCACGCTGTTTATCTAAGTCGGTAGCGAGGAAAGAGGTGTAATGCATGCCATGACCTTTGAAATAATACACTTTTTCTTGCTGGCCAGAATATTCAGGCTGACTTCCCTCCGACAGTCACTTAATCAATGTTGGGCAGGTGTGACGTTGGTCTCTACCTCTCTCTCTTTCCTTTATCCGCACGGGTCTGTTTCTCTGGTTTTCCCGTCTCGGCCTGCTTCCTATGTGTCCTCCAGTTTCTTGTGTCTCAGTATGATCTACAGCTCTGCCACAGGCACATAGCTGTTATTTATGCTACACCACACTGGTTTGTACATAACAGCACATGTGTGACCCATTACCAGAACCGAAGGGTGATCTGCTCACTCCACTCAAGCGCAACGGCCCGAGTCACCTTGAGCCATGAAAGCTGTGTAGAAATCACACGATCTGCTATCTGTTAGAGCGCCTTATTTAGATGTAGAGAGTGTGCTTGGTGTTATATAAGACAGCAGCAATAAAAAAATATATATATATATATATATATATATATATATATAAATAATTTAAAAATATTATTGATATCCTATGGGTCAGAATCAACATGCCTGGTCTAATATAAGCCATCAGAAAAAAAAATATATGGAAATACATGATTAATATAAAAATAATGTATAAATTATATGATGATTAAATAAATACAACATCAAATAAAATACTCTAATAAAATATTACAAATATAGAATTAATATTATAAATAAAATAATAATAAAGGATTATTATAATTATAAAAAACAGTAAATTCAATGTCCCGTGCCATTTGCGTTTTTTCTCCCCCCACATTATATACACTACTGTTCAACAATTTAGAGTTTAAATAGAAGTGGACAAAGAAGTATCTCATGCGCAGCAAGCATTTATTTGATTAAAGCTACAGAAGTATTAATATGAAATATAATTAAAATTATTATTATTAGGGCTGTCAGGTTAAAGAGTTACCTTAATTAATTAGTTATGAAAAATAATGTAATTAAGTATTTTAAACACAAAATTATGTTTTTGCTTAATATTACCTTTGAAGCCATAGCAGGATTGTTGCGTGTCTCCAAGCAACACAGCGCTTTTTATTTTCTGAATGAATCCGCGTTTTGAACGAATTGTGTGAACCAATGATTCAAAATCCCATTCATAAAAAGAGCCATTTACTTAATTCCTGAATAAATCAGCCCTTTAAATTAATCGAATGAATGAATGACTCATAAAGACAATTTTACCACCTCCTGCTGGCAGATTTAGTTTCTTAAGTATCATTTCATTAAAAAAAAACAAAAAAACAAAAACAACCAAAACAAAAAAAGAAAAAAACAAACAAATAAATGATGATGAAGATAATAATAATAATAATACTAATAATAATAATAAAAACATAAAAAAGATATTTCACCCCCCCAAAAAATAAATTCTGTCATCATTTATTCACCCTCATGTCATTTCAAACCTTTCTTTTGTGAAACATAATAGAAGGTATTTTGAAGACTGTTGTTTACAAAGCTGTTTTGGTTACCAATGACTTTCATTGTATGAACAAAAAATACTGAGATGTTCCACAGTTTACGTTGCAGCCTAAATGTTTTGTTAAATTCTATGTTCAATCAAATAAAATATTTCTTTCTAAACCTACAATTTGTAATGTCTACTTCATACTTTCTCATTTAACACAAAAGTAGCTTTAAATAAACTTTTGTGGGTATTTTCACAGTCAAATTTATTTTGCGATTAATTCGATTAGTTAATCGAAACATCAAGTAGTTAGTTAGATTAAAATTTTTAATCGACTGACAGCCCTAATTATAAGACATTTTACAATGATGTTTATTCCTGTGAAGGCACAGCTGATAATAATGAATATTACAATTAGTAATTAGTAAATAAACAATAAACATTAAAAACTATTTAACTGTTTAAAATGTCCTCTTCAAAATATATGTATACAAATGCATAATCCACAGAAACACAAGCAGTGCTGGCACATTCAAACAGCTGCTCAGTTGAATTGTTGCTGATAGAGTTCACTTTAAAGTGAATGAGTATAGTGTAAGATTACAGTAGCTTTAAATGAAGCGCCCTCGACTCAGTGTATGTGACAGCCTTTACTTATTCTTTCATTCTGTTAGACAGAACAACACAGATCAAACACACAAACCTCTCTATTAACACATCTTCTCTTCAGGCTGTGCTAGAGCTCTGACACTGAGTTAAACAAACTAAACATAAAACAGAACGTAGAGCTGCCACTCCTACCACATTTTGCCAAACCAACAACCTAACGACCTGAAATGCCACAGAAAACCACAAAACTTGAATGTATTTCATTTACAGCCTTGGAACATCCTGTTCCTGTAGCATTTGTGTTTTGTTTTTTCCACCCCAGTTGCATCTTAAAAAAAGTTTTGAATACATTTTGCTTAAGTAAAAGATTCGATTTGAATATTTTTGGTTAGTTTGCAAATACTCTTGTTTACCAGTAAAAGTAAATGTATTATTGCCATTAAATATATTACAAAAAAAACAAAAAAAAAACACCACCAACAACAAAACTTTATCTTCTTTTTTTAAATATACAACCATTCAAAAGTTGTCAGTAAGACCTTTTAGTATTTGTGAAATATTATTACAATTTAAAAGAACTGTTTTCTAGTCAGATACTTTTTGAAATATGATTTATTCCTGTGATTGCAAAGCTGAATTCATTCCAACATACTGATTTGTACAATACAGTGACTAGTTTTTTTATGGATTATGTGCCAGACATATATTTGTGGAAGGATGGCATTTAGTGAATTTACCTAATAAAATGACATTATTAGGCAGTGAATTGCTTTATATCCACATTTCTGTAACCTAAATAATGTCCACTATACAACACAGCCTCAAATGATCACAGCATTTCACATATTTTCCCCTTCACTGTTACCTCTCCTGTTCACCGGACTACATTATTCAATTTATTTAGCTTTTGAAAGTGAAAGTCTATGACCATTTCACCCTAAAGCTACACTGACCAGGCTGTCGGACATACGACGACTCAAAGTGTGAACTGCTCCAATTACGCGGCCTAGTGAGCATGGCTGTCAGAGCCACAGGGCTGCTTATTCACAATTACCAGAGCAACATCAGTCAGAGAATAGCCTCTATAGCACTACAGACAATATCAGCTCTAAAGATTTAAAGCCTGTGTCACACATCTGAGGTCATTTCCTTTAAACTAAACAGCATTGGAAAGAGCTTACTATATGGACAAGGGTTGTAAATGCATCTGGTGTAGTGAATCGCTAGTGACTCCAATGAGATCTGGCAGCTACAAACATGTTCTATCAGGATTAATTACTGATGTTAGTCAAAATTAGGGAAAACAAGCCTTTAATTTGGATTGTGCACCAAGCCGCAGGTTAAAGCCGCAACGTGAACTAGTCTTTATACAAAATCCAGCAATTAAAGTTAAACCGCGGAGCCCTCAAAAATGCGGCAGGGATGCCGATACGGACTCCAGGTGAGTGATTCCACCCAGCCATATTGTACGAGTCCTTGGGAGAGGCCGCCCTCGACAGACGCAGTTTGTAACTGTCAAACGCTCATGATCTACAGCGCTGGGCTTCAAGCCAGCAGATGGTGGGAGAAATTAAACTCGTGACACGGACCGTTGACTGGAGCCGGGGAAGCAGTTGGAGACCACACCTGTAAAGCAGAGGGGGTCTGCGTGCCTTGCGTAAGAGCGATTCCCTGGAATGTGCATAAGCAAATGATGCCCTTCCAGGAAAACTAAAAGTTTTCATTCAGGAAAATGACCTGAAATGTCAAGAAAAAATTCAAAAGCTTAATGAAACACACAGTCGATGACAAATGGTGTCAGTAACATGGTGGGCGATACTGATCCAGGTCTTTGCCTTTACTTGACTAGGAAAAATATTTACAACTAATATTGTGAGAGATTAGGAACTGAATCTTCATTAGAACTGGCTTCCTAGAAAAATACAAATGATAAACATACCAGAAACAATTGATTTTCATGGAATCCTGAATGGTGAAGACATTGCAAAGAAAACATTGCGATAAAATCAGAGCCTCCTTAAACTTTTAAAAGTGTGATTTGTTTTTTTTTTTCTGGTGATTGCTCTGCAGCGAAGATTTCTTAACCTTCCTCACCCCCCTCCCCCCATCCCCCCCCCTCCTCACGTATGACATGCTTCACAAACTGAACTGATAAAAAACACAAAAACACAAAACTAAAAATAAGGTTTGAATGTGAACAAGTAATAACCTGTTTTATTTCCCCAAGAATTGTAAAATATAATCTGATCTGATAAGAACTAACTGTTCTGGTGTCTGAAATTTGAGTCAAAACAGGCTGCAACTAGCGAATGCAATTTGAATAGTTTTCCCATGATTTTTTTTCCCTTAAAATGACAAAAGAACTGTTAATGTTCTGAATCACTAAATGATATCTGAATCAGAGCAATCATTAAATTCCTCACAAATCCCATCCCTACTTATTTTAAAAGTGTAGTTTGCTCCAAATTGTTAGTTCAATATTCATTTACTGAGAATATGAGTAATGCTTATCTATTACACCGTCAGGTTGGAGCCACTTTGATAGACAAGAGCTCCAGGAGTTACCTGTAGAGCTCTTGAAAAAGGTACTTAATGAAGAAACCCGATCCTCAACGCATAGAAATATTCCACTGGTCCATGAATTAAAAGCATTCCTGTGGGTTCAAAAGATGTTGGGTGACTTTTTCATTACTCACTATGTGAGACATGAAAGCATGTATATCACCTTGTCGCATGACAAAAACATACCTGGGGGAACTTTTTCACGAGACACGAAGGTACATATCACTGCAGTTTCCAACCGAAATGTCCACTGAGTGGCGTTAAAAAAGTGTTCCGTTTTTCTTCCCCAGAATGTACACATGATACGTTTTATGGTAAAGGCTAGATGGTATACAGATGTACTATACAATAATTACTGTTTTGCATTATTGTAAGGGGTAGGCTTAGGGTTGGGGTAGGTGTAGTTGTTAATAAAACACAATTAATAGAGGTAGAAATTTTCATTTATTTGATATTAAAAAAAAAAGTACCATCTGCACTACACCTAAGTGAATGTAAAAAGGAATCACAAGCATGCTGTTTTAGCTTGTTTTTTGATCTCTCATCTTTCATCTCTTTCATCATGTGTTTTCACCTAAGTCAAATTCGGTGCCGCCTGAGCTTCCGAGCAAGCTTGTTACCTCAGGTGTTGTGTCCATTTGTGCTTCCCTGTCGTGTACACCTACCCTAACCCTAAACCTAGGCTTACTGTATTAAAAATACAGTGTTGGTAGCATAATAGGTAGCATTATTTGTCAGAACACCAATAAGCGAAACATATGGAGCTGTAATCATAACTGAGCACGAAAAAGATTTGTTTTACGCCTCTAGAGTTCATTTCTTTTGGACACTGCAGTGGTATGTACTTATTGGTACGTATTTCGCAGCTCGCGAAAAAGTTCCCCCAGGTACGTTTTTGTATGTGAGACAAGACAAGACCATGAAATGTATAGGCCAAAAATGAGAGGAACGGTAGAAAATGTTCTGAGGTGAATTCACCCAGAATTATACCTTCTGATTGTGATTTAGCAGATGGAATGAAAATGATTATACCGAGCAATGCAAAAGGTACATGTAACAAACTGCTCTGCATTCAGTCTTCGCAGCAGTCCTTGAGTGTCAGTAATGTCAAATCTCTCCACTACAGAGAAATGAGGAGCACAAATGGGGTGCAGCTAGACGAAGTCATTATGAATTCACACAGAGGCCCATGTTGGCATCCGCACAATGTGATTACAACAGAGGCATGGCAAATTTTTATTCAACAGGCAACAGCTGTGAGCAACTAACGCCCACAACCTTGGTGCAAGAGCAGCCTGGAAGTTGAAATAAAACCTGCTGGTATTCCTCACAACGTGTAGACTGTGGCAACATGCGAACCCTGAAGCCGTGTTAGGATGCATCAGCGACCCTCTAAGGAAAAGGACTTGTTCACGCTTCTAGAGCAACCATACAAATCATAATCACAGCAGAAATGCTCTCATAATTGCCATCTGTTTAAATTGGGTTCAATTATGTTAAGTTCACATTAATTGTTCAGCGATATGATTCAAGTAGCTAATTAGAAAGGCAGACGCAGTGACTCATATTTTCCTGAGCTGTGTATGACCAGCTAAACTCAGGTGGGAGTGATTCCTGTGACTCAAACAAGTTCTAGCACATTAACGCAAGACTGTAAACCAGGTCATTCAATATTAAGAAGTTCAACTCTCTTAAAAACATAATGGCTTGTTGTTAGAGAGTTACGGTCTTTTTTCTCCTTCCACCTTGCAAAAATGATCCAAACCAAACTGAAACAAAAAAAACAAAAGCAGAAAAATTCAAAAAGCTTAACACAACAAGATACAAAACAAACAAAACTCTTTAAGGTTGCCTTTAACTTTCTTGTACACGGCTCTCTGAAATACTATTCTAATTGGTCAATCACGCGATAACTGCTTTCCCACATAACTGTGCTCACTTCTCTCATATCACTTTACATATTGTTCTCTCAGTTTAATGTTAAATGTCAATCTAATTGTGTTTATGTTGCCATAATGACTGGCTGACTGTATAATTTCAAATCCACCTTGGTACTGAATGATTATCATATTCGCACACTTTCCAAGAAAACTGATATGAAAGGCACCAAATGGCCAAAGGAACATGTTCCTATTGGATTTAAAGCAGTGTAAGCACCACAGTTCTACCCTGCTTGAACAGTGATCAAAATGAATATGTTATATTTCAGCCTAATATAATTTCTATGAGCTTAAGATGAGGTGATTGCATTTCTGGCAGAGATTCCCAAGACCCTCCAAATGTGCCGCAGAGGACATCCTTTAGTAAGTCATTAGAGAACATCATTATCATTCAACTTCTCCTTTGTGCTGGTCTTTCAGCATTGCTGTAGGACACAAATGATGCATTGCTTGCTATGAACAATGAGCTATAAATAGAGTTCATTCTGTCCTGCAGGATCCTGTGGGCGTCCAGCTTATCCACTTCACTGTGGAAAGCAGCTAAAAGAGCCAAACTGCCTGCCTTCAATATGGCACCTCTCTCTTCCTCTTCCTCTTCCTCTCTGAACTGGGCCAGAGGACTCAACATTCATCAGATGATTTCTTCATTCGATGCTTCTAATTTCAACTAAATGGCCTTCGTCTGCTCATACACAGAGGTGAAAAATAAGATTAAAGGGGATTACACTGGGGGTACGTGTGTAATACCAAACACATGCTGCTAGGGTGGGTCGGCCGTTACAACAAGGAATCCTGTGGGATATTTTAAGATATTTATTTTAATAGTGGCTGAATTTTCGACATTTCATCACATGCTCATGTTCCAGTCTCATGCTTCTTTCTTATTTCTCAGCACATGAATGTATTGATGACTTACATGCAATCCAGGCGCAATGGAAATATGGGTCAGGGGGGTATTTTTGAAATGAAGGTTCACAATCTAATACACTATTATATACATGTTCACGACAGAAATCTGTCAAGACAATCAATGTAGATGTAAAATCAATGCACATCTGCTCTGACTGACAATAAATCTTTATAAATATTTTTATAAAGGCAAAATGTGCTGGCAATGTGTACTGGCAGAGTGTAAATGTGCATTTTTTACAATCTACTAGCCATTCCTATGATAAAACACTTAAAAATAATTCTAAAAATATATTTTTTAAATGAATTATTAACTGTTAGGTAGTGTTCAATGTAGGGCTGGGCGATATGGCCAAACAAATAATCAAAATATATATATTTTTTTTCGTATATCATATCGAACATTTAACGAAATCTTTATATTGTGTGATAGTTATTGTTACAGATTTATCGCTCAGCCCTAGTTCAATGTCAGCTAGGGTAACGTCACACTCCCACCTCACCTTCTTCTGTCATACTTCACTATACTGTTTAATTAAAGACAAAAGCGCATGCAAAAAAGCAGGAATTTATGAAACGCTTGTCAAAGGCCATCAAATGCCAAAAGGGGCGTCTTACCTTCCAGCACAGTAAGTTTGGCACTGGTGTTGATTTCTCCCACGCTGTTGGTGGCTGTGCACTCGTAGATGGCCTCGTCCCTGTGAGTACGCAGCGGCTGTATGCGGAGAACTGAGCCCGAGCCATCATCAAATTCAATCACCTGAGAAATAAAGACACACTGTCAAATATTTTTCTCTCTTCTCATCTTAAATTTACGACAAACCTTCAGACGGATCGTACGTCTTCAAAGAGCGGTGGGTCTTTAATCACCTCCCTCTGAACTTTCAGCCAAGTACTGTCTTGAGTTATTCTCCTAGAACTGCCACGTCTATCCATGGCAGATATTGTGACAACTGTTGACGGTATGGGCTTTTTTTACTCATGTGTAAACTTATTATTATTTTTTTTTAAATCTATTTTACAATTCACACAAATTTCAGCCGTGGTGCTGAAGACCTCAAATTAGCAAGGTGTGTATGGGGCAAGAACAGGACACTTATAGAATACTTAAGAGATGATACATTTGGTGTATTTAGACTATGTTCTCCTCCCATCTGGACTGCCTTATTTAGGTAAAGAGCAGGGCTAGGCAAGTTATTTGGTTTAACATTGTTTGTTTTGGTGTTACTGTATTTATTTCTGAAATAAATATATAAAATATATAACTTAAATAAATATTTATTTCTCAATAAATACCGTACAATCTGAATGAGATTTAAAAAAAATATAAATAAATCACATAAACCAAATTTAAATTTTATTATTATTACTATTTTTGCTCCAAAATGGGTCAACAAATCAATAAATAACCTGACAATTAAACATTTAACAATATTTATTCATTTAGTTTTTGCTCTGAAATGGGCCTGATGCTTGTAAGCAGGCAAATAAGCAAGCTATAATAAAATCAAAAGCAAAATGCATGCAAAATAAAATACAAAGTTTTATCCACAAACAAAAAAATAAATAAATAGATACTTTTTTTTTTTTGGCTAAGTTATCTTTCTTAGAGCAGCCTTGTTCTCTGTTGAAAAATAATGGTGCTCCAAACCATCCTGAGGTTATCACAGCCTCGGTACATTCACTTTAAATCTCAGTTCAAACCATAACACAGACAGAACAGGAAACAGGCAAAGAGAACGGAGGGTTATAAGGTAGCTGACGTCAACACAAAATAATATATGAGCATAAGAAGAAAAACAAGAGTGTTGCACAAACGACTGTTGATGGGAAAGAAGAAAGGCATCATGATGATGTGGCATGGGAGAGACACTGACATGCTAAGGAGAGGCAGGGAAAAACAGTTAGTCACCTCAAACCGCTGGGAGCTAACTTTCTTTCCTTTCTTCATCCATGTGATCCGAGGCTTGGGCTCACCCGCTGCTTGGCACACAAAGGATGCCACTCCTCCCGAAATCCCCGTCTGGTCCTCTGGAGATTTGATGAAATTTGGCAAGCCTTGAAAAGGGAGGTAGAAAGAAAAAAAAAAAAAGAGAAAGAAAGCAGTCATTAGTTACCAAACTGTGGCCGTGCAAAACCGTATTAAACTAGTTATGATCGGGGGTCCTTCAAATTGGAACTGAGTTAACACCCGCAGCTGAGCCTGAGAGAAAGTTTCCCCCTCAAGTCACCTAATATTTTTCAGAATGGCACATTCTTTGTATAACAGATTCTTATGGGAAAATAAGACATTGTAAGATTAATAAAAATTACTAGAGCTTTCAACTGATAAACATTGTCAAATATTTGACAAATGTTTTGTCAAAATTTTAGAAAACACCAAAAAACAGCTTTAAAAGTCAACAAGGCAGTCATAAACAGCACATTAATGCAAGTCAAAATATCTAAACTCTGCATTATGTTCTGATGCCCTCATCTAGTTCTGTCAATTTAACACATTTGGTGCAATTAATTATGAAACACGAAACAAGATGAACTTTAATTATTCACATTTTGTCATATTATTTTTTATAATTAAATCACACTGAAGCACTATAAAATAAACATTAATTGCAAAAAATATAATTGTCAATATTTTTCCATATAATCACACATGAAGTGTTACATTTACAGAAGAACAAAGACAAAATAGACATTAAATACTTCAATTATCTTTTTATTTTTTTTGTACATAAATCACATTATTGTGACAACCTAGACTGATGATCCTAGGAAATATATACACTTCCAGTCAAAAGATTTTTTTTTTTTTAGTAAGGAAGTCTCTTCTGCTCACCAAGCCTGCATTTATTTGATCCAAAATCCAGCATAAACAGTAAAATTTAAAAATATGGTTACTATTAAAAATAACTGTTTTCTATCTGAATATATTTTAAAATGTAATTTATCCCTGTGATTTAAAAGCTGATTTTTTAGTATTATTACTCCAGTCACATGATCCTTCAGAAATCATTCTAATATTCTGATTTGCTGCTCAAAAACATTTATTATTAATATTATGTTGAAAAAAGCTGAGTGGAATTTTTTTCAGGGTATCTGAAATAGACATCTTTCGTAACACTATAAATGTCTTTACTATCACTTTTGATCAATTTAAAACATCTCCCCCCATTTGTAACACATAATGTTACAAATGTTGCATAATGTTACAAAAGCTGTTTATTTCAGATAAATGCTGATTTTTAGATTTTTCTATCCATCAACGAATCCTAAAAAAATATTAAATTAATTGTTTTAAATACTGATGATGATAATAATAATAATAATAATAATAATAATAACAATAATAATAATAATGTTAAAATAAAAATTTGTTGTTTCTTTAAACAACAAATCAGCATATTAGAATGATTTCCGAAGGATCATGTGACACTAAAAAATTTAGCTTTGATCACAGGAATAAATTCTATTTTAAAATATATTCAAATAGAGAGACGTTATTTTAAACAGCAAAAAATATTTCACTGTATTACTGCTTTTTCTGTATTTTGGATCAAATAAATGCAGGTTTGGTGAGCAGAAAAGAATTCTATAAAAACTTTAAAAATCTAACTGTTCAAAAACTTTTGACTGGTAGTGTAGATAATTTACTTTATTTATTTTATTTATTTTTTATAAATGACATTACATAAAATGTTACAGTCCTGAAAAACAGAAAAGAAACAGTTACTATGACAGCCAAAAGTGGCCCCAAGAATTTACAAACACTCGCACATGGACATAAAAAGGAATCAAAGCATTTTATTCCGTATTCAAAAGCAGGTACGTTGACAATAGTCAATAGTTCTGGCTAAGGACTTGTGGATAAACAACATTCAGGGTTGTTTTTAAACAGGCCAGTTGGAGCACGCTGCAGTACATGTTTTTTTTGTTTTTTTTTTGGGAGAGCAGCTCACACACCTTGCATCTTTGTCATGCATTTACAATACAAACAACAATAGGACATGTTTCATCACTGCTCAAGCTAGGTAGGGCGGTGCAAAGATAAAGCCCCACACATATCGCCTGACTCATTTCAAACACGTAATGGCTTGTTTTTCGAAGGGCATCGATGCCAGATCAAGACCAGTTGGCAGAATTGCAGCTACTGCGCAACATTCCACAGAAATAGTGGGTGATGCGGGTGAAAGGTGAATCTCACGGTAAAATCAGATATAAACATCATGGCATACAGATATCATCAAAAAACACAAGGAACTCTTTGTAGTTGCTCTCACAAGGGTGGGAAATAATCTTCAAGGACAAACAGGCCAGCATTTGACCTTACAACACGTGTGCTGATCTGCAAGGACAGATTTTAACATTCTGTGTTTAGAAAGTCCACCAAGCAGTATTTTATGTATTCATTTATTTATTTTGATGGACCTGTTTTCTAAAATATAAAAGAAACTACATAATTCAGTTAATATACTTGATGTGATAATATAATATAAACATTAAATATTATAATACAAAAAATACAGGCCAAAGCAAACATTATTAATTTCATTGGTACACTTTACAAAAAGGTTCATTAGTTAAAATAAGTTAACTAGGCTACATTAGTTACCATGAACTAAGAATTAACAATACTTTCTGCATGCATTATTAAAATCACAAGTTGTGTTTGTTAACATTAGTTAATTCACTGTGAACTAACATGAACAAACAATGAACGACTGTATTTTTATTAACTAACACTAACAGAGATTAATAAACAGTGTAATAAATGAATTGTTCATCGTTCATTCATGTTAGTTAATATTAACTAATGTTAACAAAGGTCACCTTATTGTAAAGTGTTACCATTTTATTTACTAACCGTATTTCTACCTACTAATGTAATTACAGTTGAAGTCAAAAGTTTACTGAAGAATCTGAAAAAAAGTTAATTATTATTACCAAAATAAAAGAGATTATACAAAATGCATGTTATTTTGTTTTAGTACTGACCTGAATAAGATATTTCACATAAAAGATGTTTGCATACAGTCCACAAGAGAAAATAGTAGTTGTATTTATAAAAATGACCCTGTTCAAAAGTTTACACTTGATTATTGATACTGTTTTTTTTTTTTTGGTTTGTTTGTTTGTTTGTTTTTTTGTTTAGTGACAGTTGTTCATGAGTCCCTTGTTTGTCCTGAACAGTTAAACTGCCCAGGTTCCTTCAGGTTCCACAAAAAAAACTTTAGTTTTTCAGCATTTTAGTGTATTTGAACCCTTTCCAACAATGACTGTATGATTTTGAGATCCTTCTTTTCAAACTGAGGACAACTGAGGGACTGAAATGCAACTATTACTGAAGGTTCAAATGCTCATTAGGAAAAACAATGCATTAGGAGCCAAAAAACCCCTGCTATGGATCCCTCAGGTAACAACACAGTATTAAGAATTAAGTGTATGTAAACTTTTGAACAGAGTCATTTTTATAAATTCAACTATTATTTTCTCTTGTAAACGTCTTTTATGTGAAATCTTATTCAGGTCAGTACTAAATAAAAAATAACATGCATTTTGTATGATCCCTCTTGTTTTGGTAAAATAATTAACATTTTGCAGATTCTGCAAGGTGCATGTAAACTTTTTACTTCAACTGTATATATGTGACCCTGGACCACAAAACCATAAGTGTCATAAGTGTCAATTTTTCAAAATTGAGCTTTACACATCATCTGAAAGCTGAATAAATAAGTTTTCTATCGATGTATGGTTTGTTAGGATAGAACAATATTTGGCCGAGATACAACTATTTCAGAATATGGAATCTGAGGGTGCAAAAAATTCAAAATATTGAGAAAATCACCTTTAAAGTTGTCCAAATTAAGTTCTTTGCAATGCATATTACTAATCAAAAATTAAATTTTGATATATTTACAGTAGGAAATTTACAAAATATCTTCATGAAACAAGATCTTTACTTAATTTCCTAATGATTTTTGGCACAAAAGAAAAATCGATAATTTTGACCCATACAATGTACTTTTGGCTATTGCTACAAATAAACTCCAGTGACTTAAGACTGGTTTTGTGGTCCAGGGTCACATATAAACCCAAGAAACATTCCAATCAAATTTCAAATAAAAAAGCTTTTCACAATAAATATAGTTTAAAAAGCAGGGAATAAACAAGCAACAGTGATAAGAAACTTTGTAAAAAGATACAATTACTAAAACAAGCTATTCTCAAAAATATATATACAATGTTAAAAACCATTATTAATTTATTTTTTGGAAAATATGAATTGAAGACATGCTTTTACATTTATTTTAGGGGAAAAAAAGTGTTAAAACAGTTGCATCACCTAGTAAATAACGTTGAAAACATTAAATATTATACTAGACATATCACTTGTATTTACAATACCCTAATACGATTCACTAATGTCATCAGATCAGAAACCCAACCTTTCTGAAACTAGCAGAATATGGATTCCCAGACTTCCATCTGTCCTCCATACCTCCATTAAATATAAAATTCACAAACTGGACCCTGAAAACCACCTTTAACCTGATTTAAGTTTATCAACCCCATGATTTCTGATAATCTCGTTCATAAGGAGGAGGACACAAAATCCATTATCACAGTGAAACATCTCCAGTGAACCACGGGACATATTGGAATAGATCACAGTGTCCTAGCGGGCGGTCCACGGTGGGAATCTAATCCTCTCTTAGTCAAGGGAGAGATAAATTACAGCAGTGTGAAGACTACACGCGGTAGTACATATGATTCTCTTGGAGGGAACAAGCCGAGGGAATACGGTGCCACCACAACCGTGTCCTTCCTCCTTTATACTTGGGGATCAGAGGCATAGTGCTGAAGAAAATAAAATCAATACCTAGTTAACATAACATAGCGCCTACGGGTAGGGCGGTGAAGTACTGACTAGCAGACATGGGGTGTTTGTTAAATCATCAGGATGGTGTGCCGGTCGGCTCGGGCTGCCCTTGCTCTAGGACATAACCCCCACTAAAGCTTTATCTGAGAAGAAGACGCCCACAACTGTGAGACTGTTTGTGTGTATGCACCTGCATGTGTATCCATTGTAAAATCTAAGCCAATGTGTACCACACCAGCACCCCTATGACCCACAGGAGTATTGGCTGGCCTGACATTTAAATGACATTTACGTGCTGGTTCCTCTAGAGACCCGTTTGATTGGCACCGCAGAGCAATGCATACCCTCATAAAAGCCTTTCTGGCCACTTTTATCTCCGTTATACCCACACAAGAGAGTAGAAAGGTAGTTCTGAGAGCTTATGGCTTCCTTGTAGCAGCCATAAGGGTTTGCTGCTGGGAGTTTAATGGGTAAAACCCCAACAAGATTCTCCAGTTACCTTGCTGGGAGTTTCCCAAAACATGGATACTTGAGTGTGTGTATGATTTAAAGCTTGAGATTAGCGTCAGTTTGACATTCAAGAGAGCTTTAAAATCTGTCATGACAATTCTATTAGATGTACTCAGTGTGTGGGGGGTTTTCCCCCCATTATTTACGACCAAGGATCAGCGGCATTAACCCATCTGGGCACATGTTTTAAATTAGTGCCTTTAAACTTCTGAGAGTTAAGGGAGATGACATGTATGAATGAACCACAGATGTCCTAGGAAAAGACAGATAAAAATAATGTAGACAGACAGATAAGTGGATTGAACAATACTTTCAATTAACATTTACACATAGCCTGAAACTATGAGGAAAATACATCTCCGACCAGTTAGACTGCTCAAGAAAGAACTACAAACAACATTAATTATTATTATATACTAATATGTGACCCTGGACCTCAAAACCAGTGGGGTCAATTTTAGGGCCTTTTTTTTTTTTTAAATTGAGATTTATACTTTATCTAAAAGCTGATAGATGAGCTTTCCAATGATGTATGGTTTGTTAGGACAATATTTGGCCAAGATACAACTATTTAAAAACAAATCTGAAAACTGAGGTTGCAAAATATTTACAAATCTTCATGGAACATGATTGTAATATCCTAATGATTTGTGGCATAAAAGAAAAATTGCTAATTTTAACCCATACAATGTATCGTTGGCTACTGGTTTTGGGATCCATAATCACATATTAATGTATTTTTCTTGCAATAATTATTTTTATTCCAACAAAAACAATGAATAATTATTATTTATGAATTAACATATTATTATCATTATTGTTGTCATCATTATTATTAATAATAATAACAATAATAATAATAATAATAATAATAATAGTAATAACGACAATTATTATTATTATTACTCCAATACTTTTTTTTTTTTAATAATGATCAAGTAACTGTTTTAAAAAAGCAAAAATAAAACTAGTTAAATGATTCTGCATATTGGTTATCAGACACTTGCATAAAAATAACTTGCATCATTCATAAAAAGGCAGTACCATGTGTGAAAACACATCTATAAGTAGGTAAATTAATAGACGCTTTTAGTTTTGACTGTGTGTGTGTGTGTGTTTGTATATATATATATATACACATATATGAAGAGCTCATTTGCAAAAACAGATAACTCTTTTATTATTTTATTAATTTTCATAAATCATGTTTTTATTGTGTTTTGTGTTAGTTAGCTGTATTTTTTTTTAATTATTGTTATTTAATCAAAACAACCCAACTGCAGTTTGATTGATATCACTTGGAATGCAGAATTAAAACAAACAAACAAACAAAAAAAACAGAGAATTTGTAGTAATTTTTTATTTCAGTTTAGTTTAAGTAATTTTAGTAAATCAAGTTAAAGTACATGAAAATGTAAAACATTGCCTTTGCAACGAGTTGTCATAAAATAATACTTTTATATATGGATTTTTAATTTATTTTTTTTAATAACCCTGGTCTAGTCGAGTCCGAAACAACCTGAAGTGCCATTTGGAACCATTAAGGCCTTGCTAGAAAGCATAAAAGACCAAATGAGTTAGATTTATTGTGGTGTTTATTATGCATTCTGGTTGAGATGGCAGTCAAGAGGACCTTCGTATTGGCCAGTGACTTTATCTTCTAGGTGCTCTTGAAACATTGTAGAGCTCTCAAAGTCTCAAAGCCAACAGATTGGCGTAGTGCAGGTGTGCCCTCAACATGTTTGCGAATTGACAGAGGAGAGGTTCAGGGCTCAGGGTTACTTGATGCTCAAAGAGACTCTGTTGAGAGCACAGGTCATAGGAGGAGATGAGAGGGACCAGGGCCTGACCTCCCAGGTGGCTGCGCTGTCGTCCCAGTCCTTTTGTATTAACCCACTCAATAAATCCACAGGCACCAAAACAGGTGGCCTTGGACACCTGTTGACATTTATTTCCTACAGACTAGAGTCATGCTTTAGACAGTGGCATGTGGCCAGCGTAAGAGGAGACAGACATTTGGGACACAAATTCCTGTCACGGTGAAAGAACTTTACTTTTTACTTGCGAACACGTTTTATTTGCGTTTCGAAGTTACGGCCATTTACAAAATGGGTAATTTAAGGACTTCCCTTGAGGAAACTTGTGTTGCAAAATGCATCAGAATTTTAAGGGAATGTTTTAAGCATTTAAACGGCTTTTAGGAAAAAGGCTTTAGAGTAGAGACGACAAATGGACACCCAGCAATTAGCAGCATTCCCGCTTCGCAGAAACACCCGATCTAGATTGAGTACAAGGATCAATACGCAAAGCAGGGAGCCAACCATTCATTCTCATTAATAATAGATTAGCAAGTTATCATTTTCACTGGCGCGCTGAGCGGAAATGTGTCCGATGCTATCAGCTGCGGTTGTTTTACTGAAACTTGTCCATTAACTGGGTTTTAGACCTTTTACAGGATTTTGCTTTCAATTAACTCTACATCAAGCCAGTCATTTTGCTCTATCGGTTCAATATCTCCAGTTTCCTTCATTAACATGCACAATTCCCTTGCTAAAACCCCAGGCATTGGCATCTGCGGCAATGGCAACGGCAACGGGTATGCTTTTAGACAAAGTGACGAATTGCTGTGAAAGTTGTCTGAAATGAAACTTATCAACAATTTGCTTTTGCAGGACTTGAGCAAGAGAGAGAGAAACACAGAATTCAATGGGCCGAAGAACAGAGATAAACAAATGATCGGATAAGTGGGGAACTAAAAAAAAAAAGAAGGAAAAACAATTCCCAGTGGGAATTTGTTCACTAAGTGATCACGGTGTTAGGCTGCTGTTGAGTGCGCCACTTTCTAACGTTATTAAATTATTTAGGAGAATGTGCGGAACACAAATTCTGAGCACAATTATGCATTTCCCTCTGTGAGGAGCATTAAAGTAATGGCTTTCCTCCTAAGACACTGCTGGAGAATTATCTTAAAGGGATAGTTCAGCTAGAAATGAAAATTCATTTCACTCATATTGCTCTAAACCTTCTTCTGTGGAAAACAAAAAGATGAAAGATATCTTGGATGCTCAAGTAAATTAAACTCAAGTAAATGAGAACTGAGGCTGTCGTGTTTCACAATGCCAAAAAAGCACCACAAAAGGTCCCTACAAAGTAGTCACATAGTTCAAGACCTCTGAAGTTATACAACAGTTTTATGTGAGAGACAGAAACATTTAAGTCATTATTCACAGACAATCTTGACATTCATTCATGAGAATTCATTAAATAGGTAGCATTGTCGTGATTAATCATTCTTTTTGAACCAGATCTTATTTACAGAACGTATTTAGATGATTCAGTTGAAGATTTGTCCACAAATTAGACTGATACAATTCTCCTGTCAATAATACGCTCACATAAGTTAACAGCTAGTTGGAGGGTACAAATTTCAATGAATAACAAATCAATCCAGGCTAATTGGAAAAACTTGCATTTGGAAACGTTTCTGCAAAATTGTATTACATTGTGTCTTGCACATTTCGCATCACGTTCAAAGATGTCTAGTAAATGGTGCTTAAAGCACAGATGAATGGAAATCTGGCAACATTTTATTATGTTGGTTGTTGCATGTATCACGGCTGTTCGGTAAGAAATGTCAGCTGAGTTGTGTGAAAAGGTTAATGTTTTACTGCATTTTTGAAAACAACGTACCACCTACTCAAAACCCCATACAAAACCAAACTGACAAACATGAGAAAAACGCATTTGCTAATGCAACTGTGCCATTTTAGCACGTTTCTACAAGCTTTTGAGCTCTTTTATCATGACTCATGTATCACAGGATTTGACCAAACAAATTTCACATCACCACTGCCACGGTATACCAGGTGAGCTATTGAACACAATCCTTATGTCAGAAAAACCAAACATAAGGAGCTGGTTATGTGTTGCAAACATCAAAATGTATTCGTTTACAATATGTGACCCTGGACCACAAAAACAATCAGGGGTCAATTTTTTGGAAAACTGAGATTTAAAGCTGAATAAATAAGCTTTCTATTGATGTTTGTTAGATAGGCAATATTTGACCGAGATACAAAAAAAAAACAAAAAAAAATATTGAGGGACCCATGCAATGTATTGTTGACTATTGCTACAAATATACCCGTGCTACTTACCACTGGTTTTGTGGTCCAGGATCACATATAAGTGAGTTTTTAAGTCATAGCATAGTATTGTGCAAAGATGTGAAAATAAATCTTTATTAATCTATAATATTTGCCTGTAATCATACCTGGTGTGAAAACAAATAAAAGTTATGGTTGTTTTACTGTCACTAGTGTTTATTTCATCTGGAAACTGCAGTAAAGGGTATCTCTAGGTACATTTTCTACCTATATTTCTGTAGAGAGAGAGACGTTTTGCCAATGAGCCTATGTTGTTTGTTTTGGTCTGTTAATCAAGTTATTGTATGACGTTAAAAGACTGAAAATGGCACACAAGTCTTACAGACTACTTTTATGGTGCCTTTTTTGATGGTTGAATTCATTATAATATAATAAAAGAGTGACCAGCACATAATTCATAATATCCACTTTTGTGTTCCACAGAAGAAAGAAAAAAATGTCAAAACTGACAGAAATGAAGATTAAATAAAGTTCTTACACTGCCTGGGAGTAGCGTACACATGTAGCCACTGAGGGAAAAAAATAATTTACTAAAAGAATTAGCTCAATGTTTTCTCATGCGTTTTTGACAAGTTGATGAAAATGGTAATAGAGGTAAGCTGTATCATATGACCACGCGGTTTAGGGGAGGTTTAGCATTACTTCAGTCTTTAAACCAGTGCCCATCCTGAAGTCTTCAAAGCCTTGACTCATTATCTGTATTTCCCACTGTCGACATGATATTGGATCAAAGACAGAGACGGGCAATCATGAGGGAATATCGTTACTACCTCATTACTCGGCCCTCATGATAGAACAATAGAGTTATTCTGCCTCGCGGAGAAAACCTTCCTGTTTAGACAGAGCCATCAATATTAAAACACACACCGGCGCTAGATGCAAGTACATTCCAGCTGGCTTCTCATAGGGCTATTGTTATGTGGAGCCCAGAACATCGAAAGCATGTGCACAATAGCCCGGTCCCTCACTATTGGCGAAGGGACAAGAGAAACGCTTGCATGAGAACACAGATAAGTGAGCATAACGGTTGGTTTGCAGGTGGCACCAGGCTGAGAACTGAACTAGAGAGAAGGTACAGAAAGTTCTGGGTGGCTCTAAACGCTTAGGGCAGCCAGGCAATATGAAAGATTAAGGAGCCATGAAATATCACCAGATTGGAATTATTTTGAAAGGTTAACCCAAAGTGATGGCCCGAAACCGTTGTAGAGAGCCTCAGGAGTCTGCGCACCACAGGTACGGTGTTACCAAAGGCCGCAATTATGACACAAATAAAAACAGTCATAAATATGGCTGCTTCATTTGCTATGACCTGCAAGTAATCCGAGTTAACCCAACGTTTTACTCAGAGGACTTATCTAGTGGATGACGACTTGTAGGAGAGATGTAGCATTTTAGCTTCAGCTACAGTGGAAGTGAGTAATAGGAATTCTGCCTGAGGTTTACTTTGATTTTTTAACAAGCTTTAAAACTTTTTTTAGCAAAAAAAAACTGTACAATCAATCAATAAATCAATGTTTAATGCCAAAAATAAATGGCAAGTTTCATATATATATTTAAATATTTAACAGTGTCATTATATTCCTAATGTTTTAAGAATTGAATTACATTACAACAAAGGTAATGCAAATGTAAAAATGGGCATAAATGAGAATGCACACTTGCGTAACCAATCTAAATCTAAATCTAAATTAAAAAGCTACTAATACTGGCCAATAACCAATATATCAAGCACCCATTGTTCTTTCCAAATAAAGAATATTTCATATTTCAGTACCACATGTTTAAGCAACACAGTCCTGCTGCTGTATATTACATGAGTGTGCACATGTACTGATTTTGAAAGTCTTTTTCATCTTCATGCATAAACAGCTACGGATGAGCTCAGAGGAGGGAGGCAGTACGCTGTTAAAGCTGTTAGTTAAAGGGCAGCCGTCACCTTGGCACAGCCTGTGCCATTGACTGGCGGGTGGGCAGAGAAAAGCTTAAGTGCCCCCCGGGGGATGGACGCGAAACGCCGATGTAGGATTGGAGAGGAGATCAGTGGCTAGATGCTGGATCAATGTGGACCCGTTATGGGTTACGTCATCCATCACAGTCAAAGCCCCTCTGACCCACACTAACCAAATTAATGCAGCTTCCCAAGATAAAGGCCCCCTTCAAGCCCACCCATTCACGGCTTACACATCTTTACCTACGCCCTTTTCTACAAGTCTGGAGCATTTAAACTTTCACACCATGTGTCAGGAGAAAATTTAATTACAGTCCCTTTGGAATCTAAACACAAATGAGCCTGGACTTGACTGGGACGTTCATTAAAATGAATTCACCACAGCAGATCCACAACTTCAACACACTCCATAAGACTAGAACACGCACACACACACACACACACACGCACACAAACAGGTTTTCCACAGAGCAACTTCTGGATGTTCTGCAAAAATATATGCAAACAATGACAGAAAAGTAATTTTTTGGTGAACTATACCTTTACCTTCCAGTCAATCCATAGTCAATCCAAAATATAGGCAGCAAAAGCATCTAACCTATAAACAGTCTGGCCAAGGTTGCCCAAACAGGTAACCTAATATAAATGCTCTTCAAGTTTCGGGAAGCAGCATCCCACAGTGATGAGGGGAAAAAAATGCTTCACTCGAGGGAGATACAAAATATTCTACTCCAGGCACCATGAACTGAACATGTGGTGCATATTTCTGCAAGAATGTTACAACAGAGCTGTTTAGAAGAGCAACTCACGAAATTCAGAAGAGGATTAACGTGAAATGCGGTTCATATTGCCAAGCTGCCCAATCCTGGAGGCCTGTGCAAGCCAAGTGTGTGGGTCACATTGTACAAGAACAAAGAACATTAGTCATTGACAATTATGGGGTCAGTACAAAAGGGACAGAAAAAAAAAAGTTATGATGGGAGTCAGTGGAGGATGAGGAGAAGCCAGCTTTAATGCAGATGAGAAGCAGGGGACGTGAATTCCCCACAACAAAATGTCATAAGCTCTCAGACGCAAGTCTGTACTAATGTGATTAGCTGCTCATGTCTGTGATTACATAAAAACGCTTTATGGATATTAACAAGCCGAAGTGCCCCCACAACCCTCATCTAAAATGCTATACAGAGGCTCTTGGTGAAGATTCTTGACAATGCAGCAACTTCTTGAAAATGTGCACTGTGCATGTTTTCTCACTGCATGGTACAGATTTGTTCTGACATGGTGTGCACATAGAGATACAGAAAAAATTCTGGTTAAGTAGAACAACATACAGTAAGGTCCAAAAGTCTAAGACCACTACAGAAAATAAGAAATACACTAATATTACAAGTCTGGTCAACAGATATTAAATTCTGCATTATTTTGTCAAAATAAATAAATAAAAAATTACATATTAAAAACTAAAATCAGTCATGCTATACCTTAATTTAAGCATAACAAAGTGAATATCATAACAAATATTACAATGCTGAGATATGCTAAACATTACATTTAAAAGTGTTATTAAATTAGTGTTAAAGTAAATAAATTAAATTTAAATATTAACTTCAAGTGAGCCTATTTTTTTTTAATGCACAAAACAATCCTTTCTTTTCTGCATTTCTCTCTCTCTCTCTCTTTTTTTGTACATTACAGAATTGTTGGCTTTGTGAAAAATTGCTCTTGTTCCTCTATTATCGCCTATGATCCAATTTGCCTATTCTTCATTCATTAAAATAAATAAATAAATTAATTAATTAAAACTAAAATAAAATACAATTTTTCGAGGTTTAAATTAGATTTGAAACCTTCTGGACCACACTATATGTGACCCTGGACCACAAAGCCAGTCATCTGAGTAAATTTTGAGATTTATACATCATCTCTATAAATCTGAAAGGTGAATAAATAAGCTTTCGACTGATGTATGGTTTGTTAGGATAGGAAAATATTTAGTCGAGACACTATTTCAAAATCTATTAAAAATCTGTAAAAGAAAAATTGCAGGTGATCATGTGATGCATGCTGGTACTGCAGGCTTTAATCTTGCCTTGACGATGAGGTCGTTCTCACAGCAGTGATATTATAAGGTGCAAGTGGCGTGGGAGGATGACATCCTCACACGTATGATGGCACAAATAGCTTTTATGACTGCCCTTCAGTCAAGGACACTGGATGATCTTGTCATCAGATGACAGCGCTGTATCCTGGCCATGGCTGAGAGTTTGGGGACCTGCCTCCGGCCTTGCGATCGACCGCCGTAATTAAGCTATTAATCTCACATCATTAACCTCCGCTGACCAGTCCTTTAAGTCATTGCTGTGATATTGCTGTTCTGCCTTATGCAAACCTTCTGCTCTCTCCGTTTCTCCTTTTCGCCGTCTCTCCTCTTGTGTCTGTCATTGAAGGTTCACAGCTGGGGACTAACAAAATTACCTTGCAAGTGCCACTCGATTGAGGATACGGTTACTTTTAATTAAAAAGAATCAATTTCTATTCCTGTCAATTTCACTCAGTGACCATATGGACACTTGAAAACAATCCAATTTGCTGCCGACCACCCAGTCGGCTCTGCCCAGCCCGCCGGGAAAACAATAGCTTGCTTAATTGATTTATAGAGGTGGTTTTCTACATTGTGCTCCAAGATAAAATGTAAAGGGTCCTCATCTGCAAGCATTTCACAATACCTAAGTGCTCCTCTAACAGTAGCCCATATGTGTGGGTTGTCATTTAAACACAGACAGGATTTTATTTTGTACCGAATATAAAGAATTAGCTCGACTAGGAGAAAAATTAAAGCTTTCCCTTTGACTTTCAGATGGGATTTTAAGGCACCTTGAGTTTTTGCTCAAAGAACTGAATTATCATAAAACTTCTTGCCATTAGAGAGCAGGGAGTGATAGGACGGAAAGAGGATCGATATATGGACAGATGGCTGCAAACTGCCTCTCGCAACATATAGAGACAAATAGCATCAGAAAAATTCCACTGCAAATGAAAAAAAAAAAAAAAAAAGAGTTTGACAAGTTCAGCTAAATCAGATAAATGCAACAACACCTTGAAGAAACCTTGTACTAGCACATTTTTAGCAGCATCCTTTAGAAATGCTGTATGAAGGCCTGTAGGTCCAGTAAGACATTAAACAACATTAAAAGTAGGCCTGTAGTTTTTAAAAGTGTGTGCGATTAAAAGTTGTGATGAACTGCTAACTTAACTACATTTTTCAATAGTATGACCGTAGGCTGTTTTAAACAAAACAGCTTTTCACGCAACATCAATGCTATTTTTCTTAAAACAACATCAACAACAAAAAACCCACAACTTGGTTTGTAACACTGTAGTGCATGTACAAGTTTACAGTCAAAAGATTCAAGGTAATGCTCAAACATCTACTTTGTCTATGCTCTTATATGAAGCATTGGGAGGTCCAATTAATTTTAGTGTATGGTCCTGTTCAAGTGGTTCATTTAAATGAACCAGTTCAGAAAAACGATACACAATTTGTTTTAGTTCAACCTCTGTAGTAATTTATGTTTTCTGTTTTGTTCTGTTATAAAAATATTGCTCCTTTTCAATAAATAAATTGTGCTGTTTTCAGAGGTTGCAAGATAAACACTAGCGTCATTTTATAATAATTTGACAATGTGAAGAAAAAAGTTTCCCTGTTTCCCAAACATGACCTTACATAGCTGCTTTTTGAGGGGGTGGTTTTCTAGTGGGTAACTTAGTTGACAATGTTTTTTTGAACACAAATAAATATATGATAATCTAATCTAACTGAAGGTAAAACTATAAAATGAATTTATATTTGAGGTCATTTTCTTGCTTAAATGCAGAGAAGAATGAGCCACTTTACAAAATTGGACAGCTGAATACCAGGGTTGTATGTGATATGAACATCATTTTCACACTACTATATTCCCAATCACACTACTATATGTTGAAAAAGCCATATCTTTAAGATATGGCTTTTTCAACATATAGTAGTGTGATTAGGAAAAATATAATTGTGTACTACAAAAAAATGAAGCATCAGGGGTTTATATTGATGAAAATACATAAAATACTACACAGACATGAGATGTACCCACAATTATAGAATGATCCACTAGCTGACTAGCTATCTAGCTATATAAAAATCTGTCACTCTGAATTTCAGCTTATTTCTTACAATTAGAGGCAAAACTTAGCATCTCCAATTTATCATTTTAGACAGTTACTAATTAGTTTACTTCATTCAGCTGAGAGAAAGCCCACTTCTTAAAGACTAAAATGACTTTGAAAAGCCTGTTATATAAACCCTAGACACCACGTCTGGAGGAAGCAGTTATGAAGAAGACCCCAATCAAGCAATCTGGGTGGCTTTAAATCACACAAATGAGACATAACCACCTAAACAAGACTTGAGGAACAGCCCTCGGTCTCCTCGCAGGAGCTCCTGTGCAATCTGAGTAATCTTGACTTCTTTGAGCATTCAGAATAAGAAAGTGCCTTAATTTTTCATCCGTCTGATTTAGGTAGGATCTGTTACCATGGTGATCAACGTTCGCAACGCCCCACCCTGTAGTTCTGGCTCCACTGCCCTATAATTCAGAGCGTTGCAAAGCCAGTTCTTTCATGTTTAGCAACTCAGCCCTCTCTGATTACAGACAACAACACAAAAAAAAGAGCATTCGCGGTAGTCAATATTTAACCTCCCCTCTATTTTTAAAGTTTTATTTGTTTGAACCATCTTTACAAAGTATTTATACCAAAGACACATCACCGTGAAGCACAATCACACTAGGATTTAGGTGTCTGAAACCTTAAGTATAGTCAAACCTAGAGCAAAGCTCCTGGAGACTCGTTCTCAAACCATCAACAGCACCTACAGCAGCTGGTCTACAGCAGCATGTGATGACACTAATGAGGGTGCTGTGTTAATGTGCTAGACATGAACATGCATAACACTCAAGAAAAAACACAAAACTCATGATAGGAATAAGCAAAAAGATGTAAAGGTTGTGACAACAGTGTGACAAGGACTGTCTTTATTCAGGTTAGGCGTGAAGTCAAAATAAAACGTGTTTGTAACCTGGTTTACTTCCGTAATTCATTGGGATGCACTGATATTAAAATCCAAACCAATAATTATTTTCATGTTATCAGCTACAACTAATAAATAGTCCATATAAAAATAAAAATCTAAACTATTTTAGTCTAAATAAATGTAAAAATAAAACCCTAAAATCATTTATACCCCATTTAACCCCAAAACATTTTACATGTTTACTTTAAATACTTAAATCTTTACTGAATTCAGGCACCAAAACATTATAATGTATAGTATGAAAAACAGATTTGCATCTTCCGATGATCCATTATCAATGTTTTTAAAGGTTAACTTCAGACGAATGTTAGATGATAGCAAAGGTAATTTAACATTAAAAAAGGACAAATGAACACAAACAATTAAAGGAGAAGTTCATTTCCAGAACAAAAATGTACAGGATTGTCAAATTGTGGATTGTCATCCAAGATGTTCATGTCTTTCTTTCTTTAGTCGTAAAGAAACTATGTTTTTTGAGGTAAACATTTCAGGATTTTTCTGCATATAGTGGACTTCAATGGTGCCTGCAAGTTTGAACTTTCAAAATGCAGAATTTTAAATTTTAAATGCAGCTTCAAAGAGCTCTGAACGTAGAAGGGTCTTATCTAGTGAAACGATCGGTTATTTTCTAAAAAAAAAAATGTACAATTTATATATTTTTTAACCTCAAATGCTTGTCTAGCTCTGCGTGAACTCTTTGCATTCCGGGTAATACAGTTAGGATATGTCAAAAAACTAGCATCTCATTTTCTTTTCCAATTTTAAAATCGTCCTACATCACTGCAGAAGTACCGACCCAGTGTTTACAAAGTGAACACGCAAGGAGGGTCAAACACCCTTTACAAAGAAAAGTTAAAACAGAGATGTAAGATGATTTTGAAGTTGGAGGAGAAAATGAGATGGGAGTTTAGACATACCCTAACTGTCATGAACCAGAATGCACAGAGTTCACGCAGAGCTAAACAAGACAAGCATTTGAGGTTAAAAAGTATATAAACTGTCAATTTTTTTTTTTTTTTTTTTTTCTCTCACAAGCACCATAGACGTCCACTACATGGACAACATTCCTGAATTTCTTTACGACTGAGAAAGAAAGTCATTAACATCTTGGATGACAAAGCGGTGAGTAAATTATCTGTAAATTTTTGTTATGGAAGTGAACTTCTCCTTTAAATATCCAATGTCAGCCAATACAATACCCATACTGAACAATAACGAGATATACTGTGCAACTGTATCCACCTTCTTTTTATTTCTTTTTGAAGATTTATTTTTGGACTTTTTACCTTTATTGTGATTGGACAGTACTGCTACTTGTCACAGCACTTAGTGTACATATAACTTCATTTGCTGATTTAATTGCTTCTATTGTCCTCATTTGTAAGCCAATTTCGAAAAAAGTGTGCTAAATAATTAAATGTAAATGCAGATTTCATTGACAATTTTCCATCAAATGTTTCATTTGCAAAAGAAAGACTGATTTGATGGTGTTTCAGATTCGAAACACTTGAAATACTAAAGTGATACTTTACATTTTTTGAAATGTAGTCAGAGTTTCTTTGCATCAGAGATCGTTTTGAAAAAAGGAGAAGCACGATTTTCAATCACAAAGGCTTTGCGACTTTGAAAGTGGCAAAAGGAGTCAAGAGAAGAAGCTTCAAGGTTACTCTTATGCTAGCGCCGCCTCTGAACGGCTGAAAGATTTAAAGGTTAAACGAAGCAAGTGAAAAAGAAAGACAGCGAGCGAGCCCATGCGAGAGAGAGAGGCCTAATGGAATTACAACAGCCTTGTGACAGCGGTGCAGACAGGTCACATGGCGAATTAAATGGCTCTCTGACCCATGCCAGAACTGAGCCTTGACCCCCGCTCGACCCGTGGCACCCACAACATTGCCATGTCACTCACGGTGCATCTCAGCGATCCACACGCTCATTCACAAGGACAATAAAGCAGAGAACTGCTTTCTGATCAACGGCTACATCGAAATGCATCGCTCATCCAAAAGTAAGAGAAAGCTCAGGTGAACGGTTTGTTTGAATTTCGGGTTCATATCGTGCTATGCGAGTGAAGCATTAGTGTGTTCGCTCATGCCTGCAAACAATTCCACAATGCGATGCACTTCCAATTTCACAAAGCACAGGAAAAGGCACAGGAAAAATGACTAGTCAGCTGAAGTGTTGTACTTACTGTCTGCCTGAGAGGAGAATTGCACGCAGCTCAGCAGTAGCAGAAGAGGAAGCCCAACGGGCAGGAGGGGCACGGACGTGCAAATATTAGGCACCATGTTCCAGGTTGGCACTGCTCCCCCTTGGTCCCCGCTCTGCTCTCGCAGCTCTCACGCAATCATAGACTAAATCCTGAAGAAACAGAGAAAAATACATGTTAGCATTTGATTCAAGGAAGGACAACCAGGCATGTACACTATCGGGTGCGGGCGTGATGAATTGAGTGGTCTGTCTAGGGGCAACAGGGTTAATGAGGTAAGCAAATGCTCTTTTATCAAAGTAAACTAAACCCATAATCTGCTGCCGGATAGCTAAATATCAAAAGGACAGGAGAGGATTGGGAATTCCCAATAACCGGCCGGCACTAAAGGTGCCCATTAAGATTGTAAAGTAGCTCTGTACAGATGGCTCTGGATCTCCTGAAGTGTGGCGGTAATACAGTATAGCCACACATACACGCACACAGTTCCCTAAGGATGAATGCTGGTTTAAATCAGCGCTCACAACATCCGAAGACTATGAAACTGCCAGGATAAAGGGGAAGTTATGTCGAAACTGCAGCTTGTCGAGCTAAGCTGCTCAAATTTAAAGTAATTAAACTTGTCACGCTAACTTTTCTCTAGGAGTTACTGACAAAAAGTCAGAAAATACACTGAAGGACAATGTGTTATGGGTAAAACCATATACAGCAAAAGGTTTTAAATGTAGTGTTACTTCACTCTTTTTGTAATGTCAAATTAAATGTTTAAGGCATTTTTTTTATGTTGTCATGCTTTACTATGCTTATTATTAATAACTATGCTTATTTTGATATGTTGACTAACATATTAAAGCACATCAAGTATGATTATAATTTGAACTTTAGTTTGTTTTCAATATTACATTTAAAATTAATATACACTGCCATTCACAAGCTTGGGGTCAGTAAGAAGTTCCATTTATTTAATCAAAAATACAGAACAAAAGTAATATTATGAAATATTATTGCAATTTAAAATAACAGTTTTTAATCAACCATTACTCAGTCTTTAGTGTCACAAGACCCTTCATAAATCATTCTAATATGTTAATTTATTATCAGTGTTAGAAACAATTGTGCTGCTAATTTTTTTTTGTTCAGAATTCTTTGTTGAATTAAAAGTGAAAAAGAACAGCATTTATTAAAAATAGAAATCCTTTCTACCAATATAAGCCTTTACCTCCACTATTTATCAATTGAACACATCCTGGCTGAATAAAAGTATTAATTTCTTTCAAAAAAAGAAAGAAAGAAATCATTTACTGACCGCAAACTTTAAACGGTAGTGTATATTGTTACAAAAAGATTTTTATTGTAAGCAAATCCTGTTCTTTTTAATGTTTTATTCATCAAAGAATCCTGAAAAAGTATCACAGGTTAAAAATAAATAAATAAATAAATAAAATATTAAGCAGCACAACTGTTTTCAACAGTGATAATAAATCAGCATATTAGAATGATTTCTGAAGGATCATTTGACTTTGAAGACTGGAGTAGTGACGCTGAAAGTTTAGCTTTGCATCAAAGGAATAAATTCTATTTTAAAATATATTAAATAAAAAAACAAACAAACAAAAAAAAAACACTATTTTAAATTGTAATAAAAACATTTAATCACATAAATGCAGCCTTGATGAGCAGAAAAGACATTTATAAGGCAGTGAATTTTAAACTGCACCTTCATCACTATAAATATGTAATTCCAAAATATTTCTTACATCACATACAGGTTTCAACAGGCATGACATTAAAATATTTTTTGTTTACCAAAAATGCTTGTCAGTACATTCAGCAGAACACTTTTAGCATATATCAAAGACAATAGAAGGAATTATCAAATTATATATTGATATTCTTAGGTGGGTCAGAAAGCACTCTAATGTTCAGATAATTGGAGGTATTACAGATTTAAACTATAATATATTTTAATTTAACAGCAATTAACATGTAATTAGCTCTCCGAAAACATTACGTCTACCACTCTGACATCAATGCGTTCACTTGTCTGATCTTATCCGTTTTAATTTCAACTGTGTGAGTGGCCAGTTATTTCAACAAGCAAGAATGTAAATGGGACAGAAACAAAGGCTCAAGTATCTCGCAAGGTGAGAAATACTCAATTCACCTGAGGAGGTGTTGACTAGCCAATTATTAACACGCTGATTTCGGATGCACGTTGGATGCGTGCTGATATGCCTGGCTGCCATGTTTGTAAGATGGTGCCAAACAAAACAATGAACAAACAGATCCTAACAGGGAGGTGTTTAAAGAGTGTTTATTTTTTCAAGCAAAAGGCTTTTTGTTAATCTTTCTTGACAAGAGGGTTCGTGTTCTAAAATAACAAGAGACGACATACATGTTGAGTCATAGCTCAGTTATACCAAAACACCTGGAGGGGTTTCAGCACTGCAGCAATCATTCTAGTAATAAGCCTTTACTACCTTTGGAGCCATATCAAAAAAGAGCAGTTGATTAGGTCACCAATAGAGAGGAAAAAGCGAGACGAGCATTACGCTTCGAGCATGACCTACATTTGGAAAACACTGGCAGGATTAGCCAACTGATCCACTTTTTTAATACATACCTCTAAGTCAAAAACCAATCATTTAAAACCTGCCTCCCAATCACAGAGTACTTGCACCATGCCTGACTTGTTTGTTCGTACCAGGGTTATGGAGAGTACGAGTAAATAAACCGATAACAGCACAATAGCAGAGAGAACTTGCACACCAAGTGAGATTTACCCAAGGAGCAGCGCTATTGCGCAATAAACCTAAATCAAACAGCCATCAATCTCACGACGCTGTTGAAAAGTCACGGTTTCGTTTTAGAAAACTAGGCTACTAGAGTACATTACCCAAATTTATTGTGCTTTTGGCATGAATCCAGTGGATTATTAAGGATTAGGATCTGAATAAGGATCATCATTAAACAAATGCCACTTGCAGTTATGCATGTGCATTGTGTATCACGTGAGGTCACATGAATACTGACGTCTGTGTTTAAATGCTTATATTTACAGATAGCTTTAGCAAAAATGTGAACTGGACATAAGTAGCAGGAGCACAAGGACAAAAAATGTACACAAGAGACAATTCATATTTCACCCCAAAATAAAATAAAATAAAATAAAATAACACATTTTAGGATCTATTATTATTATTATTATTTTGGAATTATTGCCATAAAAATTAATCACATTTTCCTTTTCAAGTTCTCATTTATATAATAGACAAATATTAATTTAAAAAAATCCAATTCTCATTAAAGTAACACGAAAATACTCAAAATCATGAAAATACATAAAATACATGGAAAATTTCATGTACAGACAAAAAAATTTATTTAATTAAAATTTGCATAATGTACACTTCCTAATTTAAGATTTTAAAAATTCTGTTTTTATTTATTTATTTATTATGGAATTACTGCCAAATTAAGCTCATTTCCCTTCAAGTTCTAATTTAAAAACATTAATTAATAAAATCTAATTCTCATTAATGTAACGCAAAAATCATGAAACTACATAAAATACATGCTAAATTATCCTATCCAGACAAAAAATATATATATAATTATTTAATTAAAACATGTACAAAACATGCACAATGTACACTTCCTAATTTAAAATTCTGTTTGTTTATTTATTTATTTAGTTTCACAATTTATTTCTGTGGTGGCAACGTAGCATTCTGTCATTCTAATATGCTGATTTGGTGCTCAAGATTAACATTTTGTATTATAGTTAATGTTGATTTCTAACACTGTAAATATCTTCATTGCCACTTTTTGATCAATTTAATGCATCTTTGCTGAAGAAAAGTAATAAAGTAATAAAAATTGGTAACACTTTATTTTGACAGTACACTTTAGACATTCTACTAACAGTAAGTAACTTTTCAACTACATGGCAACTAGCAGTCATTAGAGTATTAGTAGATTGTCTGCTTAATATCTTCTAACACTTTACTTTGATGGGCCCACAACATACAGCATATTAACTAAGAGAAACTTTGCAAGTAGATGTCAGCTTATTCTATTAACCCTAAACCTAACCTAACAGTCTACTCTGAGAGTTAGTAGACATGTAGTTGCAAATTAATGAGAATTAGTTGACATGTAGTTGCAAAGTTACTTATAGTTAGTAGAATGTGATTATCAAAATAAAGTGTAACCAAATCTTTTACTGACCTTTAATTTGTAGGTAATACAAACTCAGACATTACACTACAGATCAATCCGTGGCTAGCAATTTTGCACTGTGACATGCTAATATGGCTTCGTAACTAAGCAAAGGTTCATTACTCCTGCCTCTGCTGACAATCTCATCAGCGTGAACGTCCCAGGAATCTCGTCTTAGGTCCGCTGTGTTCCTATCATCGAGGATAAATAAACACTTCTCTCCTTGTCACTCTTTAGGCACATCTCCTTCCAACCGCTCCGACACCAGTGATTGCTTTTCCCTTAATGGCTCATCCAGAGATAAAGACAACAGGAGATCTATGGCAGAGCCTTGTGTAGACAACCTTATTGACGTCTTTAGGGAAGATAAAGCTGAGTCCTTACGAGAAGACCTGTGTTGAAGAAAATTGCACGACACCATAAATGGCACGGGCCATGGCTCCTGGTTTAGCCTGGTTTGAAATTCTGACTACAGCACTGATGTTTAAGTTTAATCTTTCATACTTTGACAAGTTTATAAAACACATGTCCCAAGAGAAAGTCCTAGATAACTTTGAGAGCAAACAGGAGACGGTAAATCTGATGAAATCAAATAAAAGTGGAAGGTAAGCAAATTACTTGGTGCTACGCTTCATGTGGGAGCCGGTTTCGCTTGACATAGACATCTACACTGAAAAGCAACAACAACATGCTCGAGTTCATCTTATAACAACCTTTTGCGCTCACAAGCTTTCCGATAAACGATTCTTTCAGAGTGGCAATATCAAGCAAATGTAAATTAGCAAAATAATGTAAAAAAGTAATTCAAAACTAACTTGCATTTTATGAAAAAAATGCTTGTGCCAAAACATGGCACCATAATACCAGGATGGTTGCCAGGGTACCATGCTGTTGCTATTGTGTTCTGGATGGATGCTCACTGGCCCAAGGGAAAGTAACTTATTTTCACATTTTTAGACAAAACAGTACAATTTTTATATCTTTACATTTAAAATAGTGATTCTTTCTAAGCAAGACCAAGACCACTAGAATATTTCTAGATCCACTGGTGTATCGTGCTTGACATTTAAACTCTTTCACTGTGTGTTTATATATCTCCATGAAAAGTTCTTTGTTTACATTAAAGTAATACATTAAGCCCTCAAGTACAGTGTGATGGAAAGTAATATGACTCATATGAAAAACGCAAAGGCCTGGAGTATTGACACGCCAACAGTACACGTGAGACGCAAATAGAAGAGCCACCTTTGAGGTCTCTTTTGTGCGCGAATGACCAAACGCTCCCTCAAGTCCTTTCCTTCGTGAAGCGAACCTGCAATCACATTTGACACTTAGATAGATGGCATCAGATGTGGTGACAGCTCACTCATTTATTCAGTATAAACGCCAATAAAAAGGAGCAAAAGCTCTCTGAATAAGACATAACCAAGAGATTTACTGTCATATTTTGAAGATTACCAAAAGGCTTCTCATTCCTTCCTGCAGCCACAAATCAATCGCAGAGTAATTCAACAGAAATGAGATGTACTACACACACAGAGAAACACACACTGATGTGGAATTCGCTGTTGAGTTATTATTGATGTCACAGCATGAAGCAAAGGTGTAAATGTATTGTGCAAAGAGGTTTTGTGAACAAAAAATCATTTATCTAATGACAATGCCAAATATGACCCAAGATACACAACCTCACAGTGGGGCTTCAATTGATGTAACAGCGGATAAGTACTAAGACTGCTGTAAGCAAAAGCTACCTAAAATTGGGCTCTGAAGTTGGAAGTTAGCTGAATGTATCTAAAGGTTCTCGCCAGCACTTCAACCTTCAATTACTTCTTAAACTTAAAAGCAAACAAACACAAAAGTATACCAAGAGATAATGAGTCAACTACATGCTTGATGTACAGCAGGTTATTTTTGCTGAACACTGCAAAGAACCTCAGCTGATTATAAACCTGAAGTTGAACACAAAACAAGCTCAATCAAAGTCGAAAGCACTACGTACACGACAAAGAAACACAATGCCTCTGAATCCCCCACAGCCTGCTAAGTTTACCCTTAGCATCGGCACCGACGCTCAATCCACACACAAACAAACAGAAGGCATGTCAACAGAGACCTGTGACACCTGAATCAATACTGCTGGAGACTAGATAAGCACATCTTGACAATGAAACACTTCATTAGAACCAAATGCCTCTTAAATATGGAATCTGAAATTTTTTAAGTAGTTTCATTTGTGAAAGTGGTGAATCCTCAAAAAATATGTCAAAAACATATTCCCAGACACATCTCGGAGACGTTTTTTTTTTTGATGTCTGCAAAATGTATTTTTCAGATTGTTTGCTCATCTGCAATACGTCTATAGGACATTTCCTATCAGATGTCAAATAGACGTCTATTAGATGTCTTAAAGATGTTTAGAATGTATGTAAAACTGATGTCTGCCAGATGTTTGTACACAGCAGATGCTTTCCAGATCAAGTGATCTTTAACAGACATCTTGCAGACGTATGTGTGCTTGTCTGGGTTTTGACTCATAATTTTACCCTAAATCAACAGAAAGGAGAAATAAGCTTGTTTTTAAGACCTTTTTTTTTAAATTGTGACATTTTTTTTCCTTTATCTATGTTTACACTAGTGTGCTTTTGTTTTAAAATCTCATTTTAAAATTAAAACGATCCTCGTCTGCACTGGCATTTTCACTGCATTTCAAAAACAATCTCCGTCTGCACTATACAACTGAAAACACACATCACATGACCAATCATGCAGGTACAACCATAGATATGTATAGGTAGATGCCTTATTATTTAGATCGCGTCTATGTGCTTGAAGTGTTTGAATGGGGAATCTACCTATACATATCTATGGGTACAACAATGAACATGACGTTATTGTTTACACGGTCATCAAGGATATGCAGAGCGGATGTAGTCACACCATCGTTTTCAAAAGTCTCAGTTTTGGTCCGTTTACACTGAAATGCAAACCACAGAGTTTTCAAACTAAAACGGGGTCTGCAGCGTTTTCGAAAGTCTCCGTTTTTGAGAGTCGAAAACACCGGAGTAGTGTAAACGATAGGCGTAAACTTTGCAAAAGTTAAATGCACTAGTGTAAACGTAGCCTTATTCTTTGTTTGATATTGTGAAGCAATGTGACTCACCCAACTGTCTGTCATTGGTCAAGCTGCGTGGTCAACGACTCCTGAGTCATTGTAGGAGATTAAAAACTTCTTTAAGAAGAAATGTTGCCAGTAGAAAGACATTTCACTTGTGTAGAATCATCAACACCACATCCTCCATCACTTCTGAAGACACAGCATGAGAGCGAGAGCTGCAAAGTCGAACAGCTATCTGAAAACTTAGACCTAATCAATCTTCAGACAAGTGACTCTAAAAAGAGCAGCAGAGTCTGGCATAAAGCCTGATGTTAGCAACTACAAATGCAGGTGGCTTTCTTCAAGCCTCGAGTCTAGCCCTGAAACACAATCCTATGTAGAAACTCAGGTGGGGCAAGAATTTGGTTTACGATACTGGTTTTCTGGTCACGGTTTGTGACAAAATGCTCTTGATAATATGTGAACTTCCTCTGGTTGACTGGAAAGGAATGCAAGACCCATTGTTTTCTATGGGCGTAAGTCCTTCGCTGTGTTAAGACAAAGATGGGATTAACCGTAGGAGGCCTGTTAGCATACACTGCACCGACTTTTAGTCTGGAGAACATTCTAAAAGATGAAAACAGGAGGATTGCCATGGGAAAACAGGTTAACCTGGGAGTCATTATCTCCTCTAATTACGCAGTAAATAAGGCAAATGAGATTTCACAGGTACAACTCATCCATTTACACAGTTGGATATGAAGATCAGACAGTGAAGAAACACCTTATCAGGTTTTAGGTTGCCTCAAGGACTCGCAAACAAGCAAATCTCATAATCAAACCACCATTCATTCCGCAAACCGCGCCAAACTTCTGCTTCCTGCTGTGCAGGTCCTACAGGTGTCGGTAAGCATTGGACTCATCTCGCTGTGGGGTCCGTTGCCTCGCTCTGTTTCTGTCTCTCGCCTCAACAACAGACAGCTGTGGCAGATGGAGCCATATCCCCATCGGTCTCGTGAGGCACCGGATTTAAAATGTAAAAGAGCAAGCAGCGATTGGGAGGAGGAAGAGGCGATGTCACAGGGCAGCAGACATCAGGGACGGCTGCCATGAGAGCACAAGGCTAATTCAAGCACTAACAGACTTCCTGTCCAAGACAAACCAACAAACCACAGACCGGCGAGGTGGCAAGTGGCTGCTTCTTGAACACGCCTGTAACCAGGGGACAGAATTTAAATGAGGCCCGGCTTCCAAGACGCTGGCAGATCAGACTCGATATGGGTTATTAGCTGCCTTTCTGAAGAGAAACCAACATGGAGGCAAGCTGGGCAGCTCCATTAGCATTCAGGGGTGAATCATACAAACCTGTAGCGCTCCTACCCACCGGTGAGAGTGACAGGTAAGGGAACATGTTCTGTTCCCTTATTTTGTGCACATGAAGTCATTAGTTTCTTTCACTCCAACTTGGCAATAGTTTTAACTAAAAGGGCAGTGCATAGAAGCTGAGAGGAAGAAGAGAGGGATTAGCCTGATAGTTGCTTTTCACTGAAACTCTCCACAGCATAAAGGGTTTCTCTGACAGCTTGTGACTCACTTTGACCGCGACAGGCAAATTACCCAGGGTTTCACTTGAAAGGAACGAGATCAAAAGAGCCACCATGGCCTCCGTCTCCAAAGCAGAGTCAATGTGCTTTTCTGCAAAATGGGTTTATACTGCCACACGGTTTCCCTCCCCATCAGTGCTATAGAAGAATTGAAGGACCGCTTTGAGACAAAAGACAAAACCTCTCACTTAAATTATAATAACAAAATTCCAAAAGAACAACCTGCCAATTGAATTTGAGCTGCTGTACTCCAAACAAGTCAAAAGCGATTGAGGAACAAGAGTACAGGACAAGATCAATCACTAAAATGTGCACTTGGTTGACAAGACGAGCCACTGAACCACAAACACACCTGCTAACTTTGAGGTGCACATCATGTGCATTAGGGATGGCACACAAAGGTTGACTACTGATAACCCTAACCCTAGATCTTTTTTGAGTGCTCTGCCACTGTTCCTCAAGTTAAAAATAATTCTAAAAATGTCCCCTTGTAATCCAAGATGTTCATGTCTTTCTTTCTTCAGTCGATAAGAAAATATGTTTCTTGAGGAAAACATTTCAGGATTTATCTCCATATAGTGGACTTCAATGGTGCCCCCAAGTTTGAACTTCCAAAATGCAGTTTAAATGCAGCTTTAAATGGCTTTAAATGATCTCAGCCAAGGAAGAAGGGTCGAAACAATTGGTCACTTTTTTTAAACAAATTGACAGTTTATTTATTTTTTAACCTCAAACGCTCGTCTTGTCTACTTTTGCGTGAACTTTTGCGTGTTTTTTTCCGGTTCAAGACGGTATGTCGAAAAACTCTCATCTCATTTTCTCCTCCAACTTCAAAGTCGTCCTACATTGCTCCAGAAGAACCAACCCAGTATTTACAAAGTGAACTGGGATCGTTTAGAGCCATTTGAAGCTGCATTTAAACTGCATTTTGGAAGTTCAAACTTGGGGGCACCATTACAGTCCAGTTTCGCTCCAATCCGAATTAAACACACCTAAATCAGCTAATCAGGTTCTTCAAGCATATGAGAAACTTCCAGGCAAGTGTGTTTAGGCAGGTTGGAGGAAACTTCAGCAGGACATTGACCCTCCATGACCGCTGGTCTAGCTGTTTTTGAAAATAAAAATGCACAAAAACTTCTGGTTGGGGTCACATAAACCCAAACAATCCACAGTGATTATACCAGACAGACAGATTCGAAAGATATATAGTTGTTCATTAGTACCTCAAAGACAGACTCTGCTTAATATTTCACCTTGAAAACCTCAGTGTTGTCGGTAAAGGGACGACCGTCTGTTTAGCTGACAGCCGACATCTGACAACGTCCTCCCTATTTTCAGTTTGAGATGCTGTGAATCTTGAGGGTAAAGACTATTTCACATCTCAACCATTACCTGGCAAAAATAGAAATCCTTCCATCTGCTTGGCCGAGACATGTCGGCACTGTAATGTGTCGCATGAAATAGATTGTCCGGAACCTGACATAAAATCCATCTTCTTTAGGTCATCCATCTACTGCTTCGCTATCTATCTCCCGCCTCTTCCACACTGTCTAGACCTCCTTTTCCCACTCGGTCCTTTTCGATTTTCATCCTTCTGCACTGCATGCACCCACCCCCTCACCCCCCGCTGTGGCTGCAGGGTGGATGTACCTGCTGTAAAAACAGTTCTCAGACTATCAATTACCTTTTCAACAGACGCAATGTTGGCCCCCGTCTCAAAACAGGTTCTGCAGCTCTGCCAGCAGAACAACATGCACAGACTCATGCTGAAGCAAACACAGTTCATGAGAAACACCCACATTTACTTATGAACACCAGGCTGTATGCATCACTGCACTATGTACATATATCATATGTTAAAAAAAAAAAAGTCAAGGTACGACACTCCACATTGTATAAAATGAACGAGAACACATATGTGAGCTGAAGCAAATAAATGTGTCATCGGACACTCTTTGTTTGGGGCTGCTTAATGGACCTAGATGAGATGAAGAAAGTCAAAAAAAAAAAAAAAGTCTCCTGTTCGGTCATAAAATGTCTGAGATGTCTTTGTGTCACGCTAAGCTGATTTTAACTCTCAGAGACAGGGAGTTGTCCGCATCCCAGCTATGGTGTTCACATGGTTTAGTGTCTTGTAGCCCAAAATGCCAATGTTAATTAGAATCTGATTATCCAGTTTTGTTTGAGGAAGCCTCATGTCAGTAAGTGACAGAATCCCACCCATCAACATAAAGGACATCTTGTCTCATCGTTATCCAGTCCAAAGTGGAATGATGAATTTAAATAAGGAACACAGAATTAAATGCAAATATGATACCCAAAAATATTTAACTATAAAATAAAAGCAGTACTAAGAAGTCTACTTCATTGGTAAACGGATCAATGGCACAGCACTTGTTTTTGTTTGGATACATTTACTTAAAAAATACATTTTTAAAAAATGCAGTTCATACAACAACCTAAATATGCTTCTTCTTTGATTCTTCTCCTTTTTTAAATTTATCCTTTATCTTAGACACTCACATCTGTCACAAACAGAATTCAAGGAATACTGTAAAGACAACTAATGGTCAGCAAATGTCAGCTTAAAGTTTAAGATGACCTCTAAAGTCCAGATAGCATAAGATAAGCATACGATACCGCTTTCAGTGCTAAGTCTAGCTGAAAACTCTTGAGATTTAGATATTTGCTCTCTCTTTTAATATGATAGTTGCGTTCCTCACAATCCCCATCTACTCTCTAACAGCTTGCCAGGAAAACTAGCTAAATCACGTTTATTTACTAACGCAGGGGCATCTCCATCAGCAAGAAGATTTACATGGAAACAAACTAAGGATTAGCAATCCCATTAGCAAGCCGAGTCCGTCCACTGGTTTTTGAGTGCAGGATGTTTTAGCTAAGATAAGATTCATTGAGGGCACTGAGCTGAAAACACAACAATACTGTTCACGAATTGCATTGTGGGAGAATCCAGTTATTAATCCTCTCCAGTACATTCATCCAGTGCACGCCATCTGTCGGGTATGGCACCTTTGCACAAAATGCTCTCCCAAATTCTAAAACAATATTGTGTACCTAGAAGCGCAAAGTGTTTGTTAAGGTAAATGTTGCGCGGTTTTTGTTGTTGGATGTCGTTGCCTCAAAATATAATTCATACCCAGAGATACCGAAAACGGAAGATAAAGACATCATGCTAACGAAATGAATTTGTTTTCATTCCCATATCCAAAACAAGTCATCACATTCTGGGGATCTTGCTGTGCAAAGCATTCTGGGGAGGGGAGGAAGATGACTAAAGCAGAGAAAAGAGCCACTCATCATGAAAACTAATGCTGTTGATACCTAATGACATTGCGGTTGCACGGCGGGGTTGGGGGTGAATTCAATTGTCTAGCAAAGAAATGAAATGTTTTCTCGTTCACAAACAGAGCGTCATATACCCTAAAGGTAATATAAAGCAAATGAACAAACAGCTCTGACAGGTATTATCCTCTCACTATTATTAGTTGTGGCTCCCGAGGTGTGTGTGCTTTAGCCGGTATTGTCTACACCTGAAATAATGGCGCTTAAAAAAGGTTCCGAAAATTTTGTTCAGCATACCTCCTAAAGGCTTTGCCTTATACAAAGACAAGACTCTTTGCATCACTTTGTGACAGCTGTAATTTTTCAAAACAGAGATCAAATAAAATCTACCAAAAGTATAGCAAGAAGATTTCTATTAATAAAACCCCTGACAAAAGGCACAGGACAGGATATTTACATATGATCCATTTCTGACGCACTTTTTTTTCTTTAACATTTGCGTCTGCCATGACGTAATTGCAAAGTACTACAATTTGAATTTTAACATGCAGAGTCTAGAGGTCCACTCAAACTACTTATTTAAAGTCTTTAGTCATGCAAAGATCTGGGAATATCACCTATGGACCACTCACTGACCGTTACAACCATTTAGAGTCTGCCAAATGTAGATTGTTTCAATCAGCATGTCCATAACAGGATGATTTAGGAGCAAAATGAGTTCCTGTGTACGCAGGGTAATGTCCTCTTTAATAAAGAGGATTTGTGTGGTTATTTCAGATCCATCTCTCATAATATTAAATGTGTCATAAAATTTAATTTGTACCCTTAATAGCGGATTTGACTTTTGCTGTTTGGATGAATATTAACAGGCGTAAAATGCGGATATTTGAGTGCTGAGCTTAGAGTTAGAGACGCATGTTTGAATGCTAATTACCGCAAGGCTCTCAAAGAGAAATTATTTGAACAATAGAGGTAATCACACCCTATTCAATGAAGTGCCGATGACAAAAAGAGAAGCTTTACTCAAACGAAAGACACAGTCTTTATACAAAACATTCTTTGAAAGATCGATACCAACTTATATTGCTTTTCATTTAAGAGTGTGTGGCTAATCACCAAACTATGAGGTCAGTGTTACTACAGCTGTGATGTTTCTCAAATTCAAACATAGCCCTCAGATCACACATGCACCATTCCAGCCCTGTCTGAGCACATCAGTCGAGCAAAACTGCAACGTCTCACAGTGGCTGCCAGGGACAGTAACCAATAATGTACGACAGGGCTCAATAGTAAGGACAGCCTGCTGGCCCGGGACCAGTCAGAAAGCGTGAGAGGCACTTGGCTCTATTGGATCGCTATTTTACAAAGAAGGTTTGAAATAATAACAACAATAGTAATACAATTTTGGACTGTGTGCTAAAAGTATTTATAAATATGGTTTTCATGAATACATTATAGCTGTATAATTTCCAGCTGTTGGAAAATAAATAAAAATAAATTATTTACCGTTTATTTATGAAAAATATAACCAGTTTTTCTGGCATAAAAGAGGGTGAAAATAAAATGCGCAATTTGTTGGGCCCAAGTGGAAATGTTGGCCGGTCAAGTAAGATCTGAACTACTGGCTCGTCCAGGCTAACAGAAAATACATTGCCAAGCCCTGTTTGGGGACTCACAGTGCCTCATTTCCCCATATCCCAGAGATTCACTGAATGACTATGACGATACTGTCATTTCACTCACTAGACTTTCTCCCAGCAGACAAACCATGAAAGAAAATGTGGAAGGCTGAAAAAAAGAAACTCTTAAATGAATATTAATGACATGGGACAGATAAATTTCAAGGAATTTCTTTAAAATTCTGCTAGATATTACACAGCACACATGTTTATATAAACCAGCTAAATGAGGAGGAAAATCTATTCCACTGTCATTTCAATGTCACTCAACTGGGAAAACCGGTTTATATTATTTGTTTTAGGTTACAGTCATAGCAAAGATAAATTCATTTAATTATACACAATTACCATTCGAATAACGCTTAAATTACACTTATTCAACGACAGTTTGCTCATGAATACCTATGTCAAAGTGGCACTGCACCTTTTTTAAAATAATCTGACATTCCAGTGGGACTAGCAAATTAATTAATTCTGATAAATAAAAAAAAAAAAATGAAATTGATGTTTCTACACCCTGAACTTAAACTGCCACCTTCAACAACTGAAAAAAATGTCACCACAAGAGCATTATTTGTCATGTTGTTTGTTGAGGCCTTTGCTCTTTGGTGTGATCCCACACTTTACTGAGAAGAGCAGCTGGCGACACGACTGTGACGGAGTTGTAAAAGAAGAATTTCAGGTCACCAGCCTGTATGTGGGAGGTCAAGAGTGACAGACGAGGGGGTCGGCCACTACCGATAAGACCAAAAACTCCTGTTGGGCTCCTGTTTGCTCATTTTTATGCAGAGGTGGGCAAGTAGATGCAAAGATTAGAGTGGTTTTGATTCAAGAAACTTTTCCTTTAAAAAGCTTTTATCAGGCTCTGTTCTCCACTCCCCGCCCCGTTTAAGAGTTGCAAGTCTGAGCCGGTGAATGATTAACAAGCGAGAGAGAGAGAGTAATGGTTCAAATTTTGCACAACTTTGAGAGAGCAACTCTCGGTTCTCTGAGGCACAGCCCCAGGAGGTCTCAGCTTTTCATGCTAAACAAAGCGAGACAGACGTGCTATCTTTACACTCTGTTCCCTTCCCAACTTTCCACCTTCAGAAAATGAAGAGAGAAAAAGCCACTGGAAACACCTTTTTCTCAGATAAAGCAGCACTCAAAGTTGAGCAAGGAACCTATTGTGCAACCCTCACTTTGCTTGTATTGAGCTACTGCACATAGGTGAAGAGCCAAACGCACATTAATTTCACAGGGATGTTTTTAAAATGGCCACGGCTTTCATAAAATATATCTCAAGCAGACACAAGCCAATTTTCATCCCTCTCCAATAACATCTGGAGTTATGAGGGAGACAGCCGTTTCAACAACGTTACAACTTACAACAAAGCCTATAATTTTCTTCTGTCACCTTTAATCAATGGTGTAGTCCCCTGAGACTGGAAAAAAAAAACTTGCCAGGCCAGAAACCATCCAGTAAGCTAAGACAGGATCAGGCAAGAAGATAAAGACAACGAAGACAACTGGAAAAACGGGTTGTTTGGCCTGAGACTTCATGTGGTCTCTCAGCAGGATGTCTCACGTTATATCAGTGGTAGCTAGGGGACACTCGATGGCTCTCTATTCAAAGTCTCCTGAAAAAAAGAAACCCAAAGGAGGGCTCTTACCAGACAGGGGCAATGTGCCAAAGAGGTAGCCAATAGAGCCAAAGTAAAAGTATTGTTTTGGTTTAACAAGTGACAATAAAAGGACAAAAGAGACAGAAAAAAAAAGTGCTCTGGGAGGAGCAGAAGAAAACCTCAGCAATAGCGGAACAAAGTTAAGACAAAGTTAAGGGATTACTTACTCACTTTAGGCAAGTACAATTTAAAAAATGACCAGAGTTAGAGAAGAAAAGTGATCCATGGACTTTTCATTCAATATATTATAGTTTTTTTTGGTAACGGAAAAAGAGACAATATAACTAAAGATTACCGCAAGTGTTGATTTAACTTACCCATTACAAAACAAAATCAAGAAAATATCCAGAGGAAATGTGAGAAAAGTAATCCTTTACTTAAATCCTGAATGTTTTCTTCTTCCCTTGACTGTTATTTCCAAGAGCGATTGCCACAATATTCAAATCCTTACGCACGTATCATCCAGGTGGGGAGATCCTTGTTAACGGCTTCAAGTGGAACAGACGGCACAGAGCTTTTTCTCTTTTTTTTTCTTGATATTCAATCCAGTAAATGTATAACTCACATCATACGAGTCCTGTCTTTATCCACAGTTCATAAATGTTAACTTGTTTCAGTAGTTTCCCCAGTGGAGTGGTAAACTCTTGTTGATTGTAGAGAGAGTTGATTGTAGTCCTTCCTGAGGGAAGCTTCTTCACACTGAGCCGTAAGTGGGCGTCAGTCTGGGAGGAGCCAGTGTGATGTCAGAATGGGGGCTCTCTGAGTGCTTTTCTGACAAATGGACTGGAAGGGTTGTTTTCACTTACCTGTGTACAAAGGTTGTACGTGCCTTCCCGTGTGTTCACTGACTCATCAGGAACCTTGCCGGGACTTCAATGTTAATGATTAATCATATTACAAGGGAATCATGATTTGATACATCACGTGGTGAGAATTTGGATATAAAATGCTATCGCTGAACTCTAAATATAAACTGGAAGATAAAGAATACTGATACAATACGATAAAGACAAATAAAAAAAAAAAACACTATAAATAATACATACATGTATAAAGAAACATGACTACAAAAGTAATGCACTTAAAAACTGATTTAAATGCTAGGAAGGAAAGAAAGAAAGAAAGAAAGAAAGAAAGAAAGAAAGAAAGAAAGTGGAACTAAAAAATAACATAATAAAAAAAAAAAAAACTGTGAAAGAAGCAATAACGAAAGAAAGAGTGAAACAGCAAAAGAAAGTGACAAACAGACAGGCAAACTAACAAACAAATAACTCAAAATAAAAGTTGCTTACACTTCATTCTTGTAAGTGTAAGGTTATAGTATCAACCATTTCCAGGACAGGAAACATTGCTAGACAGGCTAAGCGGTGATTCCCACCCAGAATTCTCTTTAATGTCCTAATCCGACACAGTGATGTTTATTAGATTACAGTGAGCCTCAATGGAACATTTCTACCCCTGCTTGGGTAATGCAGCACTGAAATGCCATATACAAATGATGAAACACATGAGAAACATCTTATGCATTCTATTGAATTTACCACATAATGTTTACAAATGACACAGAGGTTAGGCTACAAATAATCCTTATCCATCATTGTAGGGATTAGGTTATAATATCCTAACTCTGTCACAGTCTATTTTTATCTGAGATATTCGTTTTCATTTCACGAATAATTATGCATTCCATTCCATTTGTGCATGTAGACTAAACACCAACATGATATAATCAATAACATCATCTCCGTTGATTCAAAATGTATCTACTGTAACATACAGTTGTGGTCAAAAGTTTACATACACCTTGCAGAATCTGCAAAATGTTCATTATTTCACCAAACTAGGAGTTATTTTTTTATTACTGACCTGAATAAGATATTTCACATAAAAAAATGTTTACATATAGTCCACAAGAGAAAATAATAATTGAATTTATAAAAAAATGACCTTTTCAAAAGTTTACATACACTTGATTCTTAATACTGTGTTGTTACCTCAAAGATCCACAGCTTTTTATTTATTTATTTTTTTGTAGTGTCCCTTGTTTGTCCTGAACAGTTAAACTGCCTGCTGTTTTTCAGAAAAATCCTTAACATCCCACAAATGATTTGGTTTTTCAGCATTGTTGTGAATTTGAACTCTTTCCAGCAATGACTGTATGATTTTGAGATCCATCCTTTCACACTGAGGACAACTGATGGACTTGTATGCAACTATTACAAAAGGTATTAAATGCTCACTGATGCTTCAGAAGGAAATACAATGCTTTAAGAGCTGGGGGGTAAAAACTTTTTGAATTTGATAATCAGGGTAGATTTAACTTATTTTGTCTTCTGGGAAACATGTAAGTATCTTCTGTAGCTTCTGAAGGGCAGTACTACATTTTTTAAAAATATAATATTTAGGCAAAATAAGAAGAATGTACACATCTTCATTCTGTTCAAAAGTTTACACCCTCAGTTCATAATGCATCGTTTTTTAACCTTTTTGACCATTTTAACCTATTGTAATAGTTGCATATGAGTTTGCATATGAATTTGTGGGACCTGAAGGACTTTTCTGAAGAACAGCAGTCCGTTTAACCGTTCAGGATAAACAAGGGACTCATGAACAGCCATTACAAAAAAACAACACAATAATAAGAATCAAGTGTATGTATACTTTTGAACGGGGTCATTTTTTTGAACAAATTCAACTATTATTTTCTCTTGTGGACTATATGTAAACATCTTTTATGTTAAATATCTCTAAAAAAATATCTAAAAAAAAAAAAAAAACATGCATGCATTTTGTATGATCCATCTCATTTTGGTAAAATAATAAACATTTTGCAGATTATGCAATGTGTATGTAAACTTTTGACCTCAACTGTGTTACACCTCTGACTAGCTTAAAGGGATAGTTCATCCAAAAATGAGATTTCTGTCATAATTTACTCACCCTCATGTCATTCCAAACCTGCATAACTTACTTTCTTTTGCGGAACACAAAAGAAGATATTTTGAAGAATGTTTTAGCTGCTTTTGATCCCAGTGACTCTTACTGTATGGTCAAAAAACATCTTTGAAATATTTAAATACGTATTTGTTTAAATTTCCATAAATTATGTAAATCTGTATTCAGATTAACTTGAAACATCCTAAAGAAGACATTAAACCAATTCACATTTCTCACTTCTGCCTCTTGTCACATGAACAATGTCTGTGGATGAGAAACCAGGACAAGATATCGCTCTGAGAGTTTCAGGCTCCTCTGGAGGAGAGACGTTGTGAACATTAGAGACTGCTTTCTAGGGCATAATTACACTTATATCCACAATGGTCCCTGCGCTGCACCACCCCCAGAGAAAACCCAGGCACAGGCGTCTTCACTACAGCGAACCACCACAATGTCGGAGGGAAAGCGGTGTCTATTCATCCTCCATACGTGCTGTGGAAGCAGCTAGAGGGCGAATCGTGGGGTGACCGAAGAAAAAGGTTAAGAATGCCTCGCCACACCTGTTGCCCTTCCTGCTCCACTTTCTCCGGGGGCTTTTCAGCCATCACATGGCAAGATAAAAGAACGACTGAAATAGCCCGCGGGCTACAGCCTGGCCCTGTGAGCCGTTAATTTCGGCGGACGACCGTTTGAAACAGCTTTAGCTTTTACGATGAAGTCGTTAGCGCAGACGGAGAGCCCAGCACAGCTGTCAATTACTTAATACCCACTAGCGCCCTCCCTGTAATTTAAATCAATTTACTGACACCTTACCCACAATTCAAGTGTTCAGATGGGTTACTCTACCAACAGGGCAACACAATTGTGCTTTCTAAGAGAGCTCACATGAGACACAATAGAGCTGGGCAATGGATCACTGGAAAAGTTCCCAAAGCTTTGTATGTAATGTTAATAGTTCTGACCAAAAGAAGTACCGAACAACAAAACAAACCACAGATTCATGGAGATTCATGAACTGCACTGAATAATAATCAGAGTTGCCAGGTTTTCACAACAAAACCCGCCCAATTGCCACTCAAACTAGCCCAATCACGTTTTGAGGGGGTCCCCTTCTAAAAAACGTGTGCCGGGAGGTTTAATACACATTTTTTGGCGGGGTTGCCCTGGTACAATTTGCATTCCAGGGGATAAATATCATGTTATTGGGGTCACTGCCCAAAAAAAATCTAATTTTAAGTCAGCATTACATGTTTACTTTGTGGAAACAGCAAGACCAGAATGCACCGTGACAAGCTCAGTGAATGAATATAAATTCTAAAATTGGAAATGTCTGATGGTAGAGAAACGGAAATAACAATTGGCTCATAAAATACTATCAATAAAAACAGTTCAGTATAATTAGAACTTGGTCATTTTACTTCATATCAGTATATACTATGCATTTTTTTCCTTTTAGAGCATCTTACTCAGCAAAATGTTATCATCAAACTCTACAGAAATTAATATAGAGGTAAGCTTCACATGCAAACGCCGTTTGATGTCAATATATGTTCCATAAAATGAAAAGTATCGATAAAATACTTCATATCTGTATGTGCTGTATTCAATAGCCAATGCTGAAATCAATAGCCAATCAAATCTGCCATGTAAAGCACTATTTGAGAGCCATATACAAAAAAAAAAAAAAAACAATTGAAAAATATTAATAAAACACTTCAACATAATTTGACTATTTCACCTCATTCATGTCTGTGTTATGCACTTTAATTAATTTTAGATCACCATACTGTTAGCTAATGCAAACCCTACTGGAAATCAGTAGCAAGATGAGTCTGACATGCAAAATGATGTGTGATGTGGAGCTGCTGCCTATGTGGAGCATTTCAAATCAGTCACATATAAGGTTACATGATGTTTAGAATGAATTTTTAATGTATTGGATGAAGTGTGAGGCAGAACGCAGTAGATAGTGATGCAGTTCACTAGCTTTGGAAACGGCTGTTGTGAAGCAGTGATGAAAAACAAAGATGAAAGAAAGAGTTATTTTAAATGTGCTCATCAAAGCCACATTTATACTGGATCATTATTCCTTGAATCACAACATTAGCATCATCTGTTGTAGACTGATTGTATACCGTTATGTTGTACACTGTAAAGTATAACGTAACAATCCCTAACAAAATTTGCATGTGCGTGTCCTATTTGTGCATGCATAATTTGTGTGAATGATGAAATCAAAGGCAATTGCAAGTCATGTAATTTGCATTTACGTGTACAAGAATATGCGACGTCTGCCAAATTTAAAATGGAAAAGCGAGTTCAATTTGACATTACATTTTTAATGTCCCAACAGGTATGACCCTGCTGTACTGAAAGAAAAGCAAGAGCAAAGCTTCCGTTAGCCATTTCACTTCCTTATCACCACACTCCCACCCTGCCAAAACTCAAATGAAAATGCAAGCCTGTCAATTGGTTGTTGTAAGTGGGATTTTTTGGAGTGGGGCGAAGTGAAAATCTAGAATAATGCACAATTTGTATTTTATAAATCATTCTGTTTACAGTGAATCAACACCTAAATAACAAATATTAGATAGATAGATAGATAGATAGATTAAAATAGAGTAAAAATGACATTAAAGGGTTAGTTCACACAAAAATGAAAATTCTGTCATTAATTACTCACCCTCATAGGGGCTTTCACACTACGTACTTCTAGGAACTCAGTTCTAGGAACTAGTGAGCATTTGTGATTCCTAGAGAACCAATTTCCCTCTCAGGCCATTTTTCTGGTTGCAGTTTGCACCGGCAGTTCCAACTCTGAAGCGGCTGACAGTGACATCTTTATGTGTGGTATTTACAAACGTCAACAACTGGTGAATGGAGGACACTAAGGCTGGGCGATATGGCAAAAAAAAATTTAAATCTCGATTTTCTCAGAACGTTTGACTGATTCTCAATTTTTTAAGATTTTTAACTAGCCAACTTTATTAACCCTCTTGTTATAGAAAATCCTATTCCAAATGTACCAAATGTATCGTGTACCAAAAGTTATGTTAAATGTAGTTACAAGTTATCAGCATGATGTAAAAGTTAAACAAATCAACGGTTAAATACATTTGCAGAAAAGATGCATGAACTACAACTACATACTGTACAAAATTGTCTTATACATATTATATGTTAAGAAATAATACGAGGAAAGTGGTTTTTAATTTAATTTAAATTCAAAATGACTGAAGGTATAACACCAGCAGAGTATTTTTAACCATACATCTCCTGTAAAAACAATGACAGCAGCTTTTAGCCTGTCACCATGATGCAAGCATAAAATATCAGACATGCAGTAGTTCTTCACAGGTTTTTTTATTTGATTGCGCTGCTCTTTCATTTTTTTTTTTCTATGTAAACATGGACGCATTTGACTGTTCCACTCATCTTTTGCAGTGCCTAGTGATATGAGCGCGTCACGTGAACGGTTAATCATGTGTGTCGACATGCGGTTGAATCGTTCTTTTCTCTTTACTGTTATCACTGGCATACTGTCAAAGTGTCTAATTCTAATGTTTGGTAATATTTCTATTCAAAATCATGTTTCCTCAGTTTCTAAGAAATAAAATCGCAGCAAAATTTTTAAGTTTGAATTAATCGATAAAATCTGAAAAATCTCCTAAATCTCCTATGACTACTTGCAGTGTTACACATCATCAAGACTAAGAAAAGAACACAATGCTGCAGACAATTAAATGCCATAATCACTGTTTTCCATGTTCGTGGAGTCAATATTTTTACATGGTTTTTTAAAAATGTTAGATAGCCGTTGTTTTGTATGCGTTTGGCCAATCAGCATGCATTAAATCACTGGTAGTTCCTGTAGAACTGTTTAAGACTATTCTAAAGTAGTTAATTTAGGTTTAATTAAAATAAGTTAAATTAAAGGAGTTAATTTAGTTCCCCAAACAGAGTTCCTAGAACCAAAAACATTCCTAGTTCCTCCGGTGCAAACACACCATATAGTGGATACCTCCGCCAATAGTTCTAGGAACTATGAAAAGGTTCCTTTGGAGCAAAAGCCCCTCATATCATTCCAAACCCGTAAGACCTTCGCTCATCTTCGGAACTCAAATTAAGATATTTTCGATGAAATCCAAGAGCTTTCTGACCCTGCATAGACAGCAACGCAACTACCACATTTAAGGCCCAGAAAGGTATGACATCGTTAAAATAGTCCATGTGACATCAGTGGCTAAACCTTAATTTTATGAAGCTACAGTAATATTTTTTTGTGCACAAAGAAAACAATAACGACTTTATTTAACTATTTATTCTCTTTCGCGTTCATGAGAGTACTACTCATTATGAGTATTTTATTTTTTTCACAATGGTGAACCTTTTGCAGTAATCATTAGGAAACAAGTCTAACCTGTTTTTAATGTGCACCAATCCTCAACAGGTTGCAGGTAAGAATTACCTTCTTTTTTAAATTCATCCCTCTTTCTCAATTCCTCAGGTGTGTCACTGTAAACAACAGTTGGGAAGCACCTGTGTAAGCGCGTGCAGCTGTGAAATGGCTACATACGCACATACAGCGACTGAATCCACAGAGGTTCAGTCTGGTGAGGAGACTAAACCCACAGTAACAACACATCTCCTCCACTTTGTATGCAAAGCGCTCCATCAATATTGAACACCACCACACAGTCCTATTACATCTGAATGTAGATACAGGGTCTTAGGGAACGAACGGCACTCACTCGCTGGGCGGTTAAAGATAATGGAGCTTCAAGCCGAGTGAAAGGGGCTGACGCACTCTGTGACAAGAGCTGAGAAAAAAAACAGCACACAGGAGATAAGACTCTGTGCTTGGTAAACTGACCTTGTGCGTGTTTGTGTGTGTCCGAGTAAAGTTCGAGAGACACACAGAGTTCACCAAGGCCACCGTCAGTACTTCCAATTCTGTGTACTTGCAATGCGGCATGATTGCGGCTTTGAGGCTGATGTTAAAAAAAGAGACAGACTCTGTGTCTGGATGTGCAGCCCAACAATACCCATTCTGTATCTGCTCACATTCTGAAGTGCGCCATCTTTGCTCATGGCACCACTGTACTTTTTGAGCCAATTACCTGAGCCATAATATCATCATTCTGATGGTTAATAACACCACAAGAATGAGTACAGTTCCTGAAATGTGGCATTAAAAGCATCAGGAAAAAACGTAAGAAAAAAAGAAAAAACGTAAACAATTAAAATATATTAAAACTAGGGCGGTCAAACGATTAATCGCGAATAATCGCATACAAAAAAGTTCGAGTTTGCCAAATATATGTGTGTGCACTGTGTGCAATTATTATGAACATATAAATACAAACACATTCATGTATATATTTAAGAAATATTTACAAGTATATGTATTAACTGTCACTCCCATTTTTGAACACAGACATAAAAATGCACAATCCAGGCTTACATTTTTATAATTCATGAATGAATTGTACATTTTGTAATACGATTTTAATGTACATTTTCCGTGGTAATGCAGTGTCTGATTTTAAAATGCCTTTCAAAGGATGAATTTTGAGATTTTAAGTTCTGAACTGATATATAATTTCTTATGATTTCTAAAATGTGATAGGGAAAAAGGCAACGAAGAAAGTCTTTTGTGACAAAGGTCAGAACTCATGTTATGATGTAGATTTTTTTAAGTTGCACTCTTGACATATATTAATCTATTACTTTTCCTACATAATTTGTAACACAAAAATATGGTAAAATATCTATTTAGGAGTCTTAGACCTTTCCAACGATTTATAGTTTGTCATGATTAGATTAGGATTTATTTGTAATATGATGAAGTAAACTTAGGCGTCCCACAGAGGGGACGGTGACAGTTAAAGAGTTAAGATAAAATTAGGACACTGGTCAAACATCTGCTGTATCATAATAAAATATTAGTAAGATATATGTTATTGTATAAGAAGTTTTATTTTATTTATTTATTTATTTATTTTATACAACATTATCATGTTGAAAGTACGAAAACATTTTACATTTAATAGCATTTTTCAAAATTGTTTATGTTTTTAAAAGATTAACTTTAAGCGAGTGTTATATGACAGCAAAAGTAATGTAAATGTAAAAAAATAGTAAATAAACAAGCACGATTAATTTTAAAATCAAGATTTTATTATGATACCATAATTAAATGTAGGCAAGACTGTGGAGAATCTCATATTATTGTGAGTAATTTCATCGTTCTATATGATTCGTCTCTGCTCACATACAGCAAAATAATAAAGAAATAAGAAGTCATTCTATGTTAATTTTATATTGGTAATTATTATTTTCATGATATAAACATTATCATGTTGTAAACTGTTGCAAATCTACCAGCAATACATCTTATTAACGATCATTTTTTCGAATGTTACAGCTCACATTAGGGCATCCTACGGCACTACTAGGCCTACTAGCGATACAACTGCAGTTTGTGTGATGTAATAGCACCCCTAGACCGCTGTTCTCTGTTGCTGTTCTCTATAAAAATTATAAACAACACACATTCTTTATTACATTAATCCGTACATCTCGCGGGCCGCATTCTCTGAGGGGAGAGGCAGAGCGTGTCGCTGAATGCGGCAGACAAATCATTTTTATCTGGGACCCCGGCGGGTATTGACAAACCAGGGATGCATTTAGATAGCCCAATTAAAATGGGGAAATGAACCGACATCAGGCACTTTGAAAACGCTGCAGCCCTCTCGTCCTCTGACTCTTCAAAGGCCAGCCTCACCACGAAGAGCAACGAGGGGGGAGAGAGAGGTGGTGCGGGGGGCTTCAAAGGGAAGAAATTCTCCTCCACGGGCGAGCAACTGGAGGCAGAGGCAAACCAAAGAGCAGAAACCCGAGGCAGCTGAGGCAAGGCAGAGCGCGGCTTTCAGACCGACTTCACAGCAGGGCTCTACGCTAACATTTATTTATTTATTTATTTTCCAGAAGATCTCACGGCTCCGAGTTAAAATAAGTTCATTTAACTGTAACGTTAATGTGTCATTACAGCATGCATATGCATAATCTAGCATTTAAAACTGAATATACAATTACTACAGAATTTAGAAACATAAGATCGACTTGATGTAGTGATACAGGGGTGGGCGATACAAACAACAGTAATTTCACACCACTGCAATGGTATGTATCAAAATATAGTTATTTCTGCTAGAGATTCAATATTTGATCATCTGTGATTTAAACACTAGAATGAAAAGTTAATATTTTCAAGGTGACACTACATCGCCTCACAAAAATCTAAAACATCAAAAATATATTGGTAATACTTTATAGCAATTTCCATTAGTCACTAAAAAACATTATATATCAGTAGTAGCTCTTAAAAATTTTAGCATGTTAATACGTTTTATAAGTATGACATGTCATGTTTTTAATTTATGAATTATTTTATTTAATAACAATAATATAATACAATTTTAATATGAAAATAATACTGTTTTGTATTTATTTGGTCAAAAATACCACCAAACAGTAATATTGTGAAGTATTACTACAATTTAACTTAAAGATAAATTATTCCTGTGATTGCTAGTAGCCATTACGTCTATGCTGAGATCTGCTAAAAAGCTGAAATTCTACACATTACACACATTTCTCCTTAGATTCCAGTGTAAGGGCAAGAGTGATGACAGAGGATGGAGATTTCTCTCAGAAAAACACACCTCTCAAGACTATTTGTCTTAATTTGAAGCTTTGATGCTTCAACAAAGCCTGTAATTGGACACATTTATGTAGCGCCATGTATTGGTGAGATGGATGCAATAGATATTGTTTTGAAATAATCAGGTATATTTTTGAAATGCGTGTAATCAGTAGTTAAATATTCTGGACATATTATTCTCAAGTTGTTTGAGAATATTTTTTATGGACTGTGTGACTCATTAGACTGTTTCTAAAGCCATCTTCCATGTCCTGTTCTTCAGCCACCATTTAGATTAAAAGGGTAAGTCATCTCCAAAATTAAAACTGTGCCATCATTTCTGACTAGAATTTTCATTTTTGGGTAAAACAGCCGTTTAATTGAATGAACAGCCAATTTAGACACTAAGTGCTTTTCTGCGAGAATCCCAGTCTAGCGGGTCAGTAGGTCTCGGATGTATCGGAACGGCTCCCACGAATTGGCTGTGCCAGGCCTAAAGAGAGGACACTTTGTTCCTACTGAGAGTCACTCCATTCCCTCTCTGCTCTGATTCTCCTCCACAATACAACACTGCAAACCCTATAGAGCAACAGACACTCTAACAAAATACATGCAGACCAAGATTGTTAATTAGCATAATAATATTTCTCAATTCATGACCCCTTTAACTTTCGTAGATGAGTGGGTCGTTTCGATCTTCAGTATAACTGCCCGAAGCTGTTGGTTAACTTGAAAAACATGGGGACTTCACTATCTACCCACCTTTCTTGTTATATTAACTACTCTTGCTCTAGAAGCCGAAGAGTTTGTAAACAGTTTCAATACTTCTTGTACAACAAGTTTTTCCTCTTAAAGTCCCCATGAAATCTAAATTGAAATGTTTTGTTTTTTAGTATGAATATGTTAGCCTTGAGGTTAACTATAAGCTTGTATGCTCCAAAACAATGACAACATTTACATTTAAAAGATATAAGCATTCAAAACTTACAGTCTCTAACTTCTGTCAGTATGGATCAACGATTTTGATGACATCACCCTGAACTTCAGCTTCTCATCAAACTTTGTCTAATCAAACGCTCTCTAGAATCTGAAGCGTCCCGGCCCCTACACTATAAATAGATACTGAAATCTTGTTCACAGAGTTAGTGTTTTCCATACAGCGAATGGCACTTACTGCACTATATAGGGGATAGGGAATGATTCAGACGGTGTAATGCTTTCCATTGGGGCAAAATAACTCTGGTTTTGCGCTGTTTCACACGAACCGTCGCAGCGCGCACAGTCTGCTACGGACCAGAAACATGACAGCATGGAGCGGATCATATGCACGAATCGGCTAAAACCACAAAACGCATCAGATCCATTTGAATTCTACACAGAATGCTATATTTTATAGTGATATGGATGAGATTAGAAGAAGAAGCGGTGAGAAGACAGCACTGATCAGCAAAAGGAGTCTATTAGACTGAGGCTGTCAAAAGTTGTCAAATGCAGCTTTACTGAGCTCAATGACTCTGTCCCAAGCTGTGATATAAACAAAATGCTACATTTTAAAAAGGGGGCGGGATTGCTTGATACGTCCCCGTCTTCCTGTTTCAGTTAAAATTATGTCAACACATAGAATAACGCTGTGTGTTTCAAAGCACTTCAGTGGACCTTTAAAGCAAAGACAATATGGCTCTCCAGAGATGTACTGGAATCACCTAGTATACTCCTTATCATTAATACCTGTTAACAAAAGCTCTGTTTCATTGTGCCTTAAACATGCTATTGTCAAGCCACAGCTTAAAAACACAAACCTTGACCCTACTGATCCCATCAATTGCAGACCTATTTCAAAGTTAAATAGACCTATTTTCCTTACTTAATTTGCAATAATATTATGACCCTTTTTAATCTGGGTTTAGAGTAAAACATAGTACAGAGTCTGCTCTGGTGCTCTAGCACATTACTTTTTGCTGTTTGTAGATTATGTTTGTTGTGCCATCCTTGTATTGCAGGACTTGCTTTTGACACCATTGATAATCGCATTCTCCTAAATGGATGAAAACTTGAGGTTGGCATATGTGCACTAAACTGATTTTTGTCTTTACTATTAGGAGTTTTGTGGTGGAAATTGGAGCATTCTCATCAGCTACAGTTCCCATCCCCTGTGGTGTGCCTCAAGGCTCCATCCTGGGTACAATCCTTTTCTTCTTATGTATTCTCCTGCTGCTTCATGACACTCTTGAGGTGTCCTATCATGTTTTTGCAGATGAAATCTAACTTTACCTCACTTTATAATCTGGTACGGACTTGTTGCCTCCTCTGTTAGCATGTTTAAGTGATATTAAAAGTTTGACAGATGAAAACTTCCCTCAGCTAAATGAGAATAAGACTGAGGTTATGCTGTTTGGCCCTTTCCAAAACCCCACCCTTCTTACTTTCTGTTGCTATTTCCGACAAACACTATCTAACGCAGAGAAAAATACATCGCGGAGCAAAGAGGAAAATCACAACACGCCAACAGACGAGAGAGCAGGTTACTTCTGGTATGAAACAAGGTCTCAGCTTTAAAATGACTTTTTTTAAGAAATTCAAATAATAAATGCCATTTGGTGGCTCTTTAATGTGTTGTGACAGATCAGTGTATTGCCTTATTAGATCAATGACACATGAACTGATCGTCTTTCTTCTTTAAAGCACGAAAATAAACAAAGACCATCACAACATATTTTATTTCAGCTGTGGAAAGAGGTCAATACACACAATGTTTCAAGTTTAAGTCCACTGAACTTAATCAACTGTCCTGCCTGATTTGTTTGTCAGACAGAATGGTGGATTCGGTGTTATGATTGGTCAGACTGCCTGTCAATCAAGCTGTTTGCAAAGGGTCAATTGTCAGACAGTTTTTGCTGTAACTTTGGCCCCTTTAAGCAAACATTAGTTCACCAGATTAAACCTGGGTGTCATTTTAGATCCAGAATTTATATCTGACAAATAAATTCATTGTGCAGTTTAGAAAGCTTGACTGATTAGTATGTAACATTGTGAGATCGTGATGAACTAAGATGAGTGATGGCTTTTAATGATTATAAAGGTAGTACTCTTCACATGCTTTCTAGGCTATAATCCACTGAGGATTTTGTCAGGATTTTTGAGGAACATTTTCCCCCCCAGGCTTATTCTTAACTTTGTTGTATTTCTGTATTATTCCTTTTTATTTCATTGTATGCTTATGTTTTGTATTATGTCTGATGTGCAGTACTTCAGTTCTGGCAATTTTTTTTGTTGTTTGCACAGATACTATTTGAACTGAACTGAGCTGGATGATGACATCACTGAATCAATGATGAACTGACTTTAACTGGAATATTGAGTGTTTACCATCGTCCTCTTGCATTATTGACACATTATTTTCCTGCATTGTTCAATACTGTAAAGCTGCTTTGACACAATCTGTATTGTATAAAGCGCTATTTAAATAACGGTGACTTGACTTTAGTCAATATTCATGTTGTTGCTATATAAAATAAACCTTGACATTAACTTTAGTATTTCTGAAAGTACAAACAGAAATTAAGGCAAATTATTGTTGATAAATCTATTGTGAATTGGTTGGATCTTAAAATAATAAAATTGTATATATTTTTCTATAAAATTTTCTATAACATTATATATATATATATATATATATATATATATAAATTAATCTATAAAATAATAATAAAAATAATTAATTAATTAATTAAAAAAAATAAACAATTTAATGCAAAAATTTCCTTTAGAGCAACATGTATTGATCAATCATTTAAAAGACCAGAAATGTGTATTAGAAAGTAAATAGTCATGTTGATTTTTTTTGTTGACTTTAATAGCACATTTTCATCAATTAAAACACAAAAACCACAGAGGAGCTGGAGGAACGTGAAGCAGATCACCTCATTAGCACAGCTCTGGGCTTGTTCTGTCAGTATGAAGAAAATCAAAGATCAAGACTTCAAATGTAGCACTTTAAAGAGCTGCTCTGCTAAGTGCTGGTGCCATAAAGAAGGTGAAAGAACAATCTTACAGCCCGTTTCAAAAACCAAAACAGAAGCCCTCACCGTCAAGAAGGTAATATTACACTGTGTTGCACAGTCAGGAGTGTCATCTTCTTTTAATCACACAATAAATGGGATAAGCCACCCCTCAGGGAGACAACACACACAGTCAGTGGCCTGAAGAGAACAAGATAAGCATCAGAAATTTGTTATCTATTGACGCAAATAAAGAATTTACTAAAGAAAAAAAAAAGTATTCTACACCTGAATCTAAGCTCTAAATTGCTTTTTGTACACTATATGATGGACATTTGTTTCTCATTTCAAAAATAATCTTTTACTTTGGGAAATTAGTTTACATATTGGTGTTTCCATTGGTTTCCAAAAATAAAATAAAATAAAACAAAACTGACCAAACACATTTTAAAATGAAAGGCTAATAATAGCGTCACTGTGTACAACTGTTACTAAAACAGAATTGGAGTAAATAGACAAAACAACACATAATGTTGTTGTGCAAAGGAAATCAACTTCAGTCATTTTCCCATCTCTGTCGCTCTTGCACGTACACGCTCAGACACACACAAATGAGAGAGCTGCCAAATGAGTGAGTAATCCATCATGGCTGCCATTTTACCAGCCCTTCTTTTAACAAAGCCTTGACGGATGGGATGAGATAAGGGTCTGTGTGTGTTAGTGGAACTGTGAGCACAGTTCTTTCAGGCAGACACACACACCTGCACAAGTAGCAGTGGAAGCTGTGAAGTCACGTTCACTCATCAGTCTTCTGATGCCCTGTGAACGGTGGTGTGAACTCATGCATAACCATTCATACCCTCCTCCCCTTCAACATCCCCAGGTCTCCTCTCAAAGCAGTGCAAACACACAGACAGACAGGGGTGTGAGTGTGTGTGTGTGTGAGTGAGGGTGTGTGCGAGACAGAGTACGTGAGCTGACCACCGCTCAACACAACTGAGCACTCAAAACCAGTGCAAACCTAGGTAAACCTTTTTTTTTTTTTTACTGATTTAACCTGTAAAAAAAGTCCCTTAAGGCAGGTCACTCAGCGGCCATCTTGGTAACGTTCCTGGGAAGTCGTTTTCTAAGTATGTAATAGGTAAACAAGTACAGTTGTTATCTACAACTGCTGTTAAAGTTTGAGGTCAGTAAGATTTAGTTTTTAGAAAAGAAAAAAAAGAAAAAACTTCTATTGAGCAAATGGTCAGTATAGTAAATTAGGGCTGGGCGATATCAGTCGATAATTATCACAATAAATGTCACATTTTTATTTCTTTTTAAGTTTATAGGCAAAAAAGTTGAGAAATGAATGAGAAACCAAACAGGTAATTGTTGCTTTAAACTATTTTTTATGGTCAGAACATGACAAACACTTCATGTTTTGTTTAATTCCTTGCACTTTTTCCTATAATTTTTCCTTAACAAAATAAATATCTTAATAGAAAAAAATAATTTCTTAGTTCTGCATGTTTTAATGAGTAATGTTGTTTCAAATCAAGAAACAGGTTTGTGTTGCCTGATGATATTATTTATTATGTCTCTTAGAAATACACATTTAATAGTAGCTTGAGTTAGGATGCAGATGTAGATTTATGTTCATTATCAAAATCCATAATATCTGTAAAAATTGTAGCAACCTTGTTTTTATATGGTGAAATTTTCATTATTCTGACTGCTTGATTTTCATTATTCTGACTGCTTGAGTTGTTTTTTTAATTAACCATTGCTCTTCCATAGTATCATCCATAGATCATGATGATAACAGTTAAAACCACAAATATAGCACCACAATACCATGGTAAATTTGTAATATGGTTCCTAGGTATTTGTATGAAAAACAGTAGTCTAAATACATTATAAATACATTATAGCATTTATACATTTACAGTATAAATGCATAATTGCTATAGCTATCACAAAAAATGCTGTAATTATATTCCATTACTCCTCCTTACATTTAATACATTTCTACATCAATAACACAATAAAATTTGACACAAATATACCCACATTTCTGACACAATACCACTGTGCAGTTAGTGCTACTACAATAAATCTATGGTAAATTATGACGATTTGTAGATTAAAAAAACCTTCTGACTGTATCGTTTGCACACAGTGTTTCTCCTGTTTGTGGGTGCTGTATCATCTGGCTTTAAACCAGAGTCATTTGTGTTCTTCACTGACTTCAAACGCTTCACACTGGATCTCCCAGCGCTGTTTTGTGACCAAGACTCATCAGCGATTGAACGCATCTGCTCTAGTAAGTTTGCAGCGTGCCGCGGTTTGAACTTTGATCCGAGTGGACAAACAGTTTGAGTAGTGCGCTTTAAATGAGTAGTGCTCTTTTGTTCCACCTTTGCTGCATAAACATATCGAACATTTATCCAACTCTTGTTATTGTTTATCAAGGAAATTTATATTGTGTGATAATTAACGTTATCGATTTATCACTCAGCCCTACAGTAAATACATTTCTGTCACAAAAGATTTCTGTTTCAAATAAATGCTATTCCTTGATTTTTAAATTCATTAATAAATCCAAAACAAAACCAGTTCAAAAAACTGACAATACTAAAATACTAGCACTGATAATAAAAAAGAAAAAAACATTCTAGAACAGCAATAAGCATGTTAAAACAATTTCTGAAGGAACATGTGACGTGAGTAATGGCTGCTAAAAATAAGGTAATCCAAGGAATAAAATGCATTTTTAAATATATTTAAATAGAAAACAGGTATTCTAAATGGTAATATTTTGCAATATTACTGTATTTTTGATCAAATAAATAACATTTTAAATAACCAGCAAAATTTGACAAAATTGCCATTATAACAGTCATATGTCAAGGGGCAATTTTTTTGAAATTGAGATTTATACATCTTATTTATTCATCTGCAAACATACGCTTTCCTTTGATGATCAAAAATTCTGTGTATATATATATATATTTACAGTGGGAAATTTGCAAAATATCTTCATGGAACATGATCTTAATATCCTAATGATTTTTGGCATAAAAGTAAAATTGATCATTTTGACCCAGACAATGTATTTTTGGCTATTGCTACAAACATACCCATGCTACTTATGACTGGTTTTGTGGTCCAGGGCACATATATGTATTTCTTTAGCTGGACCAACCTGAAATGAGCATGTGCATTCTAGACTAAACAAACAGGTGATGCCTCTATTAAAAAAGGCAATTGACTCTTTTTATTAAAGGTTGGAACATTGCCTCCCTAAGACCAAATGCCACAAAATATAATCAAGGCATTTGAAGTGATTTCATCAACTGTTTGATATTGAAATAGGAGTGTTACGTCACTATTTTTCAGAGCCCTGTCAACCTTATGTATCCTGCACTACCATTTCTGTGTCTTTAGGGGGCGATGCAAAGATCCTGAATAGAGGGTGACACGGGAGTGGATTTTCAAATCTCTCCCGTCCCACTCCCACAAAAAAAATCCCATCCCATCCCAATCCCACGAAAAAACTGGGAAAAAATCCCGTCCCGTCCCAATCCCGGAAGAATGACTCCCATTCCCTCCCACTCCCGTATTATGTTTTTTTTTTTTGGCTAGAATCTGCCAGTTACAGTAAAGAATACAGTACAGATCACAGTATGCCCGTAACTTTTTTTTTTTACATTAGTTGAATAAAAATGCGAAATTTTGTTTATTATTATTATTATTATTATTATTATTATTGAACTGAAAGCCATCTTAAACAAATGCACAGTGTGCATTGCTCACATATTAAATTTCACGTAAATCTTTCATGCAGACACACGTTTCCTATTTTAATTGGTCCATTTGAAAGTAGACATTTCACTCTATAGATATATTTTTCATGTCTCTAAAGCAAGTATACACGGAGTTTCGAAGTGAAGCGCTCAAGTTCACAGAGACAGGCGGCAGAAAGCTCGTCCTTTTTGCTTTAATTTGTTTACAAAAGCGCAACGTTTCCTTGTTTTTCTGAGTGCACAAAAATAAACGTTGAGTCTTTACAAATTCGAAAGACGCCTATCACTCTTTATCTGTATGACCAAAAATGACGGTATTTTAAGAGCAAGTGACCGCACCGGCGCCTCTGTCATGCAGTACTGCGCTACTATTCAGCTTCCACACTCACACAGACACTTCAAAAGCGCACATTTTTCTAGGTTAACATTAGATTGAGCGGCCATGTAAACTTGCTACTACATACATCTTTCAGATGAAAAGCCATATGGTCGATGAATGATAGGTGAGCATTTGGATGTCCTGCTGTATTACCAGTCGTTAACGATCTGTCCGTCATGAACTCACTTGCTTAACCAGCCACACCAAAGCATACAGAAGGAGAGAATAAAGAGACGGGTCAACTAGAATTAAGTTCAAAATTACAATATATATATAAAAGGTATATTTGTCTGTAAAGTTGGGTTTTATAGCGTTACGATTCCCGGTCCCGCCCACTCCCGCTGACATTTTTTCCTGTCCCGTCCCAATCCCGTGATTATTAGTGATTTTGTTTCCCATCCCGCGGGATTCCCGTGGGAATCCCGTGACCCGCGGGATTCCCGAAAAAATGTCAGCCTCTAATCCTGAACAGGTGCTTTCATGTATACCTTCTGCAAAGATGGGTTTCAAGTTCAAACAGATTTACTTAAAAATTACAGCCAAGTTTGTTAGAGACAGAATGGATTCACATATTTGCCCAACATTTTAATGCCCCATCTGTAACTGATAAAGTGAGATGATGGAAAGGACAAACAAAAATAGCACAAAAACAGACTAGCACATAAAGCATGTCATTTGAAATGGAGGAAACAGAACAGGTCTGGCTGCTGGACATTATTTGCTCAGTCATGCCACAGGCTGCATGTTACAGCAACACCATCACTTCTGTAGAGTAGCTGCTATTAGAAATTCATGAATGACTCCCTCAGACTTATACAGCCCCTGGTAACAGAGGTAAAATACAAAACAGCACAATAAAGTGTTTTTTTTTTTTTTTTTTTTTTTTAATTCTGACACTTCAGTGTCATAATGTCATTACAGCAAACAGTGTGTTATAAATATGAAGTGAACTTTAGGTCACACTGCACATATACAGTATTTGCTGAGTGATTTGGTTACTATGGACACTGCAGTCTGTATAGAAATAGTGTTTCAATATTTATAAATACAAAAAGCATTTCATGTGTGCACTATGATCCAATTTGAGCTCCTGATGTATTCAAGAAAAGTGAACAATGGAGTTAAAAGTGAAAGCATGTCATTTCTGCAGCACATTTTAAAACACTCCCAATATTAGTGCCACTATTAAACTGGGAAAGGATAAGTCTTTTTATCATAGAAGAAAAATAAGACTGTAACTTCAGTCATGTCACACTGTATTTTCATGTTTTTGGGCACAGAGAAAACCTGACCTCGGTTAAACATTTTAATGACTCCCTTGGCAATGAAGACCCTATTAACAGAAATGAACATGGAATTGTGTTCTGTAGTTCAGAATTTAACAATTCAAGTTTAAGTAAGCATCAACCCAACTGTGAAAATGAACTCCCAAACCTTACAGAGCACACAGATTCTAAAATTATTAGCATAATTAGTCATAGTTACATGTTCCTCCTACAAAACAGCAGTAGAATGAACCAATCTATTTTTTTTTCCATTCACGCTCTTCTACTTAATGACTTATCACCTATACAATACTAAGTCCACCAGTAAATATACTTATTTTTAAATTATACTTTATATTATTTAAAAAATATATTACAATATAATATTTTTTTATTTAATTATTTTGGTTGGTTTAAAAATTAGCATCATTAAAGGTATAATTCATTCCAAAATGAAAATTCGGCCATCATTTACTCACACTCAAGTTGTTCTAAACCGGTGTTAGTTTAATCTTCTGCAGAACTAATATTATACAATATTTTAATATTGTATGTTTTGTTTTTTTATTTGTTTGTTCTGATTGACTTTTTCATATTTGTATGGTATTTAACTTTTTAATCCATACAAGGGCAGTCACTGATCACCCAAACTGTTTGGTAAATGTTGACACAATTTCTATTTTTGAGTACATTATCTTTTTATGTTAAATTGCATAACCAACTTTCTACATAAAATCCAATAATAATAATAATAATAATAATAATAATAATAATAATAATAATGTCAAAACACTAAAAAAAAAATAGTTCTATTCATACAAATAAATAACTTATTATTAATATATATATTTTTTGTTGTTGTTGTTGTTTTCCAGTACATAAACAAGCAACTGTGTTCAATTTGCAGACAGGCCTGAACATTTCCTAACATCAGGTCATGGACTCACCTTAGCAACTATTAGGGGTGTGACGAGACACTTAACCCACGAGACGAGACACGAGACTGGGCTCACGAGAACGAGACGAGACAAGATTTTTAAATTTTTCTTAAGAAATCCTCAATGATGAAATATATAGGTAAAATAGTCTTTTATTCAACTGAAAAAGACAAAATGCAAAAAAAAATGTAGGTGCATTTTGAACTTTATGAAAATAAACTTCCATTTTAATGAATTATATGGACTAAAAAAAAAAAAACATTTAAACAAGAGCTTCACGATTCTGGATAAATTGAGAATCACAGTTGTTTTTAATAAATTGGAGACCATGATTCTCTCACGATTCTGGAGAAGAAAGATTAAAAAACTAAACAAAATAACGTAATTTACTAGTAGTTCTGAAAAAACTGTTCATTGCTTAAGTCTTTTAAAAACATATATTACTTTAAACAAAATCGAAACAAAGTCAGTGTCTCACTTCATTAAGCCTGCATCCCAATGTGCATACTATCCATCCTAAATTCTGTGATAGTAGTAATTTTCACTATTTAGGGCAGATATGGTGGATAGTACGCACACTGGGACACAGGGTAAGACTTGTTTGACTATCTAAATCTCCTGAATGAATCATTCAATGACATACTTTTTTTTTTTTTTTTAAACGGGCAGTTGTCGCCACCTCCTGGCGGAAGAGGATAAGCGTTACTATGCATACAAGTTTTAAGATACTTTCGTTTTGATCGCTACTGTAGACAATAAGTGTTTATACCCAAACTATAAACTTTTATCCCAGTACTTTAAATGTCTGTAATGATTATAATGTGGTTGAAAAGACTGTGTTGCTCTTTCTGCGTGTACACCCCCTACCCTCTGATTCATTAACATGGGCAGCGACAAAACGAGCTTCTCACGCTCCACTGACACTGGCGATGTGAAACAGTCCTAATAGACATAGCTAAATCGCTGTCATTCAAGAATAAGATCGCGTGGGTGTTTGAATCGAGATATTTTAAGGATTAATCGTGCAGCTCTAATGTAAACACTGCTAAACGTTTTATGAGGATATCGTCACGAGATCTCGTCACATACCTAGCAACTATGTATTTTTTCTTCATCAGAGGAACACAAAGTCCCAGACAGCTTAAGACCATGTCCATTCTCTTCTAACATTGAGGGATTAGCAAAGCCAAATGCAGCTGCATTCTTGTGTCCACTTTCCCTCTCCCGATGTAGAAACATACACTAGCCAGCTTGTCCTGAGAGGGTATGGCAGATGGATGAAATAGCACACAGGACTGGCATGCCACTGAGACCCACTTTGTCCCATTGATATTTTTTTTCTTATTTCTTAACAAGGATTTCTAAGGTAGTCATCTGTGCTGATACTAATCATACTTATTTCAGAAGAAAAACCCCCACTGTACCTTTCCTCCATCCCTGCTGTTGATCCATGTGGCTCTGCAATAGCTGATCCCATCAGGCAGGCTGGGTGAAATGGGAGACGAACCGTAATGCAATTTACCCTGTGTCTCCCTACGCGCCTAGGCCGCTGCGCCACTCAGAAGGGCCTTCCCACTAGGAAAACGCTCAGATCAATTCACATCTTTGTAATGAGTTTTGCCATGCTGGTTATATCAGCTATAATATTAGAACAGTGGCCCCGTGAACAAATCCAGCATTTCGAAGCCCACAGTCAAGATTTTCCAACTGAACTACTATCACAAATGACCACAGAACTGGCCGCACCTAGACAACGACATTAATAAAGACCCCATGAATTCAAAATAGGATTTTTTGTGGCTTTTAGTCAATGTCTATTGAATGTGAGGTCATCTCTATGCTAACGCAAGGGTTTCCAAACCTTTTAAAAGTCAAAGGACTTCCCAAATGTAAAGTTACTTTATTCAGCAAGGACACAATGAACTGATTAGAGGTGACAGTAAAGACATTTATAATGTTACAAAAGATTTGAAATAAATACTGTTCTTTTGAACTTTCCTTTTATAAAAGAATCCTGAAAAACTGTATCACGCTTTCCCCAAAAATATTAAGCAGCACAAATGTTTTCAACATTGATAATAAGTAATGTTTCTTAAGCACCAAATCAGCATATTAGTATGATTTCTGAAGGATCATTTGAGAGTAAGTCTGGGCGATTAATTCGAATGTAGTGTTGTGCCACTACTTTTTTATTTATTTATTTATTTAAATGAAGGAATCATGGTTTTGAATAAAATATTAGCAAATGTTACAATTTGCTAATATTTGAAACAGCACACCTGATTAACCTCTCACACATGAATGAGAAAAAAATTAAACGGTAATGAGATTTTCAGAATGCTGTTTCATGTACAAGATGCTGCAAAAGATGCAAATGCGTCAAACATGTTCATCAAGCACATATTTACATGGAAAAGCAGCATAATGGAAAACCAATGGTAAAGCAGCGTAGTGGAATGCAAAAACCTGTTTAAAAAATATATATATTCAAACTCACGCTCCACTGACACTTGCGATGTGAAACAGTCCTGATACACTTAGCTAAATCGTTGTCATTCAGGAATAAGATCACGTGGGTGTTTGAATAGAGATCTCATATTTTAAGGATTAATCATGCAACTGTAATGTAAAGACTGCAAAATGTTTTGGGAGGATATGGTCACGAGATCTCGTGAGATACAACTGGTCTCGCGAGACACATCGGATCTCGCGAGATCTCGTGCCACGAGATCTCGTCACATCCCTAATAAATAAATAAATACCTTAATTTATTAATTCATTAAAACAAAAAAAAAAAAAAAAAACACGATTTTCTGGCCATATTACCCATAGACTGTAAAAAAGATGGACAACACACCTTCACTCTCTTCCACTGAAGAAAAGTAAAGCTACCAGCTCCCCAATAGGACACGGATAAGTTGTGCTGATTTGGAATCAGTCTGCGCAGTACAGAACTCGGTACACGAGTCTGAGCAGTAGCAAGCAAAGTGGTGCCTTGTCCCACCCACACTACCGCAGAGTCGATCGCAAGCACACGCCCCTAATTAGCCTGACTTCTCCAAATTTTGTCTGCTTATTGCCGTACTAGAATTTTGTGTTAAAATAAGGTAAATAAAACCCCAATCCCCTCGTGAAGATCCCAAAAAATATGTTGGCGCCTCACTCAGTTCACTCAGAGAATCTGCCAATCACAGCTGTCAATCATGATGTCACGCTCCCGTTTCTATAGCATCACATAACTAACTAAAACCAAACATATTTAAAAACGAACACTTGAACTTACATCAGCGTAATAAAAACTACATAAAATTACAAACAACATCTTTGGAACACAATTATTTGAAGTAAAATTTAATTCTTTAGTTTGCCTCACATCTCATTAGATTACATGGAAAGGGCGGGGCTTATGACCTATACTGGGACCAGCCACCTGGGGGCGATCAAAATGTTTTGGCTACACTTTTCAAGACTTGTGCGGCACACTTGATATCACCCAACCATACACTGAACTGACTGAAGACTGGAGTAATGGTGGCTGAAATTTCAATTTAACTAATCACATAGAAACTGAATAGAAATAGAAACTGTCATTTTAAATATATTTCACAATATTACTGTTACTGTACTGTTTACTTTATTTTGATGAAATAAATACAGTCTTGGTAAGCATACAGTTTTAACAGGAAATCAAACACAGCAAAGAATACTGAACATCTTTAACAGAACTGGAGGGTAATACCATGGGAAGTCCCTGGGAAGTACGGCACAGACGTCCTCTGTAAATAAATACCATGATGTATGAATGTTTATTCATTCAGTACTACGGCATTTACCATCTGATACATCCGAAAGCACTAATTTTAACATTGGCTAAAGAATGCTGCATCAGAATTATCTTCAGCTTACAGCATGTAGGCAACAAAGCCGAAAGTCTCCTATCAAAGTTGTACATGGTGATGTTGTAAACGGCAAATGTAACTTGGCACTTCCATGTGGTACACGGTCATCGCCAACACTGATATTTAATTGGCGAAAGCTTGGAATTTATGTAACGCACCTGCGGTCTCTTGGCCAACGGCCACAGCAGGATTCCCAACAGCTCAGCTTCTCACAAAACTGGGATTAAAAAACGGAGAGCTGGCGAGTTGGATACCACGCACTTCCCATCTGGTCCTGAACTGGACAATAGAGACATTCATGTGGTAAAGGGATAAGTCTGGGAACCGGACCAGCGTAGACTGTAACACACCGCCTCACGATTGAGAGAACTGCTGACTCCCTCCATTTTGAGGACCCGGGGTTCTTTCACCTTGAGGCGGTAAGGGTCTAAGCAATTTACTTCCTTAACGGAGAGCTTCAGGGCAGCTCAGCAGGAACCTGAAAGCCCCATGAAGGAAAGTCATCGCCGTTTTCCTGAATGATCATCTCACTGAAAAGTAAGAGAATTGGACTGTGGGTCTGAATGAATCCTAAATGCGTCTGGCTGCTAAAATATATTTCTTTAAAATCTTGATGATGGTGTGTGATGGGCTTCAAGTAGAGTCAGAAATATCATAATTAGAAATTATGTGCACATGAATGATCAAGCGAAGTCATATTGGCAGGTGGGAAATTAGATTTTCTTTTAATTTCCATTTCATTTAAACAAATGAATGAATTAATTGTCTGTTCATTTGTTTTGGTTTGACTACTTGTGCATTTTGCCCCTGACCTGAATACGCGACAAGTTACGACGGTGTGACTTGGCGATTCTAAGCCTCCCAGGTGTATTCAAAGGCAGCAATGCCTCTGGGAACAAAGTGGAACAAGGTGTCACATGAGGCAGTTTTTCCAACCTCTTCAAGTCAAATCTGCCGAAACTCACTTTGAGATTTTACCTCACCGACCTCGGCTGTCTGTCATCCTAGACTAGGAAGCGGCATACAGTACTGTGACACAGGGCAAGAGAGGGTAGGACAGACAGCTTAGCTCACACCACTGAATCGGAGAGATGTTTGTGCACTCCAGACTGTCCCCACTCTCTGCAGGACTGCTGAACTTTGGCCTTGTGTAGATCGCGACTAATGGAAAGTCAACAATCTCCCTTCACAGATGGCAAGGTCCACTGAGAAGAAAAGAACAACGGAGGTCTCTGAGGCCAAACATACATACTTTGTTAAGCAAACTCTGGACCATGGCAAAACACTAAGGGTCGACATGCTGAAGGATCCAAAAAACTCAGATTTTGGGCACAGAAAGCTGCATTTTCCTCTGCTGCCTTCAAAGCTAGCATGCACTCGATATAGTGCATAACCATCCTGACAAGCTGTCATTGAGAAAGCACTTACCAACTAGTTTTGTTCTATTCGTTCTGCAAGTATACCTAAAGAGTGTGGCTGATGTTTGAGTGATGGCACAACATCTAGCCTCACAATTATGCGCAGGCTGTAACAGCCATACCTCAAGTATCTGACTGCAACAAGAGCCGTTAGTTACAGTGTCTGACCTCATACACACATTTAGACAGGCCTATATCTGGGAAAATTTTATAGTACAGAACACACAATTTTAGGTCTGTGCCTGTTTTTTTAGTTTTATAGGCAGTCCGTCAACTGTATGGAGGGAATTCAGTGACAGGTATAAACCAAATTAATCAAACATTCCTTTTATTAAGTAGTAGTAAGATGTTAAATGGGTCAATGACAAATAAGAGTGCCCACAAAAGACAAGAAAAAAAAAAAACAATCATAGAAATGTACTCATTGGGACAGTTTTACTAACAGCTTGCGCCAGTGCAAACCGTCTTTTGGCATTAAAATATTACTGTCAGGTTTTACTAAAGACGTGCAGTGAAGAATTAGCGCTAAAAAAGCGTGGACACAAATATTTTTGTGCCTGATCTTACTGAATATGCATTTGTAGGAGTTTCTCTTTCAGACGGGGACCCAAAAATGGTTTTTCTATGGCATCACTGCAAAAACACCCTTTTAGAACCTTTATTTTTAAGAGCGTAACGTTTGCGCTTGTCAAATTACTGATATTTAAACCATTACTTAACGCCCAAAAAAAGTCATGTTTTAAACTATTTTGTGCTTGAAATGGCTGCTAATGTTGTTGGAGGCACCAGAGAGAACATAGAGCACATGGTAGATATTTTTAATGTTGAAAACGGTGCTGCTACTTTTTTTGTGGAAACAATGATAGATTTTCAGAATTATTTAATAAACTTATTTGATTTGATTATTGTAACAGTTTCTGGACCCCACTGACTTCCACAGTAAATGGATCAGAGACATTCTTAAAAAATATATTTGTATATGTTCAACAGAAGAAAAAGAGACTCATACAGGTTTGAAATAACTTAAGAGTGGATTATGTCTTTAATATTTTCAAGCCAAGAACTGAATTCTTTTAATGAGGCTTTTAACACCCTGACATTTTCCCTTAATGCCCACCAAAAACATCATCATTAAAATCATCATCATTTTAATTAACAACATCAAAATGAATTTGATTTCAGAAATTAAGAACACTCACAGAAGAGTATTTAAGTTATTATATGTACGAATCGCATTTTTAATTAACTTCTGAACAAAATGAATAGATCCAGATAAAAGGATGAGTGCCATGCTATTGACCCAATTATCTAACGAAGAAAAAAAAACAGTTAGAAGAGAAATGTATATATTTCCTGAAATTACTGAGGTATTAGCAAGGAATGTAACCTAATCTCCGATCAGACAAGTTTCCAGAGCCATTCTGCAGACAGACGGCACAGTTCAGAGCATCCAAAGTGTTCAGAAAAGGGGGCACCTGCGCACAGGACGAGTGACGACCTGGCTGGCACTGTCATTTGTTACGTTTGGACTCCCATTACATCATCAGCTTAGATAGCTGGGAAATCCATCTCCTGGTGTCAGATTCCCTTACCACAAGAAGGTCACAGTCGGAACAGGAAGTCCCCGGCTGGAGTGTGCCAGCGTTCCACTTCTGCAAAGAGCTGATCTGAGTTAGCAGGGACCTTGGGTCTCACCGTACAAGTTACTTTTTCAAAGTGATGGAGATTGAGGCTTTCTCCTTGAGTTCTATCCATTTGCATTTAGCACTGTACATTAATTATACGGCCTGACGCAAACAGGATACGTTCAAGGATGGGGACTTATATCACCTTGTGACAAAGTGCTTACCATGAAAAATACAAATGCGAACTGACAATCCCTGTGATAGTTCATATATCCTCATGAATAAACTCCATCACAGCCCCAACACAGACAGAATATTTTATACAAACGCATAATTCATCAGCAGACCAGTTTTAATACAAATACAAAAGTTTGTGCTAAGCTAAATACCGCAGGTATCATAAATATCCCAGCAGGAGACATGTTCTAATGAATGAGAAATGAGCATTTCAGAGCTTTGTCAGAGTATCACAATTTCAGTCTGCTCGAAGTAAAATACAAAGCACACACTTGCGTATTCGTGTGTGCTTCTCTTGGGAAATTATTCATGCTAAGCTCAGGCTATGTTGTAGTTGTACATAAGATATAACAGACGCTACAGTGTACTTAGTTTCAGGAGAGAGATCTAAATGTCTTACAGTCAACAAAAACATGGCTTTTTTTTACAGTTTCTAAAATAGGAAACCATCAGTTCCTTCTGGCACATTCCTATGATTCTACACATAACTACTACAGTATACAGCTATGTCAGCTTTGAGTAATAAACATGATTCAGGCATCGTCTAGTGGTGGGAATCAGCAGATAACTGGTGATATCAATATCTAGGTCAAGATACAATAACATGGGTCCTGGCGACCCACCACTCTGCAAATTTTGCATGTCTCTCTTGTTTAACACCTGATTCAGGTCATCGGCTCATTAGAAGAGAGCTGCATGCATGGACTGTGTTCCGATTGACAGGGTCCCTACAGTGTTCATTGCTCCATACTCCCTGAGCACAGGAAATCCATGAAAGTTTACTTCAGAACATTTATTTACAGATCTGCACTACGCCATGTTTAAATGTGTTTAAATAAACAATTTAAATTCACATCTCACACACTTTAATGCCCTTTTAATGGAACATAATATGCTCCCTTCGAACTGGAATCATGGCGGAATATATCTTGTGAAGTAAAATTCGCAGGGCATTTACAATCAAATAGAACAAACATTTGAAGTGATAAGAGATACATACAAAACGTGCAGAGCGGTAGGTCACGAAGACTAGGGATGGATGATATGGGCTTAAAAATTCATCACGATAATTTCTGGTATTATTGCGATAACCATATCAATGATGATCATTCAGGGAATCTTGTTTCTTTAGAGAAAAGTATTATCTTTCCTATTTTTCCCAAAATAGAGCATAACTTGGTACACGCGTACAACGTAATGATTGTTTAATTCAATGGAAGCCGGAAGGCGCATTTGCGCAGAAACTCCACACATGCTTTCAAGCAGAAATAATAGTACTGACAACACTCCAGGAAATCTCTAATCTAGGTATCACTGTAGATGAATAGAACACAGATAGAGAAATTTTAACTGAGGAAACTTGAATAAACATACAATTACTACAATATATGGTTTGTCTGTGTTCTTCAAGCAATCTTGGGTATTTTTATAAGGATAAAGTATGTTTATATTTATAATGCAATGCTAATCGACATAATACTAAAATAGTATGATTTATGCCTCATTCTGTAATATGAAGCCACGTCTGATCACAAAAGGTTATTTCAAACACTCGGCTATGTTATGAAGTTAATTTAGAGAAAAAGCATGTCAGTAAATGATATCTTTGTTGGACAACAGGTTTGTAAACGGGCTCATACACATGCAAAACTGTATCGCGCACGTGCTATTTTGGACTTTATCGTTATTATTGCGGGACGACTAAATCTTATTGTGGGGGAAATTTGTACCGGTATAAATCGCAAACGATGAGATATCGCCCATCCCTGGCGAGTACACTGGAATTGAGAACCGCTGATTAAAGACATTGGACTTTTTACTTGTTTTCATATTGGACCTTTTGTTGACGTGAAGTGCAACACCAATTATGGAATGAGTGTTATGCTAATTTACATGAAAATATGTTCTGCTTGTGTTTGACAATTTGGGCAAACAAGTCTGCCTACTAGGAGCCAAAACATCCAAGTACCGAATCCTGCTGTGTGCTGGAACATCAGAGAACATGCAGAGAACATCTCTATGCCTTCAGGTTTTTCTGATGTTCTTGCAATGTCATGCCTTCAACTTGGCTCAAAATACTTTTTTAATATTCCCATGGTTGCTCAGATCACAGAACAAGGCCAAGCCTTTCTCATTCCATATGCTAAAACAGTTAACATCTTTTAATTAAATCAAGCAACCACTTTGCTTGCTCTAAACTGGAGCTTAAGGAAACAATGATCTCTCCAGCTGTGAGATGGTGATGCCGGTTAATGCTGAGACAAACACATTTGATGGATTATATTATGGGATGTAAAGAGATACACACAACATTTCCTCCCGTTTATGAGGAGAGATCAAAGCAGAACCGGGGGCCGCGAGAGCATGAGGAACAATGTCAATTCAGCAGAGCTGAAACAGGCTGAGACCCCGACTAGAAGAACGCGCCCTAAGGACGTTCCTTTTATCTGCCAGTCAAACAGCATGGTCAAACGCGGTCACAAGAGTGCAGGCAATCTTTAGATATAACGTATTACAGGTCTAGTTCTGAATGAAGGCATCTGCGTATTCCAGTTGACCTAGATGGCAATCCGCTCCGGTATTCTTGATGAAACAACAAAGCAGCAATAGTCTGACAAAGAACCACAAGGGATCTGAGTCACCTTTAGGAAAATGTGGGGGACTGAAGGTGTGAGTTAAGTATGTAATGCCTTGAAAGCTAAAAATTGACAATAAAGCTTTCAACGGTAAGAAATTTGCCTCAGATGGGATTCCAGACTAACATAGTTCCAAAAAGTCACCTGATTTGATGGCACCGTCACTCCCTTAATGCAGTTCATTTCATATAATTGTACCAATAATATAACATTATACAGTATTCATGTATTTAGCATTTATACTACCGTTTAAAACTCTGGGGTCAGTAAGACATTTTAATTTTTCTGAAAGATGTCTCTTATTTATTTGATCAAAATAGAACGGTAATGTTGTTGAATATTACAATTTAAAATAACTGTTTCGTATTTTAATATATTTTAAAATTTAAAGCAGCCATGACTCCAGTCTACAGTGTAACATAATCCTTCATCATTCATGCTGAATAAGGAACATTTCTTACTATTACTGTTAAAAACAACTGCGCTGTTTAATATTTTTGTTAAAACTATTATACATTTCCAGGGTTCTTTGATGAACACAGTTAAAAAAGAACAGCATTTATTTGAAATTTATTTATTTACTGTCACGTTTGATCAATTTAATGCATCCTCTCTGAATAAAGGGGCTTTCGCAGCACATAGTTCTAGGAACTAGCCTGGTGGTCAACAACTGGTGAATGAAGAATGCAGTGATCAGAGATATTTTTGTTGTTTGTCGCTGATTTTGTGATAACAAATGTAAATGCACAATTTACAAGATTGAAAGAGCATTAAAATCTGACTAAATCTCTTATGACTACTTTCAGTGTTTGTTAGATTTAATATCTAACCCGATTAACTGCTGAGATTCGTTTTGGTTGAGCGATGGAGCACAGAGTCAGGATCCTGGACCAATGAGATGACCACACACAGAGAAGTGTAATTCACTCAAAGGCACTTTATTAAGAGAAGCCTCCAACATTTATATGGTAAATATGGAGAAGTGAAAATATTAGTTGTCAGCAGAAATACGGAAAGATCAAACATCACATCCTTATAATTATATAATCCATATCATTGAAGCTATGTTCGTGAACTAAATAATTGAACATGGCTTTTTAAAAATCCCAGGTAGCTGGTGTTTCATATGCGTTTGGCCAATCAGCATACACTTACATCACTGGTAGTTCCTACAGTGCTGTTTTAGACCCTACTCTGAAGAAGGAGCTAATTTAGTTCCCCCAAACGGAGTTCCTAGATCTAAATATGTTCTTGGTTTCTGCAACGCGAACACGCGAATAGCAGGTACTTCAGCCAATAGTTCTAGGAACCACAAAAAGATTCCTCTGGTGTGACAATCCTTAAAAGATTTTTTTTTTTTTTTCCAAAATAGTACTGACCCCCAAACCTTTGAACAGTGGTGTGTATACACTGGCACACATCTACGCATAATGAAGGTTAATGGGGTCCAAAACAACACTGGGGTTCACATAAAATTAAGAGATATGCAGATATTGGTAAGCACTGCATGCACTGTTACATCTCACTTATTTTGATTGTTTGGCTTTTGTTTTTTTATCATGTGCAAAATAAAACAAAGGGATGATTTTGGTACCAGTACTAGTGGTGTAATCAAATTTCCTCAACAACATCTGCAACCCTAATGGGAAGTAAAAATAGGCATGAAACGTGACCATTTAGTTGTGGTGTGGAGGCCTGTCAGATATTTCCGTTGTCATGGGATGGTGCTTGACATGAATACCTGCTGACTGACAGGCTGACAGTGCTGGTAGCAAGAGACTGGCAGACCTGCTGAGGAGGCCCTTTCACGCTAACACAGGAGCTATTGAGTCTCCCCACACAGTGTGGCCCTCTAAACACAATCCCCTTGCCTTGAGTGAGTAATAACTTCAGTAAGCGCAGGGAAAAGTGTTGAGGCTGCGGTTAAATTGGTTGGTGGCAAGATCCTCAGGCCGCGGGGTGACGGCAGTGGTGAGGCCAAATTGTGGAACGGCTAAACACTTGATATGCTGTATAAACCGCTTAATGTGTCCACATCAAGATGGGAATGCGTGACGCTAAGCTGGAGAAAACTATAGCCTGATATGGAGTCGTATTTTGGACATGAGAGGACTTGTTACTGTTGCGCATCGAATCGATCAGCCTTGGCTAGATAATGTGAAGAGGTGCAACAATGCAGCATCTGCTGAATTCAGCAAGAGTTATTTCCTCAAATGGGATGTTGAGACACATGAGAGCCGCTTCTCACGCACCGCTGCACAGAGGAGGTGGAGTTTTCCATGTTTCTCACGGGTGAGCTGGAAACAGCCTGCCACCATCCAAAACCGCAAAAAAGGGCCAATAGTGCCTGACTACTGATAAAACATTTGCCTGCCTAGCCATGCAAAAAACAACCGCATACCATGGCATTCATAACTAGATTTTTACAGAAAATGTGAATGGCACTTGCCCATGCAAAACTCACAGGCACAATGCTGTGTTGTGGGTGGTTCCAGGGTCGTCATCGGGAGTGGGGGAGGACAACAAGAAACGTAAAAGTCCCATTTACATGTTCAGGCTGCTGAGTGTAAGGGCCCCAGGGTGATTTTAGCTGGTTTCTAGGGTGGTTACTAGGGCTACACGGTTGCTTTCCGGTTCAAGAGATTCTATCATGTAAATCTCAAGTCCTTTAATGCAAATATATGCATTTTTTGGCAAGTTAAAGGCATGGCAATGAATAGGGCCAATCAAATACCTGCTGTTTTAATAGTATAACCACAAGATGCAAACAACAAGTTTGTTGACATGATTTTAGTGTGAAAAAAAAAATAAATAAAAACACTAAATAACCTCTACGGTGTGAAGGTATACTCAATTTGACAACTTCGTTGATATGATAATGTAGCACCTAAAACGTCCTAAAAATGACAAGAACAACTGTACAGCTCAAAATAAAGTTCTATTTATGTTCAAACCCTACTGTAAATGAAAGCAACAGTAGTGATGATTACTTTAGTAACACAGGTAACCAAATCAAAAAGACACGTCTAACTGGGTAAAAAAAAAAAAAACACATGCAGCCTGTAAATCTTCCAAAATAGCAGCAATTTTTGTCAAAAACCACAAAGACGCAAGAACTAGATGGTTTGGCCTAAGTGTGCGCAGCAGTTTGGTTAACATTATGAACAGTGGCACTTGTCTCCACACTGGTAATCATGGTTGAGGCGAGCTCTTTTATAGACACTGCTGTCATTGCTTTAATGCCTCCTGTTCTCTTTTGAGACTTTCAATCCCTCAGTCTAGACGCTCAGCTGGTCCCACACCAAACCCTACACACCAATGACACAGACACTGGCTCTATTTTCAGCGTGAGGAATGAAGATGAATGGAGGCCCGGAGAACCACAACATCAGCACAGACCCGTACAAACACTGATTCTGAGAAAAACATCCATATACCACTTTACTTTATGGCTCTATATTGTCGATAATGACAAGCCTGGATCTGGAACCTGCTATATACTGATAAACCCACTCTGAGGCGTTAAAAATAAACCAAAATAGACCTGAAAAGCTTTTTGTCAATGCATTCTATGGACTACAGCAGCTAGTATGTTGATGCTGGTCATAGAGCAAGAACAATAACTTGCATTGCCTGAAGGATACTCTCAGCGAGAGAGGGCCCCTTACTCCTCTCAGGCTTTCTGAAGACCACATCACAATGAGCTGAGTCCAAGGCTTTTTGTTGAGCTTGAGGGGGGGAGGAGAAAAGTGCTAGACTCTTTCCTTTCTCCTTAGGGTGATGGGCTCCTTTAAAAAAATTTTTGTTTATGGCAGTTTTTCAGTCCTTTTTCTAACTATGTCCCAGGCTTCCCATCCACTGAAAACATTGCTTCTCTCCTATTTCATGCAAGATGAGGTCAATCCACACTGCAGGAAGTTAACTTCTTTTAAACACAGGATGGAGGACTGAATTAAGAAGACCAAAATATGACGCCTAACATTATAACCATCTGTGGTCTCCCAGTGGTTTACATTATGGTCAGTTTATCCTTATGTGAACATTACAGCGGTGACTCATTTTACACCAGTTCTTTCTTTTGAATTGGAATGTGTGCAACTGTGGGGGATTGAAGGATAAGTGGTGCATCCTTTAAAATGCACCAAATGTGAAAGCAAGGCTGCCAGAATTCTTTAAACTGAGATGGCCTTACTGGAATTGAGTGATTCGAAAGTTTTTGAACCCTCCAGCAGAAAAATTGGACACCCTTTGCGTTTACAATAACATATCAACAAAGGAGTGTGGACTCAAGGAGGACCAAAAAGGCATAGAATGCCATTTTAGGATAGGATTTAATTTTTTTTTCCTCAAAGGTTAGAATCTATGATTTAGGCATGCACAGGAGTATATAATCTGAGGAACTCTAAGTAACTTTTTTTTTGGTGTTTTGCAGGGACGGAAATTAACGGGGGCTTGTGGCAAAAATGCCACCAAAATGAACAAAAATGCTCCATATATTCAAGACAAAGGGGCAAAAAATGTCCCTGCAAAACTAAACAACGTTTATGGCTGTCACAATGTGTCAATTTGCGGAATTACATTTAGATTCACACTGCATCGGACTGTTTTTACACGCTGTTTTGTACAGCGTCAAGCCTTATAACCAATCAGGCGCGTTTCTGTTGAAATTAGGACCACTGAAACGCCTCGTGAATTTTCTCATAATGAACAACAAAGTGCAGATACAATGTAAATAAATATTCATTTCAGTGATTATAATGGGAGATTTTGCCTAACTGTTGTTTTCTATATCCATATTAATAATCACTATTACAACATAAAAAGCAATGATCTACAATAATGATTTTTGTCAAAATATTGCAGCCCTGAGCTCCTGTTTTTTTTACATAATTTACATAGTCTATTATTGACAACAGTTTAAAATATTGATTAAAGTAATTGGCTGAATTTAAGTATTTGACATTAAAGACAACATATGGTCATTATAAATATTGCTCTCACAAATGTAAAAAATGCCTCTGGAAATCAATTCTAGAGGGCGAATATTGACTTTTAATGAAAAAAATAATGTATAACCCTGGAGGTTTCTCTACGCAAGATGGTGATTTGCTTTGCATTTTATCATTTTCAAAGCACAGATGCTCTTCAGAACAAAGGGAGATTTATTCCCGATGCTTGAACACTCAAAGTGGACTGAGGTTGGACAGAAATGGTAGGTCTTGTCTATCTGGCCAGCTCTGCTCTGGATATTCACAGTCTGGAGCCAAACCACCTGTTCTACTGGCTGTCCTACTCTGTAGCCATTAGAAACATCAGATTCTCGGGCCAGAATTTCCCTGGAGTAACGCTGCCCGTAGAGATGAGGCAAGAGATGCTTGAACAGTCTGGCAGAGCTCTGCTGCCCACATCAGCCCAATGTTGTCACAGTGTGACGGCAAAGCTTGCCCTCACTGTTGCTATTCAAATCTATGGTTTAGTGAGGCTTACTGGTTAAAAACCTGGGTGGGTAAACAAAAGGTTTTAGGTCCAAATCCCACATTTATTACCATGATACAACTGAGCAAGGCAACTTAGCCCCAGACTGCCTCAGGGGGAATGTCTTTATAGAAGAAAGTGCTGAAAAGTTGCTCACAAATGTTAAAAAATAAATAAAATTAAACCTGTATAGTAAAAGACTCAAACACACCTTAACATTTGCCCTGAACATGACAAAGGAAAAAAGAAATCACCAATTTAAATCAGTTCAAACAGATCAAGCATAAGGCTCAACATTTCAAGGTCTTGCTGTGTTATGCACTAAACCAACACTGATACTTAACACTTAAAAAACACAAATAATCATCTCATCTATCATCATTAGGAGTATAAGACATCTGCAGAAAAGCGAACACATCAAAAGTGCTCTCGTTTATTCACTTCAAATCCATTCATCCAGGAAACAGCATGTTTTAGATGTCAGGTTTTTAGATTCCCATGTCACTGAAATAACAGGCTCAACATGAAAGTACATACTGTTCAAAAAACGTAAAAAGTACATACTTTACAACAAAGTAAATACTTTTTAAAAGTGTAAACAGGAAGAAGACATTTATTTTTCCATTTCCATTTCCACTATGACAGCATTTCCAAGAAGTCTACAGACTAACATATTCATTATCAGCAAACACTTGTTGGTAATTAACATTCATGACAGAAGCTAAATTAAAACATAACAGATAATGAACAAACACACACTGATAATGACAGGAAAAGGATTTAGAGGAAGTTTAACAGTGTACTAAAACTAGAATTTCAACATGGTACATAGGATACAATTAGCACATTGTTTAAAAATAATGTGAAGTGTTAATTCCCCACATTCGTATTTGGTGCCATTACACAGAAGGCTATAATTTGATTTCTTCCTCGTTGTTGGGCTCCTGCCATAAATGCTTTTGTTGAACTGTCTAACTATTAGATCAACAATTACTCCATCAAAGAGTTGATCATTTAAAGATGGACATACAAAGGCATACGGCCTTAGAACAACATGAGGATGATTAAATGACTTAAATTTGTATTTTTTGCTTAATTATTCCTTTAAACTACGACAGCGTTTTAGTGCCACGTTACAAAATAAAAAAATAAATAAATAAATAAATTACGAGATTAAAGTCATAATATTTTGAGAATAAAGTCTAAATATTTCGAAAATAAAGTCAAAATTACAAGAATAATGTCAACATATTTTGAGAATACAGTATGCTTGGAAATAATATTTCACGTATTTAATTTCATTCATTAGGCCTATTTGTAGTGCGCCAGCCACCCAATAATAGCAATAAGCTTTGTGCTTTTGGTAGATTTAATATTAAACAAAGTCTCAGCTTTCAAAATCGGTCAGTTTTACAGAGAAATACAATCACCCTCAATCTCTGCCAGACCTGGGAGTCGAACTCACAACCTTTCGGTTACAAGTCCGACTCCCTAACCATTAGGCCACGGTATATATATATATATATATAAAAAAACGTATAACTTTTTTTATAACTTGTTTCTAATTCACAACATCAGTCAAGTGTTTACAATAACTTCCTTATGTGATCTGATGTGGCTTCGTATCACAGAATGAGGCAGACAATATATTCTATACTCATATTCTTTGTATGTCAATTAGCAATGGCTTACAGATATACTTAATCATTATGAAAATACACAAGATGGCTTGAAGTACACAGATAAACCATATATTATTGCAGGCGAGTGTTTATTGTTCTTACATTTCATCATTCAAAACGTTTTACGTTATATCTTGTTTTTATTCAGTTACATGCCTTTATCCATGCCTTTATCCATATTAGAGATTTCCTGGCAGGAACAGAACGTAATCAGTGCTACTTCTTTGACACATATGTGGATTTTCTGCACAAGGGCGCCCTCTGGCGTCCAGTATGAATGAAACCCATCCTGTTTTGCGTAAAAATCGAAAAAATAATACTTATAATATATACATAAAATAATCCACGCAAGCTATTAGTCTAAAATAAGTCTAATTTAATGAAACAAATGTCTCATTACAATGGGAAAGATGACTGATTCACATGCCGATTAAACTGAGGCGAATACAGCGATCTGCCACGCCACATTAAAGAGCGTGATAAACACATTATTGTAATAGACATTGTTTGTATTTCACTATAAAACGACAGATTTTGAAAGCTGAGACTTTGGAATGTCTTCCGGAGCTCCCTATCTGAGCCATTTGCATGCCAAATAGGCTAGAATATACTGTCAAAATAGTATAACTTTAATCTCGTAATTGCTATTATTTAATTTTCGGAATTTTATTCTCGCAACATTTAAACTTTATTCTTGCAACATTTCGACTTTATTCTCACAACATTTCGACTTTATTCTCGTAATTTTGACTCTCTAAGCATTTGGAATTTATTCCCTTATTTTTTTTTACCTTATTGTCGAAATATTTAGTCTTTATTCTGGTAATTTTGACTTTATTCTTGTAATCTTAAGTTTTTTTGTTTTTTTTAACATACTAAAACTGTTGTATTAAACCTTTATGTCTTTTTATGCAAAAAAAAAAAGCCAGTTAATGATATATTTTCATACTAATATTATGTTAAAGTGGCTATACTATTGAAACAATTAAATGTAACTTTTAGAAATTGGCCCCATTCACTTCCATTGTGAGATCTTATTTTATTTATTTATTATTATTAAAGGAATAAGTGGAAATATTATATTGTGTATGTGTGTGTGTGTGGTGTGGTATTTCCCACAAGTGCTGTTGCTTGAGCTTAACCTGCATTGAACATATTCCCTTAAACATGTTACTACTGTGGAATTGATCTGTGTCTTCAACCAACCTGTTTACTTCACCATTTCTCTTGAAGTGTGCCTGCGTGCATTGCAAATTGTCTACAGCTTGGTTTAATTCACTACTGCTCTGAAGGTTGAGCCATGATGTTAGCGTAGTGTTCACTTAAGGTCTTTAAGAGGTAGTATTGATACAGATCATGTGATTTGGTCAATAAAGCAGAGAGCCATTTTAACTGCTGAAGCAAAAAGACAGTTAATCAAACTCTGGACGTTCCATTAACTGACAATTTAATGCAGAGTGCAACTTTTAATGAACAACTGAAAAATGGAAAGTTTGATTGATAATCATTTTGTGTGTGTAATTTTTCTGATTACTGCTCTGTGTACATGCCTATATCCTTTGCTTTCATCAAGTAGCTGTTTTCTTTCCAATACAAATGTTATTTTGCATGGGTGGAGTGATGAGTTTTCCATAGATGGAGAATTCAATATTTCTTCTGTCCGATAAGCGACATGCCTTCAAGAGTTTCACTTCAGAAGACATTAATTAAAATTCCAATTAATTTTTCAATTATAATTATCTCACTTCTTATATTTACTAGAACATATTCTGATGTTGTTTGTTTAGTCTTTTTTTTTTTTTTCTCTAGGAAACTGGGCAACTCGTTTCATTCAAAGCACAAGGGCTTTATGCACAAGGTAAACAGGATAAGACTTATCGCCAAAGAAAGGTGAGACGTGTCAAATGTTTGCATGCAGGTCTGTTGCTGATGCAGTACCATCATCGCAAAAAAAATAATAAAAAAAAAGCAATGATTCTAGCTCAACTTTATTGGAAACTAATTAGCTTAATTTAAAAAACTAGACCTGACCTAACACTTCCCCTACACAGAGACAACTCCATATTTTTTTTAGATCCCTCTGGCTTCATTTAGTTGTTAAATTGCTTCTTTTGATACTTGCTGAAAAGTAATTTCCACTACACACCACATGCAATTATTCAAAAGAAACCTAGTATCTGGCAAGAAAATACATTTAAATGTCTATAAAACAGGTCACGTTTGGAGCGCATGTGAGAAAGCATCTTTGACCCATCAAATAAAGGAAAATTTAGAGGTGGAAACAATGTCAATACTTATTCAACGTATTTATTTTAACATAAACTGTTCATCAGATATTCCATTCAATTTGCTTAGCCACTGTATTTTTGTGTTGCAATGCAGTGTTTTTGAGTTACTGCAAAGCACAATGTATTTGAGTAACTTGGCGTGTACTGTATTTCCACAACAACAATGCATTGAGATTGATAACTGATAATTGTGGATCTCGCATCGAATTTCTAAAACTTCAGATGAGAGCCATGAGCCATGCAATGAGAGCCACCTCAAATATTCAGTGTTTTAAATATAACATTTATTATTCCAGCAATATTCAGTGCTGCATATTTTAACAGGACTTTTTAAACTTAATGAACCAATACATATCTGTGAAAACCACAAGAACAACCACCTTCTAAGAATAAAAATGAATGTCAGTGAGTGGCTGAAACTATTCAAAATGAATAATGAGGAGTGACACCTGTTCGGAGTGATAGTACACTGACAGCAACTGTCAGAAACAGCGAAAAACACCTTGAGATAAAGACAGAAAGACTGGAGTCCAGAAACATGTCCGCTGCCTGCAAGAAAAAAAAAAAAAAAAAAAAAAAAAAAACACACACATAGATGCTTTAAACTTCATATTGTAAAAGCACCGAAAACGGAAAGCCCAGACCAAAAACTAGCTCTTTTCAGCACACCGACACTCTTTTCATGATGTGAGTAACAAAAGCTTGACATTCCCCTCAAAGCAGGTCTCATCTTTCCATTGAAATTAAAAGAAGGGATTTTATTCAACAGCCAATTCTGATTATGTTCAGCATGACATTCAGTTTCAACCAAAAACTGCACTGTGCCTTTCTGTTGTAGAAGTTAGGCCGTGACATTTCCTCACGCTTCTTTTCCACCTACAGCATTAAGGCTAACTGAAATATCAATGTCAGTGCGCAGCCATTTTTATTCAGAAATTTTAGTTTGAAAACTGGATGAAATGCCAAGGATTCCTGCTCTGTGATGGCGAATGGACCAAACGAAAATGCTAACTGCCTTGAGATCACTGCAGCTGGGAAAAAAATAATAATAATAATTACTGGGGCCATATTAAAATCTCGGTTTTAAAAATGACTTGGTGACTGATTTCAGTATAACGCTGTGATATTCACAATAAATGATTCACTTCCAGAATTGTTGTCCATTAAAAGATGCACCAATATTAAAAATATTATAATTTATTTTATTAGATTGTTTATTAAATGTTATATTATAGAAACAAAACAAAATAAAATAAAATAAAATAATAAAAAGGAAAGTTACCTCAAAGTATGAGCAATGTATTCCTGAATTATGGTTTATTTCTAACTGCACTAATATTAAAAATTTGGCTATTAATGTCTTTTGGATTTGCATCAGAACATTATAATATTATAATATTATTATATTAGACTGTTAGCTATATTAAAATAAAATAAAATAAAATAAAATTCCTGAATGTTGCATACAAAATTCTCTAGGCCCGAAAATCAGAGGGGGCACATCATGGCCAACTAAATGTGCCTGATGTCTCTGGAGTCAAGTAGATCTCATTACCTCATGTAGTTGCATATTGTGCACTACTGAACAGGAAGGAACACAGGAACTGTGTAAAGGGTAACTTGGGTGAATACCCCACAGTTTGATCCGTACAAAGAATGATTTCAGCACACAAATCAAAGGGCGAGCCACATCCTGCTGTGATGCAAGTTGGCAGGACTATCAAGCCATAATGTAACCTTTGAGTCAATACAGGGCAACAAATTCTTATTACACAACATACTTACTAATCACACATCACTGGAGGGTTAAACAATCTAGAAGAATGTTTTTACTATCACTTTAGCATTCTAACTCACTCTCACTCCCTTATTTTATTTTTAAATCACATTCAGTCCCCTCATGTGGTCCTAATGTACAACAGCTTACATGCTTTTAACGTGCCATTCAGTCGACAGGAGCGAGAGGGAGAGGCAATCTAATCAGCATTCAAAGACGCCATGCCGAGTCCCTCCGACTCAAGCTGCTAAGTCACCAGATAAAGATCTGCCTGACACGCTGCCTTTTAAATAATCCACTTGCAAGTACGCCATTTAAAAATATTAACACCCTCCTCCGAGAACTCTAACATGGATAGGGCCGAGGGGCTGAAGGAATCAAAAAAAAAAAAAAAAAATTATACAAAATACAAAAATATTTATGCGTTCCATTTATACAAAGAAATATGTATGCAAAGAGTGTGAATGTCACTAATTACAACCTAAACGGCATACGAGTCTTGAAGTCTACACCACCAGCAGCAACATAATAATGATGCTTTCACTCAGAGTTGCAGCTGGATTGCAGTGGTGGAGAGTTCAGGCACTGATGGCAGGTGATGTTGAAAAAGCATCCTCTGTCAGTTAGCATTTGAGATGCTCCATGAATTCAGTCAGAAGAACTTAACGTTACCATGTTCCCTTTCCAAATTCCTCTGTGTACAGCTGCCCGTGCATTCAAACTTACTGGTGTAAACAAAATAAAAGAAAGAAGCTTGAAAACATACTGTACCTCATGATAACCATGGCAATATTCTAAGAATTCAGCTATAATAAACCTAGCTATAATAAAACTAGGCTGGGGTTAGCTAGGGCTGGGCGATACGGCCGAAAGAATGATCTAGATAAAATTTCGCACAGCAGTCGATATCGATAATTAAAACAGTACATTTCAAACCTTTATTATTTTCAAGTTTAATGGCAGTTTTTGCTCCTAAGTCAGAGTTGTAGAAACTATACTGTTAATTGTGGTTTTATACTACTCTTTATTAGATGGGTTTCCATCCAAAGTTGCGAATTTGACTTCTCCGCAAAAATTGGAATAATCGCATAAAACATTTGCGAATAAGGAGTTTCCATCCAACAAGTCATTGAGAACTAAATTGTCACTTCCTGATAAACTGACATGATATATATTACCAAAAAAAAAGTAGGAGAAGCCACTGAATATAGCAATTTTCATATATAATAAATTACTTGCGCCTCAGAGCGAGCAGACGAAACACAATAAATGTGATCATTTCTTTCGGAGGTGGATGCCTGCTGTTTGGGAATGCAGTCGTGTAAGATAGTCCTGGGAGGCAATTATACAAAAATACTTTGACGACAGACTTTGCTCAAACATTTCAGAATTACCATAACAACATTTTACATGCTGTGGAACGAAATTGGTCCACTGGTTAGACGGGTTTTGCCGTCCCATAGCGCAAAGTAAGCTCTAGTAAGCTTGCACTGCGCCGCTATTTGAACTTTGAACCAAGCGGAAAATGGTCCTTGTGGTGCAGTTTAAATAAGCACAGCTGTTTCATTTTGCTTTTGGTTGTCGTTTTATCGACTGTTTTATTGCCCAGCCCTAGTTGAAGTAAATAATTTCTGTACCACAAGCAGCACCAACAGCAAAAATGATTATTTCAAATGGTTTCTTTAATGTTCCTCTCACCTGTCATTGGTCAGTCAAACCGCTACAGACTGAATTAATATTTTCTTGTAAAACATACACCTATAATCTTTATTTATTTATTTACCACTTAAATCTTTGTACACTTTTTACAGTGTACAAATAAAAGTAAAATAAATGTAAAAAATTCTGAATTATAATTTATTTCTGATTAAATTCTATCTTTTGGTATTAAATATTTCAATATTATTTTGATGAAAGACAACTATCAACTGAACGACAAATATCTATGTGACAACTTATTCACAATTTGCACATATATCTCATGCACAATATGAGCACAGAGGTGACTTCAAGTCCGCATGAGGGGTTGTTGTATGGGCAAGACTCAACCCACATGACTAATCACACACCACATGGTTTAATACCAGGTGTTAAAAATTTCATCATATGAATGGTCTGTGTGGATCTTGTGTTACTTGTAAGTGCAAATTAAGCTTTAGTCGTTTGAGGCTAAAATATTGAGAGCAAACTCAGAGACTCACTGCCTGCTGTCTTTCCTTTGAAGCTATTGTGGCAACATTCCTCTCATTCATTAAGAACAGCTGTGAGGTTTCATAGGCTGTTTAAATTCATTTTAATTAAAATGGAGATTATTGATAGCCTCAGATGGAGACCGTGTGACGGTTTTCAAATGCCTGTTTATTATTTGAAGCTCACTACGTTGAAAACATGAATGTACTAATTTGACAGGCCCAATCAGTATTAAAACAGCATTTTAAAATAAACACAATTCAAAATTTTCTTTATAGCCCAGCAATAATTTTTTCTATGTAGTGCTTGTACAGTTTCCACTTTGAGTGTTTCAATAAACACAGTTTCATAAAGATACTCCAGCTGAACTCTGAAGTGACCTGACATTTTCCGTGTAGCGCAGCAAACAAACTTCTCTGCTCTCATCTGCGCTTTCTAAAGGAGGAACCTTCTTTCAGAAGACAGGTCATCATTTTTACATAATCGCCTGATTAATTAGGGATTGTGATTATTTTAAATTATTGTGCACTTCAAATCACACATTACCATATGAATAGAACTAAAAAAAAAGGGGAAATGCGAATACTATTTCATAATAAGTATATTACTGTAAAACAGCATTCAAGGTGGCTGGGTTCTGAAAAACAATATAGAATGATGGAAAGTCTACCAAAAATGCAAATGTTTTAAACAATTAAGAATATTTAGTACTTAAAATATTATTTTTAATGTCATCCTACCCCATGTGTAATATTTCACAAAGAATAAATGATACTATTGTTACTAAGTTCAAGATCAAAAAGACCGGTCCATGGTGGTACTGCAGGGGGTATGTCTCTTATTTTACCAAAAAAAAACTATATCCCATAAAAAATTCAACAAAATTTCAAATAAATAAAAACTACACTGAAAGTCTTTGGCCAAGAAACATGCATCTGGCCTGTGTATTAAGCATACTACGTGCCATGATTAAAGCAGACAATTAAATGAGTTTGTTTATCGTGATTATTACTTTAATTAATTGGTAATGATTTAATGAGAAAAAGAACTACAATTCCTTGAAGCACTGAGAATGACATAATTGAATTAAAAACTGAGACATAAAACTATTCAGTTAAAGTTGTTGATTGTATATATAAAAACAGAACATTTTAAGTTTACTTCAAGGTTACAAAATATGCATACTACAAATATTTAAGTATTCTGAAAGCATAGGAAGATGACTCAATTATGTCATTCGACGTTCCTCACTGGAGTGAACAGAGCTCTTTTAGCATGCTCACATCAGGTCTGTCTCTAAAGGTTAAAGGGGCCATGACATGAGAAATCAAATTTGCCTTGATCTTTTGGCATATAAGAGGTCTTTGTACCATTAAAACATCCTGCAAGTTTCATAGCTTAAAATATCCTCCTCATTATAAACAAAGAATTTATTTAATCAAGCTCCAAAAATGGTCCATTGAATCTGAGGTGCCAGGGTGACGTCACCAGGGCACAAACATTTGCATAAACACATCGACAAATAGCCATCTTCTCACTGTAAGCCCCGCCCATTGGCATTCAGTAGCTTAACTGCTAATCACTTGAATATGCTGATACTAGGGACGCAACAATACAGTTAGTCCATGGTTCAATACGTACCTCGGTTTTTGGTTTGGTTCGGTTCTGATATCTTGCCACTTCAGTGTTTTTTTTTTTGCAACAAATTAACAAAATTTTTTGAGAGAGGTATTATTTTTTCGATTTTTATGTGAAATAGACTGGGTTTTATTCATACTGGACGCCACAGGGTGTCCTCGTGCAGAAAATCCACATATGCGTCAAAAAAGGATCACTGATGACGTTCCGTTCCAGCTTCTCTAATATGGATAAAGGCAACGCTATTGCTGTAACTGAATAAAAACAAGATATATAACGTTAAACGTTTTGAATGATGAAATGTAAGGACAATAAACAATAATATATGTTTATCTGTGTTCTTCAAGCCATCTCGTGTATGTTTCATAAGCCATTGCTAATCGACATACATAGAATATGAGTATAAAATTTATTGTCTGCCTCATTCTGTGATAAGAATCCACATCAGATCACACAAGGAAGTTATTTCAAACACTCAACTGATGTTGTGAATAAAAAGTTATAGTGTAATTTATAACTTTTGTTTTTATAACTCTTTTGTTGGACAACAGATTTAGAAAGGCTTATTTAAATGCAAAACCGAAAAACTGCAATTCACAAGTGCATATTGAACCGTAGATGTCGTACCAAACGGTTTGATATTATATTGAGAATTGTGACGTCCCTAGCTGATACTGTTTCCTATGCAATGACGTTAGCAAATCGTAACAGTGGCCGATTACTCAGAAGGACACGCCCCTTAAAAACAGGTCATTTCTGACAGAGGGTCAGAATGAGGGTTAAAATTATTCATTTTTTCATTTTTTTTTTTCGTGCAAAAAAAATAAATAAAAATAAAAATTTATTAACATTGCGTAAACCTCAAGAAACACATTAAAATAATCTTAAAAATCCATGCCATGTCCCCTTTAATAAGTCATCATTAAAGGGGTCACCGGATGCTAAGTTCACTTTTACATGCTGTTTGAACATTAATGTGTATTGGCAGTGTATGTACAAATCTATCCTGTAATGGTAAAAATCCATGCAGTGTTTTTTAATTACAAATAATATCCCATTTTTCAAATCGAGCAATTCTCAGATGCCTGTCATTGTTGTGTCACACCCACAGAGGCCACTCCCACGATAGTTGATTGACATTAGCGTCTTACCTCCGATCAGTTGTAACAGTCCAACCTCCATGTTTTGATGCCAGAGCAGGGATGTAAGTTAGACAAGATTTGAACGATTGAGGTGTTGTGTTCCTGGATGTAATAATGAACGTAGTGGTTGTCATTTACTCCCATCATCTGAACTGCTGAAGATGCAGTGGATTACGTTTGTTTGTGAAGGGAATGCTCCTCCCGATCTACATCCATCTATGTTTGCACAAATCATTTGTGATCCAGCTTCACTTATAGCAGAAGTGAGTATAAGTGTTTTTTTTCATGAATCTTTGCGATCGCCTTTCCTAATAATGTGCTAGTTAGCAAGTTTAGCGGCTAAATGCGGCTAAAGTAAACCGGCTCATCAATCCATAGAGAGAAGAGAGGGGCGGAGCGAGCAGAGCTCATTTGCATTTAAAGCAGCCTTGACCAGAATGGGACGATTTTTGCAGAGCTGATTTTGGCAAGGGAAAAAGGGTGTTGTTTTACACAACCATTGAGAATTTTTAACCAAAGTATATTACGGACTTTTCATTAAGACCCTAAAGAATCATATCAACTTGTGGAAAATGGGCATCTGATGACCCCTTTAAAATCATTTCCCATATGGAGACAATGGGATTTTTACCTGCACAACCCAAATGTTTTACTCTATTTTCTGAACTCACCCCAAACTCACACCAGAAACTGACATGTCAGGTTGCTCAAACAGAGTGATACTGAAAGTACCACAGTGTTTAAACTTGTCCTGGAAACCAAGTTACGAGCAATTTACTCATAGCTGTCTCTTCACATTACACTGGGGTAGCAGAAAGTAATCTACCAGCATCCATCATTGCAGCAAATTTAACTTTTAACGTTTCCCTCTTCAGTTCATTACTGTGCAGTTTCTCAGTATAAGAACTAAAAACAGCTGAAAATAGTAGTATAACTTTTCCAGCGTGACTAAAAATGTTTAATAGTCTGCTATGAATGCAGCCTATATGCAAGCAAAATACTGACCACCCTATTGATATTCCTTCTGTTCTCATTATAGGAGCCGATTTTCATTTCCATAAGAATGATTATGAAGTGCAGTTTCCTATAGCAACGGAGAGATAAAGTGAGTAGAGAAGAAAGGAAAGATTTGGATTAGTGTATGCATGACAGCAGAGGATTTAATAGCAAAGATGGAGGGGAAGAGGTGACTAATAAAACCGAGACGTGCAATAAAAAGGTCACGAATGCATGAGACACGCTGAGAAAAAAGCAGATGGCTACTTCCTATAAAGTACAGTTTCAACTGAAACAATTATGCAGAAATGAATTTCTATGACAAAGCAGGGCAAAACAATTATGTTTACTTGTGATTTTAGATGCAGGGCTTGAGGGCTGGAAGGGAAAAAAAAATAAAAAAATAAAAGTACATACACGCATGCAAGAGATTGGAGCTAACGACTTACAATATCTCAGGTAATAAATCAGAGTTTCTTTGTGGCCTAAAGCATTTTCAAACCTATTTGCAAGAGATAATGCCACCAATTTCTTTCAGCCTCAGAGACCCACAAGCCCGGTTCATTTATCACAAGCCTTTTAGGAGAGTGGCCGAATTGCCCTCATCTCTACCTACTAAGTAAGTATATCATCCCCTCTGATAGTGCTTATTTAATCATTTACATTTCCAAATATATGCCACTCAAAAGTCTGGGTTTCTTTTTTAACAATTTTATTCAACAAAAATACATTAATTTAATTTGCAATGAAAATCATTAAAAATCATGTTCTTTTGAACGTTATATTCAAGAAATATTCTAAAGAAATGTATCATGGTTTTCACAAAAATATTAAGCAGCACAATGTTTTCTGAGCACCAAATCAGCATATTAGAACGCTTTCTAAAGGATCATGTGACACTAAAGCCTGGCTGCTGAAAATTAATTACATTTTAAAATATATTCACATACAGTTTGAATTGTATTTAAATTGTAAATATTTTAATGATGATTTTTTGTACTGTACTGATGAGTTTTTACTGTATTTTGATCAAATAAATGCAGCCTGGTGAGTAAAAGAGACTTTTCAAAACATTTTAAACATCTCACAGACCCCACTTTTGAACAGTAGTGTATTTCTGTTTAATGTAATATTTTCACAGTATATAACATTACAGAGGCATAACTGATTTGAAAGCTACAGCAGGGGGCATCATGTACAGGTATGAGTCATATTTACTACATTTTCATGAGGTTTCTTAGTTCTTCTTTTTGGAGTTTTACAGACATCACTATGAACGTTGCCATATTAAAAACAGCATGAAGATTCCTCAGAATTTTTCCTGTTGCGCTCCACAGCCTACAGGTATGGAATGACATTAAGGTGAGAATTTGAAATAACTCTGACATCATTTAGAAGTGAACTACCCTTTTAACATTCATTTTTGGCCTCACATATTGGTAGGCTGTCAGGTTCACGCTGAACGGTCATTAATAAAAGTGCTAATGATTTCTGACACCTCTTTCAGTTATAATTTTAACCTAATAATCAACTAATCAACTTATCGCAGCCTTTCAGACTAGTAGAAGGTATCTGTCACATTCAAATTCTTGTGCTTTAGTCTGATTTGGACCATGGCTTGAGCACATTAGGTGGTCAGCTGTGACTAATACTCCCCATGCTGAGGTGACAATTTCTGTCACAGTGTCTGCATTTATTTGTTGTTTCCTGGTAGGTGGTGGCACTGCACTCCTTACAGCCTCTCCCTTTTGTCCTCTGCTGGGCTGATAGGATTCTCTTTACTTTTCTTATGTTGTTGTCTGAGAACACATCTACATCTGGACAGGTACCTTCCACTGTATATTAAAATCCAGAGCACTCTCTAAATGTATTCCTGCAATGCATCTGTAGACTTCCAGATAGCTCCTTGTTGATTCAGAATAGCCATAGAAGAGATCTTGGGGTCCATTTAATATGCAGAATATTAGAAATATATTATATTTCTGACATAATGTTACAGATAACTCTCGAATGGTCTGCGGGTAAAACATACTGGCAGACAGACATCCCAGGAACAAGATTCTGACAGAGTCTTTATGAGTTTCTTATTGCTTTACCTTGGTTAATTTTATGAGAGTCATTTGCTTCCTGTTAACATCTGGATTAGATCCAATCATGGCTTTCTGAGAAACAGACCAGTCCTTCAGTATGAGCAAGAGACACCCGGCATAGAGTTTCCAGACATACAGTTTGACCACAACATCACTTGCGGTTTATAAAATGATTATGACAGTAGCTCAAAAGTATTCAATCAGTAGAATCCAGAAAGTCTCAAAGTTTGGCTGTCTGTAAGTGCATTACAGTAATTACAGAGCAAAAGACGATGTAAAGCATTATAATCAAGTCTTGGCATGAAACATGCTTCCACTAAAGTATGTTGCGGTTTCTTTATCTGCTCTAAACCAGTTATAGTAACAAACATACTAATTACAGATCAACAAAAATGATTTTACTTGCTCACCCAGTTGGACCAATAATTACTAGCTCTGAGTAGGGCTGGGCGATATGGGCAAAAAATTTATCACAATATTTTTTTCCCTATCAGTCGATAATTATCACGATAAATGTCAAATCTTTATTTCTTTAAAGTTTAAAGTCAGATTTTTGCTCACCATTAAACCACAACATTAATTTTCCTTAACAAAATAAATATCTAAATAGAAAAATTAATTTCTGCATGTTCTAATGAGTTAAATTGTTTCAAATCAAGAAACAGGTTTAGACTGTCTGATGATGACTAATGATAATAATAATAATAATAATAATATCACTTTTTTTTTGTCTCTTAGAAATGCACCTCTGATAGTAGCTTGAGGATGCAGAGGTAAATTTTTGTTCATTATCAATCAGTAACATCTGTAAAAAATTGTAGCAACCTCAGTTTTATATGGTTAAATTTATTCTGACCCAGTTTTTTTTTTTTTTTTAAATTAAGCATTGGTATAAGTAACAAGCATACATTTTAAATCATGATCAACACAGTTAATACCACACATATTGGTACCTCAATACCATGGTAAAAATATAACTACCTGGTTTTATAGGTAGCCTATTTGTATGAAAAATGGTAATCTAAAAACATTCAGTATAAATGCACACATGCTGTAGCTTAATCACAAATACATGCATACTATAATTATATACCATTACTCCTATAATAAAATTCAGTGTGAATATCCCACATTGCTGCCACAATAGCATGGTGCAGTGAGTGTTACTACAGTAAATCCATGGTAAATGATGCCGATGTGTAGATTGAAAAGCTGTCTCGTTGCACACAGCTTTAAACTACTTTGAAGCACAGAGTCATTCGTGTTTATCGCTGAATTCAAGTGTTTCACACTGGATCTCACAGCGCTGTTTAGTGCTCGCGTGACGAAGTAAATGCATCCTTTCTAGTGAGCAGCGCGGCAGTTTGAACTTTGGTCCGAGTGGATAAACGGTCCGTGTGGCGTGATTCAGATGAGTCGTACTGTTTCGTTATGCTTTTGGCATATAAAACTTATGTTGAACATTTATCGAACTTTTGAACATATCGTTTTATTGAGGAAAATAATATCGCAATAATTATCGTTATCGAATTATTGCCCAGCCCTAGCTTTGAGGCAAAGAAATAATATTTTTAATTTATTCATAAATCAATATTTAATAATACTTTCTTTTTTCATTTTTAACAAATAACTAATCTCTACTGCTGCATGATTTTAGGACTAACACAAGGTCATCTTTATTTTGAGTCTTAAAAAATTAGATAGAAACAATAGTCAGATTTTACTCATTCAAACCAAATGAGTTTCTGCAGAGCTTAGTCTTTCAATACGTCTTGTATGTAAAAAAAACATCCATCGTTTTGCCACGGTTGCTTTTTTGTTTAAATGGTCTCTTCTTGTCTTTGTCCAGAGGACAGACACAGTTGGAAAGAGGGGGGAGCCCTTCTGTGATGGTTGGGCAGTCACCAGCACCCCCTCTATGCCAGGACTCCCTCAGTCTTCTCCATCTGGCACACCAGTGGGAAGATGAAGCGCCAGAACTGCATCTTCCCGTTCTCCTGCATGCTGCTTCCTCTTGTCCTCGTGATACAGTCTGGAGACTGCACTCAGTGGGACTCACAGAAATAAATAAATAAATAAACCCCAACCATTTCCATCAAAAACTACAAACCTTGTCCGTACCCTTTAAAAACAGCTTAAGACAGCACCTAGCTCCCTTCAACACTGCTGAAGCAGTTGCCGTATGCTTTGTGGAAGATTTTTGTCTATAATGGCTGACAGAAAACTGACTTGTTTTCTGCATTCAGTCATGATGAATTGTGAATATTCCATGGTTCACTCCAGAGGTGACCATCCAGTGAGAGGAGAAAGTGCTAGCGGAGGTATTTTTGCTGAGCAAAAAAACACAATGTTTGCTCAAATAAAACAAACACAGATTTGTTTCAGAGCAGCTGGTCAGTGCTGACCTTTTGATTTGATGCTGGACTGTAATTATCCCCAATTACTTTATCCCCACATTATGAATACCAATTGATTAAGGAAACCAAACCAAATGAGAAAAAAATCTTTATTTTGAAGACTTGCATTGAGAAACTGACCTGAGTCAGAAACCAGAATATCATAAACTTGTGGCCGGATACTTCTGACATTTGACAGTAACTAGCCTAGCAACCAATTACCAATTTTCTAGCAACACACAATGTCTTAGCAACTGCAAGACACATCAACTCTCCAAGAGTATTTCATGTCACTAAACAAAATCTAAACAGGGTTTCAAAAACATATTTTAATAACATTTTTAAATCAGCAATAAAATCTTTTGACAATGTTATCATAAATGTTTATTTAGCTCCAATTATGCTAAAAACTGTTTTTCAGACATTAAGGAATAGTTCATCCAAAAATAAAAATTATTCACCAGTGTTCATTTTGACAGCAAATTTAAATTTAATCTTAATCGTAGTCTTTTGACTAAAATGGCATTTAGTTTTAGTCATATTTTAGTCATCTGAATTGTTTTAGTCTAGTTTTAGTAGACTAAATATCATTAAGATTCGGATAAAATCCAATGGATTTAGTTACAGTGTAATGCATTTATTAAGCATTTCTCTAAAATTTTCAAACTCATTATATAGGTTTGATATTAAGGTTTTATCATGATAGATACAGATTTAACTGTTGTGACACGCAACACGCCTTTTTCTTAAAATTACATAAAACCACTTCTCATAAAGAAACAAAAACATGGTCTTCTTTTCAATGAAATATCAATGGTCATATAATTCTTTCGACAACTTGTTCATTACATTCTTCTTTCTAGCAGACATACTTATTTAAATAATTTTTTATTAATCTTTATTAGGGTTACTAAAGTAATTTGGTAAAGAGCAGTGAGTGATTTTCTATCCTTCTTTTGTTGCTTGATTAACATTAATGACAGACAATAGCAACTGCATTAGGCCGCTGTCCCTTTAAAACAGAATGAACAGATGCAATGTACTGTACACGTCTGATATTCACTGAAAAAAAATGGAAATCCCATATTGTCCAATTTGCCAATCATATTATTTGTGATCTATACACAACAAAATTGTGTTTCTCTTCTAAACCTGATTTATTTGCTTTCGAATAATGTAATTCACTAAAATGTACATTCTACTAGATTAAATTACTTAGGAAAAACGTGAACCCATCAAGTATCTAAAAATTATTTTTTTTCCCCAAGGCTTCGTTTACATTACAAGGTTACTGGGTTACATTTGAAAACGGAGTTTTCGTTTTAAAATGCTCTCCGTCCACACTAGCATTTTCAAGAGTTTTCCAAAAGTTTCTCATCCACACTGAAACGTAGGAAAACGTTAAATTCGCCTTACTGCGCATGCGTAAACACCCACTGAGATGATACAGACGGAACAGATATAATAAGCTTTCACGCAATTCTTGGCAGTATCATTTTATTTACTGAAATATCTCAGCATTCACTGACGCGTCCATGTCACGCTTACTCATGTTTGATCTAAAAAGTAGCTTTCCTCACGTTTTGCCGCAGGAGTCAGGACAGCAACTGTGAGTACATTTTCTGTCATCTTTTTAGGACTGTAATATGAAGAGTGTACAAGGTAAATATCTTTAGCAGCAGTGCGAACATGAATAGCACATAACAGGCACAATTACCAGTATAAACATAAATATCTATTGGTACAATATGCGTCACAAGACAAAACATGCGTCATCGTTTTCAAAAGCCTCCGTTTTTACAGTCCACACTGCAACACGAAAACAGCGTTTTCAAATTGATCCACTTTGGAAACACTGCTCAGTGTGGACAGAAGGCTAAAACGGAGAGAAAAAGATGCAAAATGAAAACGTTTTAGTGTGGACATTGCCTAAAACTGTAGTTGCCAGCATGCTTTGCTTGGGACATAATGACGACAGCAACAAATTACACAATTAAGCATCAGTTTGTGTGTTTTTTTTTATTTTTTTTATGTGACATATTTCAACCGATATCTGTTCTGGGCTTGCACACAAACTGCATGGAATATTTTTTCAAAATGTCATGTGTGCAGAAATATTACGAATTCTTTAAACATCTGTTAACAGAGGCCAGAGACGCTGAAGACGAACGCAAATGAAAAAAAAAAATACTGTAACGTTAGCAGGAAGAGCAAGATCACAGTTCACAATGCGCGAAATATTGGAAATAATATCCTAAATATTGAACTGGGTTTTATATTAATGTATCTCTGAGGGGAACGGACTGTTTTAAGAAAGGTTTACATTGCGTTTTTTTCTTCATTTACCTCTGTATAATGCATTTAAAGTTGCGTACATAATCACGGCGTTGCTTTGTTTACAGTGGTAACCAGGGAAACGCTGTATCATTAGTCCATAAGCGCCACCTGCTGGCAGAGAATTTCAGTCCGTCTGCTGTTTTTCCTTAACATCGTTTCATTTGTAATAAAATAATAATGATGCAATCATTTTTGAACAAACAAATAATGTTTGAACTTTATATTTGTTAGGCTAGTAGGTTTTGTTGTGATTTTGAAACTGGAATTGAGAACTGTACAATTTAATTGGTATGTAACATGGGTCAAAACAAAGATAACAGCAACTATTGTTTTTTTGTGGCAGGGCCAGTGAAAATTTTGACCAGGCAAGTAAAAATTTGAACCACTGACCCGACGGGGCCAGTAGAAAAAAATCCTTAGCATTGAGCCCTGAAATCCATCCATATTGAAAACTTTCTAAACTATTATCACTGGCTTCCAACAACTGTCGTCCAGTTAAAATGTACGACGCAGGCACAGCAGAAGCTCAGGTGAGAAATCACACCTCTCTTAGGAGTGAGTTGTGAACAGAAGTGAGTTGTTTTGTGCAATACAGTAGGTTTGTCTTAGTATCCATCTTTAAATGCACGTAAAATGTTTTACATCACACAACGTAACTGAACGAACGCGTGTACGGCAGTTGGCAGGATATTTTTTAATATAACTCCGACTGTGATTGTCTAAAAGATGAAAGACATTTACACCTAGGATGGCTTGAGAGTGAGTAAATTATGGGACAATTTTCATTTTTGGGTAAACTGTTCCTTTAAGTATTTAAATTAATAAGTTACTAATATATTAATAAACCAACTCTAATTTTACTTAAACACTAAAAACACAAAATCAAGATGCAAACTGCAATTAAAAACTACTGTTTTTTTTATTGAAGAACAAACAGTTCTTTTAAGTCAATCAATAAATAATTGTGGTTAATTTATCAATACTCCCAGTTTCTGTTAATAAAATAAGTTTGAAAACAAGCAGATTTGTCATAATTACAGCAGAAATCATGGAAATATTGTAGCCGTTATTTGGGGGACTTTAGATAGGGGACTTTTGAGTCTGAAAGGTAAAGAACCACTGATCCTGAGTAACCAAACAATCAACAAAATAAGTAACACTTTTTAAAGAGGGGACTTCCACAGCCAACATATGTTTTCTCCAATTCATATTTTCACAAGTAGGACGTCTCCTCCCACTTACACTGATCTGACTTGTTTGACAGAATTGGCCTCTATATAATGTGTTCTACAGACTATTATTGGATTTATGAATTCCTTAACTGTAATGCCACAATAATGTTTAAAAACAAGCACTGCAATCCAAATCACTGTTTGACAGTCAACCCACCTACACCACAACAATTGCATGTCACAGTAATCTAAACAGAGCTGCATAAGAGCCTCCCTTATTAATATTCAAAGGAGCCCACAGCAAATTTTTTATTTGTTAAATACACATGGCCATTAATGCTGCATAAACGTTAAAGAATCTCTATCAGTACTGCTACTCGCAACTCCCTCTACATTCATCTTCCTGAGTGACAGCGCACAGGACCACATGCATGTCAATATGACAAGCGACTGCTTGAGTTTATTGGATTATTGAAAATCGCGGTGACAGAAAAGAGTAGCAAGAAGTGAATCAACAAAGACAGCGAGGGAAACTGTGTACGTGTGTCTGCGTGTTTGGATTAGAGTATGGAGGGGGAGGTCACCTTCACACGACTCTCTGGCAGTAATCGTACCTTGGACACGTCTTTTTGCCTAATGGAGCCACCACAATGGTGACGGGGCCCGGTGACTAATGCACTAATCTAATAAGTCACACGCAAAACCACAAACTGGACATGGCCTGTGGCGTCACTGGCACACTACAACAGCTAGGGGTGGGCGGTATGATAGAATCTTATATAATGGTAGGAGTAATACCTAAAAATATTAAAGTTCTAGAAAATACAATACGTTGCCAATTATTTTTATGTTAAGGCAAATTATCGATAAATCAACAAAGTGAAATTCTATACTACAGTTGAGGTTAAACATTTACATACACCTTGCAGAATCTGTAAAATGTAAAGTATTTTACTGAAATAAGAGGGATCATGAGTTCACGAGTCCCTTGATTTTCCTAAACAGTTAAACTGCCCGCTGTTCATCAGAAAAATCCTTCAGATCCCAAAAATTCTTTGTTTTTTTTAGCATTTCTGTGTATTTTAACCCTTTCCAACAATGACTGTATGAGATTCTGTTGAGATCCATCTTTTCACACTGAGGACAACTGAGGGACTCACATGCAACTATTACAAAAGGTTCAATGCTCACTGATGCTCCAGAAAAAAAAAACAAAAAAACAACAACAACATGTATTAAGAGCCAGGGGTGTAAACTTTGAACAGAATGTGATGTAAAATTGAAAGATGTGTAAATTTTTCTTGTTGTCTAAATATCATATTTTTTTCATTTAGTACTGCTCTTCAGAAGCTACAGAAGATACTTACATGTTTTCCAGAGGACAAAATAACTTAAATTTACCCTGATCTTCAAATTAAAAAAAGTTTTCACACCCCGGCTCGTAATGCATTGTGCTTCCTTCTGAACCTTCTCTAATAGTTGCCCTCAGTTGTCCTCAGTGTGGAAAGATGGCTCTCAAAATCATAGTCATTGTTGGAAATGGTTCAAATACACAAAAACACTGAAAAACCAAAGAATTTGTGGGACATGAAGGATTTTTCTAAAGAACAACAGGCAGTTTAACTGTTTAGGACTTACAAGGGACTCATGAACAACTATCACTAAAAAAAACCCACACAGCTGTAGATCATTCCGGTAACAACACAGTCTTAAAAATCAAGTGTATAAAAACTTTTGAACAGGGTCATTTTTATAAATTCAGCTATTATTTTCTCTTGTGGTCTATATGTAAATGTCTTTAATGTGAAATATCTTATTCAGGTCAGCACTAAATAAAAAATAACATGCAGTTTGTATGATGGTGTATGTAAACATTTGACTTCAACTGTATTTTGTCTAAATAAATAAAGAATTAAACTCTAAAAATGTAAATTTATAATTTGAAATGCTACAAGTAAATTTAAGTCATTATAATATACAGTATTTTTTTTAAAAAAGTGAATTTTGTGGTTAGGTTTAAGGAAAAGAAAATCTGCTTAGCTCAGTATAAAAACCATCACATCTAGGGTCCCCATAAACCACATATACATGTGTGTGTGTGTGTATTCAATTTCCAGCAAAAATAACTACATTGTGATATGTTGTTTAAAAAAAAAGCAATGGGGTCTTCATCTCATCTAACTGGTGTTTGGATGAAGGCCTAGCCTCAGTGCAAAAACAGCTGCTTCACATTATGCAGTAACTACAAGCAGTGATGCATTCTAAATATGGCTGATCAAGCCAGGAATAAAGCTGCAAACAGTTAATAAATGCACATTCACAAACCTATGACCACAAATCAGCTACATTGTTTAATAACATGCAACTTGGAATTTCTTTTTATGAACCTGGCAACTAAAAACGACATCAGTTGATATGACTTTTTATACTGTTATACTGTTCAGCCATAGCAAAAGCCATAAAAGAGGTCATGTTTTATTTTGGTGTCAAACACTGAATTATGATCAAATATCAAATGTAAGCACCAATGTTAACAAGCGTCAGAAGAACAGGCTTTCACTCGTGGACAAGCTGGAAACAATACCAGAGTTGGCTTTCAAAAGTACAACTTGCAGAGTAAGGCCCCTTTCTTTGCTCAGATACTCTCCAAAATAAATCAGGGCAGGGTCTATCCAATTACTTCTCGGCATAAACCATCAAAGCTATAACTTAAGCAAATAATGCAGAACCTAAAACATGAGGGGCTCTTCAAAAAACCTCAGCTACTGTTCTTATAAAGGGTCTGGGCCATTTCTGGGCCAAAGTCTGTTTCCACTTTTCATTAAATGGAGATGTCCCATAAAACTGTGGTGTAAATCGTTTATAATGCCACCAGCAGGCCCACTAATGGAGAACCTGTTTTCAATCAGCAGCCAAATTACTACAGAATTAGCTTCCAGACACTTAACTTCTTCACTGGCCTCTAAACACTGAAGAGCCTAAGAAACATGAAAACTTTGTCATTTCAAAATGACAGCAACTTGGGTAGAGAAAACACAATGGGTGACTTCCAACTGGCATCTGTAGGGTCGCAGGGTTCCAAATGAAAGTGAGCAAGTGAACCTTTACACAAAAGTCCAAGTAACAAGGCCATAAGTGAAGTGTACAAATGGTCACTTTAAAAGAATAGTTCACTGGTATTTCTCTTTAAGTAGGTTCATTTTTAAGCATTTATGATCAAGTCCTTGTAATTCATTTATAAAAGTAAAATATTTGTGCGGTTTTTTGTAATAGTCAACAAACATGGAGAGACAGCAATTTTTATATATTACAGGGACTCCTGCAAGTGAAGCAGTAAAGAAACCCCTTCGTTCAAGGGCAAAGCAATCAAATGTAGACTTTCAAAGCTTTGTCTTTTATTGCGGTGCTTGTGACCTTCTTGGAGTGAACAGAACTACAGCAATCAACAAATTTGCAACAGATCTTGCCTAAAGTGAAACTTTCAGAGCACTGAAAATATTTCAACCACACTGACTGTGCCACATGACTCCTAAAAAAAGTGTTGACTATGCTGAATTGTTTAAATAAAAATCATGTATTCCCATGCCAGAGCCCAATGTGCCACTGAGAAGTCCAAAAGGCTCTCAGTTCCCAGATATGAGTCCTATAAATGTTGATCCCCGACACCACAACCGATGCATTACAGAAATAAAATCTCTCATTAGAGCCCAGGCCCTGAAATTACCCGAATTCTGCGCATATGGAAACCATAAGACAGCGTCAGCAAGGGGGAAGTTTGCACCAAGTGGCTTTTCAGCATGTGGCAACAGAGGGCCGAACATCTTGAATGTGCCAATTAGTTCCCTCTGCCAGAATAAAATAGGTAAGAGGGTGGAAGATACCAAATTATATTGACACAAACAAAATTGCTAAAAAAACTCAAAGATCTGTTAGAAACAACTGTGTATCTTGCTTACAGGGCATCTGCTATGGTTTCATGCTCTTTACTGGCAGCTGCCATGAGACTTACGTTATTAATGAGAAACAGGCTGACCCCCAGTTAATGTATCCACAAGACATCCACAAGATTTTTTGTGCTATATTTTATTTCAGCAGTACACAGTGATTGACTGTATTGTTCAGTCATTCACCAAAGCAACAAATACAATGACATAAATGTGCCTGTGATCCAATCACACGTGTGCTACTGGAGGCGATATTGTCAGTTCATCTTAATGCCTGTCAAAATACAGACCAGAGATTTTCTCCAGCCAGCCTTTAGCCTCAGGAGCCATTCTGTCTTTAAGAACAAATCCAGAACTGACAGAATAATAAACTAATTACACAGCCCAAACGAACAGTAGTACCAGAAGACTGCACAGGATCAAGAAAACGATGTTGACTCTGGCCAAATTATTTCAGACTTCTGATGCAATTGCCTGAAAGTTGCTCTAGAGCTTTTCCAGATCATTTTATACTGTTGACATGCTTCATGAGCACTCTGAAGTTCTTCATACATGCTTGTTTATTTGTTGCTAATCAATAAAAATTCTGGACTGTTGAAAGCCTTGCCCACAGTGTTCACGTATGGTCATGTATATTATAGGCTCCCTTCTTAAAATAACTCCTGACAGAGAGAATTGCTGTGTAGAAGGACCTGGGAAAGGGCAACAAAACCAGCATAACAAATAATGCATAATGTCTATAGCATAACAAGAGTGGCATTGTTCTGCTGCATGAGCGATGTTAAAGGAACAGTTCACTCACAAATTAACAGCCTGTCATTATTTATTCACTCTCATGTTTTTATAAACCTGTATGTCTTCCTTCCAGGAGCTGTTAGGCAGAATATAAAGGACTAACAGCCTCAGTCACCATTCACAATGTCTGGAAAAAAGATGCTGATGAAAGTGAATGGTATAAGACGGCCATTCTGCCGAAAATCTCCTTTTGTGGTACAAGGGGAAAATAAAGTCGTACAGGAACAACGTAAGCGTGAATAAACAGTGACAGGATTGTGATTTTCGGGTGAACTAGCGTTTTAACACTCATTTCTCATTTAAATCTCAGTGACACATTTCTGTGAACCCCCACCAAAATTTCTAAAAATCACGTCAAATAATACTTTCAAACAGAACGGTATGAATATAAGAGTTGGTTTAAACTGCTCCGTAAAATATTTCGATTTGGAAACATGCAAAAACTCATTATGCGCTGTAGCGATGTTTGATTTTAATGCGATTAGAAATACTGAACTCAGCAGACATCGTCTTTAAAAGCAGCCTACGGCTACATTTTGGAAAAAACTGCAAAAAAGACCAATATGTTTGTATAATAACGTTACATCTATGTGGGAGTGTGCGTTTTAAAATATGCACGCTCATCCACAGACGGTGGCATCTTGAAAAAATGCACTAAATCTTGTCCACGTACGTGTTTGGAATTAATTTCTACACGCCTTTTTCATAATCACAGCAGAATGAATCAGTTCAAATGTATGCGCAAGTAAACAAAACATTGACACGACTGCACGAGACTAATATGTGGCATATTTTACATGAGATGAAGCATCTTTGGAGAAGTGAGCTCTCGCACAGGCACAGTGTCCCGCGACACTTGTTCTGTATGTTTGTCTTTTACCCGAGAAAACATGCAGCAGGTATTATAGATTACATGTGGTCAATAGTTCAACTTCTTAAGTAATCATTAGCTAGTTCATTTGCATGACAGAACTACGTTGCGCCCTGCACTTGCTCTTAGACCACGAGGCACTAAAACGAGAGTCACAGCAGGAAAATATAGTCAGTCTTATAACTTGCTATTCTGGCAGAGGAACTCATCTGCAATGGTCTTGTGTGTAAATCACCCTAAACTAACGGTCTGTAAGTTTTCAAATCGCTCGGTTAGCTAGTACACTAGCTTAGCCGACGTCAACTCGCCCGTTAGTTGCTCTAAGAAATACTAGAATTTCGCGATCACTCCAAACCTCGTGGCTGAGAAGCTTGTTCATTAATGCAAATAATAATCACCTTAAAAGTACTGCTTTATGCAAAGCAAGTGTCCTGAGCAAGACCGAATAAAGAAGGAAACGCACTGAACTCACCGTCTCTCCGTTCCGCCGCGGTTTGCATTTCTTTCCGTGCACGGCAACCGCTCGTTTCACCCGGTTTCAGTTGGCCACGTACAAATCCACTTTTAAAATCGACTGGAAAATTCTTTGATTCCACAGAGTAACGACTCTTCCTCTACTAATGTGCCACGCGGCCGTTATAATCCCGTTATTGAGACTGGTTGCTATAACTACGGTAGAGTGGAAAAGCTTCTATTGTTGTGAATCCAGAGTTTGTGTCTCACGGACTTCTGCTCCAGAGCGGTCGGAGACTCTCTGCTGGTCTGCCTGCCTACAGTCCCCTCAATCACGCTGTCTCCCTCCCTGGCTGGCTTACAGGTTGCTCGCGCGCATTTTCGGAAGTATTCGTGACCATTCGGCCGTTCACGAATCGATTAGATTAGTCCCCGCTTAGATTAGTGTGCTTGCTTTATGAGACGTAGGTATTTAGTGGGGTTTAACCTAAACCAATCCAGATATTCAGTTACATTTAACCTAAATAAAATACATTTAATCAAAGATAGTTTGTATGTTATAATTTTAATGTATTATATTACAATATCCATCATACCAGTCCATTTAGACACACCACACATTTTGAGTTTCCATGTTTTATGGGGACATTCCATAGGCATAATAGTTTTTATACAATACAAACTTTATTTTCTATTCCCTTACCCTAACCTTACACCAACATTTGGGGTTAAATTTTACATACACCTACATACAGAATCTGCAAAATGTAAATTATTTTACCAAAATAAGCGGGATCATACAAAATTCATATTATTTTTTTTTTATTATTATTTAGTGCTGACCTAAATAAGATATTATATATTAAATCAAATTATTATTATTATTTATAAAAGTGTATGTAAACTTTTGAACGGAATAATTTTTCATAAATTCAACTATTATTTTCTCTTGTGGACTGCTACGTAAATGTCTTTTATGTGAAATATCTTATAAGGGTCAGTACTAAATAAAAAATAACATGCATTTTGTTAGAAAACAAAAGGGATGCATGTTGTTACAAAAAATGTCTCCACAAGGCAGGGTTGCCAGGTTTTCACAACAAAACCCGCCCAATTGTTACTCAAAACTAGCCCAATTGCATTTTGAGGGGGATCGCCCGTTAAAAAAATGTGTTCCGGGGGATAAATTACACGTTTTTTGCTGGGGTTTCTCTAGAAAATTCGCATTTCAGGGGCTAAATATGACGTTATTGGGGTCGCTTCATCCCACAGACATCAAAATCTACCTGCGGCAACAGTGTAAAAGTAGCCCAGTTCCACAGGAAAACCATAGACTTGGCAACACTGCCACAAGGACAAGGATTTTGGATATATCCATATTTGTGGGGACTTTTGTCCCCATAATGTTGTGTATACCTGAACACACACACAACTTAACATCGTTCATGGGTAAATTATTTGAATATTATATAATTTAAGTAGAATAATTAAATTATTAATTAAATTAAATTGAATATTTAATAAATCCCAGCATAATTACAAGTGGCAAGAATAATTTTCCTTTCAAAAGAATGATTAACTTTAACTACTTGAAATCATGTCCAGCAGACTATGCATTTGTCAGAATTTTGGCCAGATAGATTTAGTCCTGTTAGATATTAATATGTGATGTAGAAACAATTTTCTACATTTGTACATTGTATTTGTATTTTTTTTTTTTTTTTTTTTGGTTCTCATTTGTCGAGTTCCAAATTCTGAAGCAAGATAAAGTGAATAATGGATTGACATTAGAGTAGTCAGACACACTTCTGAAAGGAATTTATTACATCTTCTTTTAATTTAAGACAGAGTCATTTTAGTCAGTTTTGTAGTGTTTATTTGTTGAAAATGGGGTGCAAAAATATGCCCAGTAAAATGATAATGCAGTTTGGAAGAAATTGGAAGGAAACATTTACTTATTGGCTGCTGAATTTTGCACAGTAACTGTCTTGGCTAGACATACAATTCTAGATGAAAATTCATCCAAGGTCAAGTCTCAAAGAAGGGACTTGTATGTTGTGTCATATGCAGGTAGCATATCTTACAATATCGTGGCGTCATAATATATATATCTGTGCATAAATATCTGGCCAGACCTACCATATACCATAATGGCATCAAAATAACAAAGGTGCATTTGTGTTTCAGCACTCCGGTCAAGCTATGAATGTTTTGGTGACCTCCCAGAAATCCCCCAGCAGCAGCTAAACCCGTAAGCTCACTTAAAGGCTGGCTATGAAATGGAAAGCAGAATACTCTTGAGAGGTAAGGGCTGCCACACCTCAGGATTAAGATGTACTGTTGGTGATTTTGAAATGTGAAATATTAATCAATTCCATCTAGTGGGATTTGCTCCCCTGAGAAAGCTGTCCGTATGATGGAGGATCCTTTTATTTAATAGTTTGGGACATTTTAAGAATGAAAACTATGTTACTAGAGCCATGACAGGACTCACAGTTGGTGTTTGTAGGCTCTTTGCTGCAAATGTTCTTGTTTTGTTTTGTTTTCAACTATATTGCAAATGTTGTCACTATGTACCAATTCAATCAATCAAGTCTGCTGACTCACTGTCCCACTTGTTGCATGGCTACGTACCTAAAAAATGCACATGAAAAATGCATTTAATGTAAAATTATTTTATAATGTGAGAAGAAAGAGACCAATGATTGATATGGGAAGTTCACCCAAAATTGAAGATATGCCAGAAGTTTACGAAGCCTCAGGCCATTCAAGATGTAGATAAGCTTATTTCTTCCTTAGAACAGATTTGAAGAAGTTTAGCATGACATAACTTGCTCACCAAGTGAATGGGTGCCATCAGAATGAGAGTTCAAACAGCTGAAAAAAAAATCCACAATAATACACATGATTCCACTCCATCAGTTAATGTCTTTTATTATGGCATCTTAACTTTAAATCATCACTTCTGGCCAAAATAAAGCAAATTAAAGCAACAAAACCAGAAGAACATGCCAAGAACTGAGTGAATAATATTTATATTAATTTATATATAATTATACATGTAAATATGCATTTATATAAATAATAATTTGAAGTTTTTAAATGGAATGCTAGAGAGCATTATGGGCAGGAGAGGTTGGCTGGAAGAAATTGAAAAATAGGAACTATGATGTTATTGAAAAATCAAAGCTAGAATGTTCCAGCAGTGAGATGAGCAGCACTGATGTGAGAAGGAAGATGTCAGAAGAAGAAGAATGTAAGACTTCTAGAGTATGGTAGAGGTGCAGAGGTGCAAGATGACAGTGGAGTGGGTGAGGATCATCTTTAATTGGCTGATTTAAATGGCATAAAATGGAATCAAATCTAGTGCATATAAAAGCATTTCATTCAAAAAATAGTACAGCTGTCATTTTGATTTGCTTTGATATCTTGTGTTAATACAGTATATACAGTACCTTGCGAAAGTATTCATACTCCTTCATTTTTTTCACATTTTGTTATATTGCAGCCTTATGTTAAACTGCTTTAAATGACTTTTTTCCACATCAGTTCACACTGCATACACCATAATGACAAAGCTCAAAACATGTTTGTAACAAATTTGCAAATTTATTAGAAATAAAAACCTGAAATTATTCCATTGCATAAGTATTCATACCCTTTTCTGAGACACTTGAAATTTAGCTCAGGAGCACTCATGTCGCTTGTAGATCTTACTATACTTCGAGTGAAGTTAAACTGTGGCTAATTCATTTGAATGAGTATGATCTGGAAAGGCACACACCTCTCATAAAAGGTCTAACAGCTGAAAATGCATATCAGAGAAAAAACCAAGCCCTGAGGTCAAAATAGCTGCCTGTAGAGCTAAGAAACAGGCTTGCATCAAGGCACAGATCTGGGGAAGAGTCAGAAAAAAAATTCTGCTGCATTGTAGCCTCCATTATTGATAATAGAAGAAGCTTGGAACAACTAGGGTTCTTCCTAGAGCTGGCCTCCTGGCCGAACTGAGCAACTGATGGAGAAGGGGTTTGGTTATTCTGGTGACCAAGAAGCTGATGAAAAACCCAAATAAAAAATTTTTGCAAAAAAGCACCTAAATGACCCTCAGACAGTGAGAAACAAGATTCTCTGGTCTGATGAACATCAATTCCAAGCATCATGTTTAAATAAAAAAAACCAAGCACTGCTCATCACCTGCAGAGTACAATCCCAAAAGTAAAGTGTGATGGTAGCAGCCTCATGCTGTGGGGCTGTTTTTTCAGCGGCAGAGACTCAGGAACGTATCAGAGTAGAAGGAAAGCTCAAGCAACAAAATATTGAGATAGCCTTAAAGGGGTCATCGGATGCCCATTTTCCACAAGTTGATATGATTCTTTAGGGTCTTAATGAAAAGTCTATAATATACTTTGGCTAAAAATTCTCAATGGTTGTGTAAAACAACACCCTTTTTACCTTGCCAAAATCAGCTCTGCAAAAATCATCCTGTTCTGGTCGAGGCTACTTTAAATATTAATGAGCTCTGCTCGCCCCGCCCCTCTCTTCTCTCTGTGGAGTGACGAGCCGGTTTACTTTAGCCGCATTTAGCTGCGTTTAGCTGCTAAACTTGCTAACTAGCACGTTATTAGGAAAGGTGATTGCAGAGATTCATAAAAAAATCTTATACTCACTTCTGCTGTAGGTGAAGCTGGATCACAAATGATTTGCAGGAACATAGACACATTTATGTAGATCGGGAGGCGCATTCCTTTCACAAACTTAATCCACTGCATCTTCAGCGGCTCTGATGTCGGGAGTAAATGAGGACCACTATGTTCATTATTACATCCAGCAGCACAACACCTTAATTGCTCAATTGGAGATATTCTTGTCTAACTTACATCCCTGCTCCGGCATCAAAACAATGGAGGTCTGACTGTGACAGCTGATCAGGGGTAAGACGCTCATGTCAATCAACTACCATGGGAGCGGCCTCTGAGAATGGCTCGATTTGAAAAAGGGAATATTATTTTTACCAACATTTATATACATTTATACCAATATTTTATTTTGCCAACACACATTAATATTCACACAACATGAAAAAGTGAACTTTGCATCCGATGACGCCTTTAATAAAAACCCAGTACAGAGCATTCAAAACCTCAGACTGGGCAGAAGGTTCACCTTCCAACAGAACAATGACCCTAAGCAAACAGCAAGAGTGGATTATAGACAACTCTGTGAATGTCCTTGAGTGGCCCAGCCACAGCCTTGGCTTGAATGCAGTCAAATATTTCTGGAGAAACCTGAAAATGTCTGCCAGCCCCCATCCAAGCTGACAGACCTTGAGAAGTGAAAAGGTGAGGTGAAGAATGGCAGATAACTGCCAAATGCAGATGTGCAAAGCTTGTTGCGTCATACCCGAAAAGACTTGAGGCTGTAAAGGTGGTTTAACTAAGTAGAGTTAAGGGTATGAATACTTATGCAATGTACTTATTTCAGAGTTTTATTTTTAATATATTTACAAAGTTGTCACAAATTTGTTTTTGCTTTGTCATTATGGTGTATGGAGTGTAAACTGATGTTGAAAAAAGTCATTTAAAGCAATTTAACATAAGGCTGCAACATAAAATGTAAAAAAAAATAGGAGGTATGAATACTTTCGTAAGGCACTGTATAAAGGAACAAGTATACTGTATGTAACTGTATATTGTATATAACGAGAACCTCACTTGGCACAATTAACATTGCTAAGTTAGTCTTACTCGTAGTTACTCAATTCTTTTATTTGACAGCTGTTACACAAAGTCCTAGTTGAGTACCATGGTAACTTCATCTGTTCTGTTCCTGTTATCAGTGTCAGACTTTCCTCCATATATAGGGTTGCAGGAGTTAATCCCTCTCCAGAAAGCCTTGAGGGAATCTGCTTTTTCATTTTCTTTTGTGGGAGCCATCAGCAAATGGATATGAGATGGTTAATTTTTAATTCTGCATTCGTGAAGTCATGTTTTTGATGGGTGGAGAGACCGCTAATGGGGCCAGATTGGGTATCATTGCGGATATCTGGGAACGACCCCTGGGACTGCTCTGTGGGTCTTGGCTGAGCTCCATTAACGTCTTGAAAAAGAGAAGGCACTTGGAGACACACTGTCCAGCTATTGACCCTCATTGGCAAAACGAAAGCCCATGTTGGCGGTTTATTGAATGGACACTGCACAAGGTTCATTAGAGAGGAAAGAATTTGGTGAAAATCTTCGCTTTGAAGGACAGAGATCATGAAAGCATATTCCAACTGTACAGAGCAACTTTTAACCACAGAGCTACAAATAACATTAGGTGTCTAACACCAAGCCTCAACACATACTTGACCAGAATAGCAAAGAGAAGTGCTCATTTCTGAAGCGATAGATTATGCACCGTGGTCTTGCTTTCTTTGAGTAGCTAAAATGATTTCCTGGCTTTCAGTGGCAATGAGTGTGATGATTGTTTTTATTGACTCAGATGTTCCATTAAGGGAGAGTGAGCATTTGCAAAGAGAAGCTGACAGCAGCTCTGTTGTTGTGATGTTCTGGTGCTGGACCTTACACCAGGGTCATTAGCGAGCCTTTATTACAGCTCCACGCTCACTGTCCCACCACACGCACTGCTGCAAACACAAAACTCATTGCAGAAAAGAAATCTGTTCAGTTCATACACTGCCTGAAACAACACTGGACTGCAACAAAGTCCAACAAACTTCATCTTCCAATGGGGTCCAACAGCAACCAACATTGGACCCTACTGGCTTTGTTATCCCTTCAGTTATCAAATGGATTTTGCTGGTTTGGTGGGGATTACAATCATATTTGAAATTATTTATTGTCTTAAGGACAGACAATGCAGAACAGGCTTAGTGCAAAGTAATAAAATGTGAAGTAAAGTGGTCAGGTCTGTAATTTTCAGCACCACAATGAAATGCAATTAAGGCCAGTACCATTCCTGATATGGCCAGGAGACAATAATTGCTTTTTGTTTGTCAAATTTGCTTTGCCTGCAAGCCTCAAATACACATGAAGTGAAAATTGATTTTGCCAAATCAAGTTAAGAATTATTATTGGTTGTTGTTTATACTGCTGCACCAGAAATACAAGGGTGGCCTGATGACTCGGGGCCAGTGTGAGAGAGCTTAAAGTTTTGTCACTATACTGTATCTTACATTCTTTGATTATGTATTTTAATGCTTTTCAAAAATAAACATTTAAAATTTTGTGATGTATTGTTACTGCCTTATAACATGTCAACCTCCTAGAAATGTACCTTTTGAACTGAATGGCTCTAAAAATATCATGTGGCGTAACCATTGATTAATTCTCCTTGAATTCATTTGAGTGTACACATCCTAATATTTAAAATATGTTTTAAAAAATATTTTAACTAATGATAATTAGGGCTGTGAAAAGATTCATCGCAATTAATCGCATACAAAAAAAAAAGTCTGAGTTTGCCTAACAAACATGTGTGTACTGTGTGTAATTATTGTGTATATATAAATGCACACAAATTAATGTATATATTTAACAGAAATATTTCATTTATGTACAAAATGTTTTTTTTTATATATAATATAAATTATATAAAATTTATAACAAATACACATACTTGTAAATATTTCTTAAATATATACACGAATGTGTTTATATTTATATAAACATAATAATTACACATAGTACACACACATATATTAGGCAAACTCAAGCTTTTATTTTGTATGTGATTAATCGTGATTAATCGTTTGACAGCCCTATTGATAATATAATAATACAATACAATTTAAAAAAAAAATAAAAGTGTTATGTTTTAATTATTTTTTTAATTATTTTTTGGGGAGCTGAACCACATGGCATTTAGCTAACTATGCCTTGTCATAAAAAGGTTTAATTATCTGATATTTTATTTGACTTTTTAATCCTATTTGATATTTTAATCTTGACATAAAGTCATGAGGGTCTGCAGGATCCTTTCTGTGATATAATTTCCTATTTTATGTTTTTGTTGTTGTTGTTGTTGTTGTTATTGTTGTTTTTCTCAATGTTTCTGTATAGTTAACCAACCAGAATAAGTAAGTAAAGGCCAATTGCTTTTAAACTTTTTTGTAATATATTTTGCTAAAGTAGTAATTTATTATTTTTTTAAGTGAAAATGCTGGCAGGGTAAATTCAGAGCTACTGGCCAGCAAATAATAAGTATCTTTATTATTGAGGCCTGACATAACAACAAAGTATAGAGAAATCATCACAGACACAAGCGCTAATCAGATTCCACCTGTTCTTGATGCTCATCGGCTCACTAGGGGCTTACACAGCTTGTCCAGCTTTCACCCGTATGAGCATATGATTAGTATCCCTTTCAGATCTCCATCCCATGTTCCTCGTCCTCTCTCCACAGATCATTACAGTAATAGGGCAGGCTCTATTACCCCAGCACGGTCCAAGGCAGGTCCCAGAGAGGTGGGACCTGCCTTACTGCTGTACGATGGCTTTAATTTCACGCTTTGTTAATGTCCTCCATTTCCTTGTGTCCTGCTCCATGCCCTCTGCGAGTAAAGCAAGGATCACATCCTGTGCGCAGTTGCTGATTTGACCATGCCTTGGGGAACACTCCCCCTCGCTCTCACACCACTGTCTGCTGGGCCAAATTGCTCCTGCAGAAGCAAAGAGATAAGTTTGGCACACACAAGTTCTCATGTGACGCCAGGGAATGTGAGTTTTATTTGATTTAAGGCAAGATGCTACAGGCAAAAAAACATTGTTTTTTATGCATTGGTCAAGTCTGAGATTTTGGCCTTTCACAAAGTGTAGTTTCAGACTAGTTTAAAAATCTCAGATTTTAAAGGTTTATTTTATTGCACTTTATTCATTTGCATTTGTAGATTTCAGTTGCAATATACATCTGTAAATGCCTCAAATTCTTAAAATGAATATTTACTCATGTGCTGAGCCAAGAATCATCACTTTGGTAGCACTTACTGTACATAACCAAACTTTACAGTTTTATCCTTATCTATTCGCTATTTATTTCTAAGAATGGTAAAAATTATTATTATTATTTTTTTTTTTCTGACTGCTGACAGTATTTTTTGATTTATGGAGTGATACAAAGAGATATTTAGAAAGATTTCAGCTCTAATATCCCAACAAAAATGAAATTGTGAACCTGGCTGTATCTGTTTTTAGTTTTGGAAATGTATGCATACATAACTGTATACATTACATATTTAATAAGATTCTGTATTTGCATATAATGTTTCAGAAAACTTGTAATACTGAATAAGTTTATGATATTTGTTGGCTTTTTTTTTTTTTTTTAACACTATTCATCTGGGGTGTCTTGCCTTAAAGGCCATCAGGTCATTGGAGAAAGCAATATTTTAGGCAGAAGCAATGGTTTAAAGTTAAAATGCCTTGGTCAATTTGTTTATTACAAACACTCAGCTTTTCACGTCACAAGATATTAACTAATGGACTGAAGTTGCGTGGGTTACTTGTGGTTTATTGTGATGTTTTTATCAGCTGTTTAAATTCTCAATCTGATGGCACCCATTCACTGCAGAGGATCCATTGGTGAGCAAGTGATAATACTGAATTTCTCCAGATCTGTTCCAATGAAGAAACAAACTCATCTGCATCTTGGATGGCCTGAGGGTAAGTAAAGTTTTTGTTTTTTGTTTTTTTGCCGGAAAGCACATTCATTTGTGAATAAATGATTTGTCTCAATATTAAGGAGCACATCAGTGAGGTTAGTATCTCACACCCACACCACCCTTCACAACGGTCTAGAGCAAACACTGTATGTTAAACAATGTGTGCTCTTCTCTGCAGTCAAAGCAACGTCCACGTAGTTCTGACCTTTCCATGTAACCATGGTTGCTAGAGGAACAAAGAATCCTTGATAGAAAAATCTTAACACCCCATCTCGCTCTCCATTTGAGAGGCAAATGTCTTATTTCTCTTTCGGCTTCTTTCTCTGCTCCTTGCCAAACTGTTTAGGGACTATTGTAACATTTCGGGCCTCCAGACCAAATATGTGAGGAAAAAATGTAGAACAAAAGGCTGGGAAATGGAATGGAGGCCCTCTGACAAGAGAAGAAAAGAAGTCTTCGTGGTGTGCTGGGGGTCTTGTTTCCCAGACAAGTAAACGGGTAACCAAATCTCTTTGTGGGTGAAGTCAGGGGGTCTCCAGTGTGACTGCATTGATCTGCAATCTGCAAGACAGAAAGAAGAGAACAGAAGCCTGGCCCCGCCACACATGGGAGACTTATCACAGGCCCGCAGATGGTCCATTTCCAAATCAACCAGTCGATGCCTTTACACACTTCGATTTTTTTCATTTCTCAAAAACACAGATGTTAATGGAGGCGTTGCCAGTAATTATCACAATGCCAGACTTAGACACGAGTGACGCAGATGATATAAAAAGTGACCTTAAAGATCAAACACAAATTACATTTTCAAGTAGTTTGAATTTACATGATTTAATTATGTACGTCAGTTCAACACTAATCCAATTAAGTAAACATCATTTTTAGTTCAATAGTTCTTTGTCAGAAAACAGTTCATTCACAGCATAATAGAATAAAGTTATTTTAAGCGCCTGAAGTAAGTAGTGGTTTTATACGTGTCCCCAACATGTTTCATTACTTAAACTGTTTGTGTCAAACTACTAGTTATATAGGTCTAAAATTCTACGCTTGATATCTAACAATAGCATACTTTCTACACACTAACATAAACAGCAATTGCTCATTGATTAACATAGCAAAAAATATACTCTTAATGTAACTGGCCATAGCTTTACCAGTGTTCCTATAGACTAGGGTTGGCAAATGTTCCTGGAGAGCCTCAGCCCTGCAGAGTTTTGCTTCAAACCTAATCAAACACACCTGAAAAAGCTAATGGTCTGAATGGTTACTAGAAAGCTACAGCCAGGTGAGTTTTTATTAGGGTTGGAGCTGAACTCTGCAGGGCTGCGGCTCTCCAGGACCGGAGTTCGCCACCCCTGCTATAGACTAATTATAGGTTGGATTATTAGATGTAATTTTTTTTTTTTTTAATATATATTTCAAAATGACTAAATAAATGTTAATAGTAATAGGATTAAATAATATTTCATTCTGTAACTTTAGGGCTAATACAATATGTCCCCTATGAACAGCATATGTGAATATTATGTAGACCTATTGTTTAAATCAAATTTATGCTTTAAAAGTAAAGTAATTAAAGCAGTTTTCATCCATAGTATGCATATTTTAACGTATGCGTTTAGCTCCAAATGGTGTCTTTGATGACAGTATTCTATAAAAATTATTTGCATTCTGATTCTGGCATCAAAAGGCACAAAATGTATTTATTTTTTTCTCTTGTTCCATGGATTTTACCCATTTGTCTCCATTTGTTACCACTGTTTTTCTGCAACCACTGTGTGCGCGCAACTGCAGGTGACGTTAACTGTGACGTCTACTCCAAATTGTTCTATAGCTCAAAAAATATAGCATGGCACTAGCAACACCAAGCTAGTGGGTTTGATTCCCAGGGAATCCATGAAATGATAAAATGTGTACCTTGTGTGCATAGCATGTTGCTCTAGATAAAAGTGTCTACCAAAGCAAAAATTCACTCTTTGCCAAAATGGTAAGCCAGCATTACAAAAACTGTTCTACATCCCAACATAACTGGATATGAAGCACTACCAAGGCTCACCCGGATCTAAAAAAAACATACAGAAAAAAGACACCTAATTTTAATTTTTATTCTACCCATGAAGTCTCATGCAAAGCATGCTTGAAACTACAACCCTGGTGAAAAAAACAACATATGCTGGTAGGTATGTTTTGATGCTGGGATGCTGGTTAGGTAGATTTTGATGCTGGTTTAAGTTGGTCCTTAGCTTGTTTATGCTGGTCCTTTGCTGGTTTATGATGGTTTTTAGCTGGTCATGTTGCTGGTCAAGGACCAGCATAAATCAGAAAAGGACTAGCATCAAACTAGCATCAAAACCTACCTAACCAGCATCCTAGCATCAAAACCTACCTACCAGCATATGCTGGTTTTTCACCAGGGAAATCCTCTGCCCAGTTTTACAGTATTTAATAAAAATTATTCATGTCATACAAGCGGATTAAGCAAGCTTGCTTTTTACACATTTTTACATACACAGTAGATTGCATAAATTGAAATTAAGTCAATAGCAAAAATATGCACTTCCATTCAAAAGTTTTAGGTCAGTAAATTTTTAAAGACTTTTTAAAATGGTTATACTAAAGAGAATCTGAGAAGGTCTGACACACAAACACACACACACGCACACACACACACACATATATATATATATATGTATGTGTGTGTGTGTGTGTCAGGGTTTTCACAAGTATTGAGCACCTCAACTGTTTTCAACATTGATGATAATAAAAAATGGGTAACACTTTATAATAAGGTCCCATTAGTTAATGTTATAATGCAGGGGTTGCGAACTCCGGTCCTGGAGAGCCGCAGCCCTGCAGAGTTCAGCTAAAACCCTATTAAAAACTCACCTGCCTATAGCTTTCTAGTAACCCTTCAGACCTTGATTAGCTTGTTCAGGTGCGTTTGATTAGGGTTAAAGCAAAACTCTGCAGGGCTGCGGCTCTCCAGGACCGACGTTCACCACCCCTGTTATAATGTGTTAACTAATATGAATAAACATTGGACAATACATTTATTACAGTATTTATTCATTTTTATTAATGTTAGTTAATCAAAATACGGTCTTTCATTGTTCATGTTAGTTCCCAGTGCATTAACTAATGTTAACAAGCACAACTTGTAATTTTAATACTGTATTAGTAAATGTTGAAATTAACATTACCTAAGATTAATAAATGCTGTAGAATTTCATTTTCAGTTCATGTTAACCAATAAACCTGTAATATGTCACCAAAAAATGTTTCTTGATCACCAAATTATGATATTCAATTGACTTCTGAAGGTTCATGTGAAACTGAAGACTGAAAATTCGACTTTTACGTAAATTACGTGTTAAATTGTATTAAAACAGAGAGAAGTTATAATAAATTGTCATAATACTTGACAATATACATTCATTTAAATGGTAAGTGTATAAAAATGAAATAAGTTGAACATCATTCTAATGTAACCTGAAAAATATTAATTCATTGTCATACTATGAAACGTAGGAGTGGATGTTGGTATCTACACAGCTGATTGGAAAATCATAAATTTTCCCTTTTGTTTTTATAGAAATATGTGGTTTGCCAAAATAAGAAGGTTATAAATTCTAGACCAATAACCAAAATTATGCATGTAGTCCCACAGATTTCATCTTAATTATGATAAATGAATGAGTAGATTGTGATTACATGTGACCACTTTAATAGGCAATTCTTCAATGTGTCACACATTAACCCATAAAACCAAATAACGTTTGCCATGATAAATGTGAAGTTTTCAATCCAACTGTCCTATTGTGGTATGTTTATGGAAGAATTAATGAACCTTGGATTAAATCTCAAGGCTGTTCGATTTTCTCAGCCAACAATGGCCCAGTTATTAATGAATGTTTGATTAACACTGAGTTACGCCTTTAATTATCGCGTCTATGTAAAATGTGTGCCGTATCAACCTTGCATACGAAATCACAGTGTCAGCTGAAGTCAACTGTTTCTGAATTTCTCCTCTTTTAAAGCATTTATTCTTGACAAATGTTGTGACATGCCAACAGAGGATGGAGCCTGGCTATTGTTTGAGATCCCAGCATGCTTCTGGTTGCTTAGGAACCAGCAATAATGACCCGTTTCCCCCTGCTGCCCTAAGTTTTTGAAATCCTCTCTATCCTACTTTTCAAAATTGGTGCCACATTCTCCTTATGACACTTCGTTTCAATTCACTGCAGAGCTTTCAGTGGCAAAATATTCTTGTAGATAAAGTCATATCAGTTTCACTCCATAAACAACAACAGAAATACATGATAAAAAAAAAGACAAAGAAAAATGTACATAAGTATGATTATGACTTAAGCAAAGTTCTTATTTTACATAGAAAAGGGTGTGACAGCACAATGAAACTCTGGCAAGGTGACCCTTTTGCTGATTTATGGGTTGTGGTTTGCCAAGCCCCCACAGGAAGAGATTTGTCATCAGTGTCCCACCAGTGTAGGGTTACCGGCTTCAAGTCATCTAGACCTCCTTTTTGGGCATCGGTGGCATCATAACACAGATTATAAACATGTTGCATCTCTATTTCATACCAGTGGGCAGTATTGGATGCTACAGTAAATGTACATCGACTTATAGTGCGCTATTCCCAGCATTCCTTCCACATACTGCTGGATTGATTGTGTCATGCGCCCTGTGTGGACCTGAATCACAAGTATTCAGGCTATTGCTTTTTTTGGTTTTGGGTCAATGACAAATAAAAGTGTCCACAACAACAACAACAACAACAACAACAACAGTAATAATAATAATAATAATAATAATAATAAATAAAACTACATTTTAAAAACCTTTTAAGAATCTGTTGTTTAAAACAGTGGTTTATTAATCTCTCGACTCTAAAGGAACTCTGTTGTCCAACAAAATATTCAAAAGGCTCTCTGATAGAACCTATTTCCAGTATTTACTGGAACTTCAGTTATGACAATACTGTTTTTTTTTCAACCTTTTTGTTATTAACAGAAACTAGGTGTATTTAGATTAAACTAAAAACACTGGTAGCGTAACCAGTCAAAAGATTTTTAAAGCTTTTTATTTAATTGTATTTTTTTTTAAGAATTCTCTTTTGCTCACCAAACCTGCATTTATTTGATCCAAAATACAGCAAAAGCAGTTATATTGTGAAATATTTTTACTATTTAAAATAACCGCTTTCTATTTTAATATATTTTAAAATATAATTTATTCCTGTGATCAAAGCTAAATTTTTTGCATCATTACTCTAGTCTTATGTCACATGATCCTTAAGAAATCATTCTAATATGATGATTTGAAGAAACTGTTGCTGTTCATATATTATTATTATTATTATTATTAATCATCATCATCAATACTTAGAACAGTTGAGTACATTTTTTCAGGATTCTTAGATGAACCATTCAAAAGCTTAGAGTCAGAATAAGTATAAAGACATTTGTAATGTTACAAAAGATTTCTATTTCAGATAAATGTCGTTCTTCTGAACTTTCTATTCATCAAATAAACCTGAAATAAATCTATGCAGCTGTTTTCAACATAATAAGAATATTAAATGTTTCTGAGCAGCAATCAGAATATTAGAATGATTTCTAAAGGATCATGTGACTGGAGTAATAATGCTAAAATTCAGCTTTGAATTAAAATTCAGCTAAACCTAAAATTACTTTAAAAAAGTTAAATATATTCAAATAGAAACTATTTTTTACATATTTCAAAATTGTACTGTTTTGCTGTACTTTGGATCAAATAAATGCAGGCTTAGTGAACAGAAGAGACTTATTTATGTTTTTTACATTAAAAACTTTACTGTTTATAAACCTTTGACTGGTAGTCTATTTTTATTTTATTAGTTTTCTTATATTATTATATAAGAAAAAAAAATCAGTTGACATGTTGATTTAGCATGTTTTACATAATTATAAATAATTAACATTCTTTATTTGATAATGAATTTAATTTATTTTAGAGGCGATTTATTTTAATATTACAAATAATATCATAATTTAAATATTTTTGTCATCTTCAGCCACCCTTGGAAGTTTGGTGAGGCCCTTTATTGGGCCCCAGTCCCCTGGTTGCAAACTACTGTTTTGAAGCACAAGTTCTTAAAAAAAAAATACTCTTTGTATGTATGAAGTATTTTGTCTGAACAAATATCATTAAACTATTTCATTATTATTACAATAAATACATTTTTGAAATCTCAATACTTGACGTTTTGCAACTTGAACCAACTTTTAATTAGCAATGATTATATAATTATATAATAATAATTAAAATATATTATATAAAATAATTATTATTATATAATTATTATTTTAGGAGTTATTGACCTTGATACACATTTATGAGGGTCTGTAGAGGTCTTCTCTATGATGTAATTTCCTAGATCATAGAGACATAATAATGAACTACCTATTAATTTTCTTTGTCAAAGAATTTCATTCTTTTTTCTTCATCATGTTATTAAGAGTTGTATCACTCTAATATTGATTGTATGCCTACCATAAATAACACAATACATTTTTAATTTAGAAATTAAAAACATGCTCATCATAGATAAGTATTTTTGACTAACTTAGCATCTCATCATTGATCCTCTTGCTAGTATTGACCCCAAGTAGCACCTCCAATGCATTTATGGGCCATAATAAGATAAGCTCATGAAACTGAAAGTGTGTTAGCCTCCAATAAAGGCCTCTGTTGACATTAATAGCAACACTACAAAACTAATTATATTTTCAGGAAATAACCATGTTCCCTCGAATAATACAACCCATGCAGGTTAATGGAGGGTCATTTGAATGAAAGAAGCAGAGCTATTACATAAACACTGCCATCAGTGCACCAAAACTAGCATTACATAAATGATGAGAGAGGTGGAGGCTCACTGCACTGACTGAAGCTTGTCAGATGCCCTCGTCCTCATGGGAAAACCTGTGTGCTGAGAGCTCACCTCAGAGTCGGCAGATCTGAGCCATCACTGGGTAAAGAAGCTAAATAAAGACAGGCCTATCAGCCGCACTCCCCGAGGACAAGCTGAGGAAAGGTGGGAGAGCTGATCTGAATATGCGAATGGGCGGGAGCCGTACTGAACGACGTAAGGAAGAGGATTAGTTGCTGATCTCTTGTTGTTGTTTTGCATGGCTGTCTTACAGGAGCTCGAGGATGAGAATGACGGCTCTGGGCTCGCCTGTCCACACCCCCACAAACACTCAGCTGACACACAATGCCTAGGTTTTTCCAGGAGCCGCGGAAATAGAGTGAGTGGCTTCGAGTGGGTGTCGTCTGTAACTTATTTGCATCCGCATGGCTTTCTGTGGTTGAGGTATAGACATCAGTAGGCATATGGAAATGAGAGAAGTTCTACTTCAGGACCAAATGACCCAGATGAAAATCTACATGACCTTTCTTTCAGATGTTCTTCCTATCCTTTTAGAAGTGTTCACACCTAATGCTCAGGGGTGTCTGGTAAAGAAAACACAAATATTTTAAAAATAAGGCATTTTTAAATATCAAAACAATTCAAAACTATTTATTTTGACTTTCCCCTACACTTTTTTTTTTTCATTTGTTTGATCAAAAATACTGTTAAAACAGAACTATTATTATGTGAAATTAATTAATTAATTAATTATTATTATTATTATTATTTAAAATAACAGTTTTCTGTTGTAATATCTTGTCAAATGCAATTTATTCTTGTGATGGGAAAGCTGAATTTTCAGTAGCTGATTTCAACCTCTTATTTGAGTCTTTTGGCTCAATTTTGTGATATTGTAATATGTCTATTTTGCACTCTTGATATTCAGTGTCACCCCTTCATTGTGCACCTTTATTTGCATTGTGAATTATTTGTAGATTGTACATACAATAAAATTCTCTGTATTTTACTATTTTTGCATATTTCCCATCGATTTCCAATGGTGCCCATTTTTGACCGCGAACAACACAAGTGTGACTATTTTATTTAATGTCCATTTAGCTTTTTTAAATCAAGTCCACATTTTTTTGTGGTCACGTAGTGACTGGCATAAAAGTCATTGAGTTTCGTACCATTCTGATGAGTAACAATTTTTGAACATTCAAAACATTTTTTTTTCGGTCTAAAATGACCGAACAATACCAGAGGGTTATATTTATATAATATGGTATAAAACTCACTTTAACACTCTTTCATCCACTTTCATCCCATCAGATTTCTATAATACAAAATATAATTTCTCAGACAGCTTCAGGCAGCTGCTTGATGAGTTTTTTTACACACAGTATTGACGTCTTTTATATTGAATGTGAGTTATTGTAATAATGGGCCTTTTTCAATAAAATTTATAATATGAAATGATATCCAGTATAATGAAAGTGTTAAAAGGAACAAATTTCTGATTTAATATCAATGAAGGGGTTTTTACTGGGACTGTGAGGCTGCCTAACCAAAAAAAAAAAAAAAACTGGGAGGCTGGGAAACACTGTCCTAGAAGATCTGAAGTGGTGGGATGAATTTCAGTACCGTTCAAAGAAAGAGAGTGTATCAAAGGGCCGCGGTCTGCTTATTTTGCTTTCAGGAAAGTAGGTTGGCATAGTGCTTCAGTCATGGAGCATCCTTAAGAGGCTTGGTGCGATCCAATTAAAGAGAGCTTCCTGGTGGCTGTCATTGCAGCCAGCTTTGCTTCTCAGTTAAACAGGAAAGTCCTATTCTCTAGCCACCCACTAAGACACCTCAAAGACCGCCAAATCTGTTTTCATCACTCAGCATCGCGATCTGTCATGTTAATATAAAACGTGTGAAGGTTATCAGCTTAATTAAATATCCACAAAAGAACTGAAGGAATTAAAATACAGATGTAAACACACACACATGCACAAATATTATGCAAAAAGGCAATGCCATAGCTGGTGCATGAAAGTAAAGTTTACATTATTTTACATAAAAATTATGAGTATGCCTATGTTTTATTTAGGGCCAAGAATCGATGGTGTGAGTACCCTACGGGAATTGCTTAGATTCTTCTTCTTCTCCAAAATGAATCACAGATTTGAGGGCCTAAACATGCTTGAAAACTCATGAAACTTTCCACACATACCAAAAGTGGTGAAAATTTACATCTGATATGGATTTCAGAAGTGGGTGTGGCAAAATGGCTCGATAGCAGCATCTATAAAATTTCAACAAACTCCTCCTAGAGATTTAAACAGATCAACACCAGATTTGGTCAGTGTAATCTAAAACCTTTGTGATGTTAAATGGTGAAGATCTTGAGTTTTCGTTAAAGGGCGTTTATGGCGGTTTGACAAACTGCAATGTTTTGCCATGAGAAAGGAAGTTGTTATAATTCAAGCATACAATGTCCGATCTGCACCAAAATCCTGTCCTGAACGCATGCCCATGACCATATTCAGTTATAGCTGTAGCGCTACCTGCTGGCAAAAGGAAGTGACATGTTTTATGCTGTAACAAACTCCTCATAGAGATTTAATGACATCAACATTTGGTCAGTCTACTCTAAAGGCCTTTGCAATGTTAAATTGCGAAAATCTTGAGTTTTCATTAAAGGGTATGTCCATGGTGGCCTGACACAGTGCGATGTTTCGTCATATGAATAGGAGCTGTAGCTCAGTCATACAATGTCCAATCTGCCTCAAACTTCACACATTCAGTAAGAGTCCTGGCCTGAACACATCTAAAGACGAATATTCTGTTAGAATCATAACATCACTGAAAATACTTGTTTTACACTAACTTAAACATGCAATGTCCAATCTGCACCAAACTTCACATGCTTGGTAAGAGTCCTGGCCTAAACACATGTAAGGGCCACTATTTAGTTATAATTATAGCGCCACCTGTTGGCAACAGGATACGTCATGCTTTACACTAACTCAAACATACCATGTTCAATCTGCACCAAACTTTATATGTGTAGCCAAGTGAAGAAAATTAACAAAACTAAATGTTAAGCATAAATGGGTTGTGGCTCCTTTAAGAAACGGTGTTGCGACACTTGCTTTGCGGCGCTCCAGGATGTAACACAGGTATACCGATCTCAGTTTGAGGGGAGCAGTGAACGCAACTAGTGCTCCGGGTTTTGCACCACTAATCTGAATATGGCAAGGTAAATGTACATCTTTTTATAGAGGTTATGAACGAATCTTACTGAATATATACGTGAGCATAGTATGCTAATAAGAAATGTTTCCTAGATTGTCTTTTACGGACGTTTATGGATTGCATGTGTGAGGTGGATCGGGCTTGATCACGTTTTGAACACGTGCAAGGACTGGGTATGTACAAAGAATGTTAATGCAATTTAATTTAGTCTATTTAAAGCCCAGTGTATTTTCCAGTTTAAGGTAATTGAAATATGCATGTTAAAAACCGTTATGAGTGTTCCTAAAATATTTAATACCCTGATAAAGTTGTTAGAATGTACTAAACAGTTTTCATGAAATTGCATGTTAAGTACAAAGAAACATGAGTCTAATGGTAGGCTAATGTATTGTTTTCATTCCGTATTTCACTGTTGTTTTATTTTACTTCATTTAATTTCATTCTAATTCAACTCAGAAAGGCTGAATTTTCCTGTAGTTGAACCTTGAAGTTTTTGAAGGTTGTGTATATTCCTGGACTGTTTCTTGGATTTTTGAATTCACTCTTGGTTTGATCTCTTGGTTTTGTCAAATAACCACAACAGAGACATAAGACATTTAATTTTTTATTAAAATTTTTACATTATCTATTTCTCCCATCAATCGATGTCCTTCTCAAAGACAGAAGTCAGAATAAATTCCCCTGAAAGTTATTTTTTGTATCCTGTGCTGCTTCCTTACAGCCCACAGGCCGCATATGTTTTATAAAAGTGCTGGCCTGAAGACATCTGCATGCCAATATCCATGTATATCCATGGCATAGCGCCACCACCTGGTAGCAGGAAGTTTGGCACATATAAATGACTTATTCCTTCTATATTTACCACTTTAATAAAGAATTTGTTTCTTGTAAACACACAGCTGGTGTCATGTACATTACTTGTTTATTATTGAGATGGTTTTATCGGCTGTTTGGACTCATTCTGACGGCACCCATTCACTGCAAAGGGTCTATTGGTGAGCAAGTGATGTAATGCTAAGTTTCTCCAAATCTGTTCAGATAAAGAAGCAAACTCATTTATATTGAATGTCCTGAGTACATTTTCAGCAAATTTTTATTTTTCAGGTGAACTGTTTTTTTAAAAAATTGTTTATTTACTTAAAAAGCTATTTTGTCTTGTTTTTACTGGAGCACAAGATAAAAACTACTGGTTATCAAATTATTTTTGCCCCTAAAAGAAGTGTGTCATCTACAGTGGAAAACAAGCGTCTCCAACCATTCTCTGCTTCTTCCCAGCTTTAAAGATCCCATCTGGTGGGTAGCAGGCTGAGCGATGAACTGTGTTTGTTTTAAATACATTCTGAAAGCCCTCTGGCCGTCTGGTAAAATCAGATGAGTCACAGAGAGGTGAACGAGGCGATAAGAGAGGAATGAAACCGCATCTTTCAATCCTCTCTCCGCTAGCATCACGTTGAGAGTCACCCCCCATTAACCTGAGAGATATTGCCTGGGTCCTCTCTGGCCGCTTTAGGGCCAGTACAATAGAAACAGGATCAAATAACCCTTAACGCCCAAAGTAGGTGCTGCAGGCACATCTCCTTGTCGGTATAGGCGTCACTTTAGCGGTACATGTTAGAAAAGCTACAAAAAACGCCCATGCCGGTCACATTTCAGCTTCGCTTGCGCTGATACGATGACACATCTCTGAAAATGCAGTGAATTATTAATAGGGTGGTGTAGAGACTTACACTCTCGCTGGCCTTTCACTAAAGACTCTTTTAGAGGTCCAACAGACTGTGTTGACTGGGTAGAGTGGTGGGTGAGAAGTGATATCCAGTTCAGACAATAAAAAATTCATGAGATCAGGCTGATCTATTGCACTCTCAGGTGAGATTGCTGTGAGGAAAGGATACATCACAGAGTGGGAGATACAGTACTGCTGGAAAGTAATCAGCAAGACTTCTATTTTGAAGTGCAAGAGCCTGAGATGGTGTATATGGTGCTTTATGTCCTGTGCATAGTGGGAACAAAGTAACTTATTACAATAAACAAAAACTTAAGACTACTCCACTCAGTCACAAACTGACAAAAATCCATATACTTTTCCTTTGAGGTCTTATTGTAAATTCAGTTCTAAGAAGCTTGTACTTGGGTGCCTGAAGCCTACCTTTATGTATTCTTGGCTATCTACACCTGCATGTGATATATACAATGTAGCCTATTTTTTTTTGATGCAGTCATCAGTTGATTGGTAATTGTAGGCACATGTACATTGTTACAACATAAAAACAGCATAATTTGCACTAAATATGGTTCTAAAGCTCAGAAGTACTTTCATCTAACGCTCTTTTTTTTTTTATGTAGATATTCCTGATATCATTTTAAAAAAGCTCAATAGTATCTAAATCGTATTCTTATGTAAATATTATGAATATAAAGTAGTTTGCGAGTGTTTACAGAGCTTGTGCTCGAGTCCATCATGGATGGCAAGAATACTGTACTGTTTACGTTCATTTCACACTAGGATTATTTTAACATTGTGAACTTGTGAACTTTTATGCATGACAATTAGGAAACAAAACCCTGCAAAGTTGAGTATTACATCAGACTGCAGACGCATGGTAATTCAGCAAGAAGTGCAAAGACATAACCATGGCCCGTGGCCTGACACTATTCTGAAACAAGTGGATGATGAAATTAATTCTTGCTAGACTAGTTTTGGTCTGCTAGTTCTAAGCCATCTGGGACATTGTCATTTGACAACCTGAAGGCAAGAAAAAGAGGCGCTCGAGATGCAGTCCATTGCATCTTATTTAAATGGGCACGTTTTGTCACTCTGTGCAGATGTGAGAATATAATGTGTGTGTGATGAAACGAGGGCAGAGAGTAAAAGCTAACATTTCTGTCTGAACAGCCATAACATAACATAAAAAACCTCATTTTGATTCTCAGTATTCTACTGTGACAGTCATGTAAATCAAATTATACTCTCTGTTTGCAAAGGCCACAATGTTTCTTCAACAATATTACCTCAAAGATTTTTCAATTGCTGGCTGTCGCTGTGGGTTATATTTGAATGACTAAAGCAATGCATTGTATTTAGTCAGGTACACATCTGTGAACATAGAAGCAATGTGTTGAGTATGAATATTGACCTTTCATGAATGGAACAAAGAGGCAAGACCTTTGTGACTGAGCATAGCTCATAAATCTAACAGTTGGTTTGATGTAGCGACTGTTTATTTTACTATGGCAGTAAAAGCAATCCATTTTTTTCACACTGTGGACAACTGAGGAACTCATATGCGACTATTACAGAAGGTTCAAATGCTTACTGGTGCTCCAGAAGGAAACACAATGCATTAAGAGCCAAGGGTGTAAACTTTTTGAATTTAAAGTTCAGGGTAAATTTAACTTCTTTTGTCTTCTGGGAAACATGTAAGTACAGATGCATTTCAATAATTTAGAATGTCATGGAAAAGTTCATTCATTTCAGTAATTAAACTCAAATTGTGAAACTTGTGTATTAAACAAATTCACTCAGTGCACTCAGTAAAGTGCACTCAGACTGAAGTAGTTTAAGTCTTTGGTTCTTTTAATTGTGATGATTTTGGCTCACATTTAACAAAAACCCACCAATTCACTATCTCAACAAATTAGAATATGGTGACATGCCAATCAGCGAATCAACTTAAAACAGCTGCAAAGGTTTCCTGAGCCTTCAAAATGGTCTCTCAGTTTGGTTCACTAGACTACACAATCATGGGGAAGACTGCTGATCTGACAGTTGTCCAGAAGACAATCATTGACACCCTTCACAAGGAGGGTAAGCCACAAACATTCACTGCCAAAGAAGCTGGCTGTTCACAGAGTGCTGTATCCAAGCATGTTAACAAAGTTGAGTGGAAGGAAAAAGTGTGGAGGAAAAAGATGCACAACCAACCGAGAGAACTGCAGCCTTGAGAGTCTTGTCAAGCAAAATCGATTCAAGAATTTGGGTAAACTTCACAAGGAATGGACTGAGGCTGGGGTCAAGGCATCAAGAGCCACCACACACAGACGTGTCAAGGAATTTGGCTACAGTTGTCATATTTCTCTTGTTAAGCCACTCCTGAACCACAGACAACATCAGAGGTGTCTTACCTGGGCTAAGGAGAAGAAATTGCCCAGTGGTCCAAAGTCCTCTTTTTCAGATGAGAGCAAGTTTTGTATTTCATTTGGAAACCAAGGTCCTAGAGTCTGGAGGAAGGGTGGAGAAGCTCATAGCCCAAGTTGCTTGAAGTCCAGTGTTAAGTTTCCACAGTCTGTGATGATTTGGGGTGCAATGTCATCTGCTGGTGTTGGTCCACTGTGTTTTTGAAAACCAAAGTCACTGCACCCGTTTTTAGAGCACTTCATGCTTCCTTCTGCTGACCAGCTGATTTAATTTTCCAGCAGAATTTGGCACAAACAGTTCATTAAAAATGTTTTTTTATTGGTCTTATGAAGTATTCTAATTTGTTGAATTACCAATTCACTATCTCAACAAATTAGAATACTTCATAAGAAGGGTTTTTGTTAAATGTGAGCCAAAATCATCACAATTAAAAGAACCAAAGACTTAAACTACTACAGTCTGTATGCATTGAATTTATTTAATGCACAAGTTTCACAATTTGAGTTGAATTACTGAATTACTACTTAATGAAAATAAATAACATTTAGGCAAAAGAAAAAAAAAATGTACACATCTTCATCCTGTTCAAAAGTTTACAGCCCTGGCTCTTAATGTATTGTTTTTTGTTCTGGAGCATCAGGGAGCATTTGAACCTTCTGTAACAGCTGCATATGAGTCCCTCAGTTGTTCTCAGTGTGAAAAATGGATCTCAAAGTCATACAATCATTGTTGAAAAGGGTTCAAATGCACAAAAATGCTGAAAAACCAAAGAATCTGTGGGACCTGAACAGCAGGACGTTTAACTTTTGAACTGGGTCATTTTAATAAATTCAACTATTATTTTCTCTTGTGGACTATATGCAAATATCTTTTGTGAAATATCTTTTTCAGGTCAGTACTAAATAAAACAAATAACATGCATTTTGTATGATACCTCTTATTTTGGTAAAATAATTAACATTTTGCAGATGTATGTAAAATTTTGACCTCAACTATAGGTTTAAATATGATAGTTACAGGATGAAGAATGTGGATTGTCCATGAACTTGTCTTAAAATTAGATCTGAATTCGACTAAATAACAGCATGTTTTTATGTCTTACCACACCACAACTTTCAGTGCAGGATACAGTATGTGAATCCATAAACTAATGATTTTAAGTGGAGTGAGGTAAGATAACCTGGATATATCTCCTGGTTACATCTCCTGGAATATGCAGTGGGAAGCTAAAACTTTAAATTCACACAGCAAAAAACTCATTCTCACCACAACGTAAGGTAGAGAGATCTTTATGGTTCAGCTTCAATCCTGTCTGGGGACCTGGACAGCTTTCTACAGTATATCATTGACGGAAAAATGATTTCCCAAGTTTATCAAGACATTTTGCAGGATAATATAAGACCATCTGTTAGTTGAAGCTCAACAGAAGTAAATATAGAAGATGTTGCAATAACAACTGGAGTAAATAAACAAAAGAATGACTTCAACAGAAAAGGTTTTGTGAAAAGAAAATTCTTTCTGACCATTGTGCAGGTCTGATTCACAATTTTAGGACATTTTTGATGGAGTCTATTACTGCCAAAAAAGCGTCAATCAGTTATTAAATCCAAGGATTTACATACTTTTTCACTGTGTACTGTAAATGTGTTTTCAAAAAACAAACAAACAAACAAAAAGCTTATCATTGTTTGTATATATTTGTTTAGGCAGACAGTGTTTGTTGCAGATCAAATGACGATCAAATCAAATTTTATGACCAATTCAAGGGTTCACATACTTTTCCCTGCAACAATAAACAATTATTTAATGTAAAGAAGATGCTAATAATTCACATGCACATGACTATGTAACTCCCTGACTAATTTTGCATGCTTTTCTGCTGGAAAAGAATATCTCAATGTGTACTGAAACAACAAAACAATCTCATAGAGCAAGCTGTCTACGATTGATGATCTCCCGTAATGTAACAGTCACTTCTATAACGTAGTGGAGAAGAGCTCCACAACACCTCTTACACACTAGACTGTAGAAAGCAAAACATAAGAACACGCTGAACTCTACAGTTATTGCCTGAGTAATTTATGTAAAGTAATACTGTGGGGAAAGAGAGAGAATGTGCAATCATTTGAGCTTAGGGATTTGCAAGTGTTTTGGAAGTTTAGGGAAGAATGCGTAATGCTCATTCAACCATTTCGTTTTTTGCTCTTTTTTTCCCCCTCTCTCTCTGCACCAAATGTTTCCTTTTCACCTCCATCTGCATCCAACGCTTTGGCAGATGTATGACACTGTTTCAAGCATGAAGTCGCAAATAGAAAAATGGGAGAGCTAAATCTACTGACAACTGTAGTATATACCAAGTCATCCTCTCAGAATTTCCCCCTGACATCAGATCAGCCAAGACATTCTTCTATTCCAAAACCTGCACTGACATCTCCACCCGAACAGTCTGCGTTTTTCTCGTCTTTTTCTGCCATCATCGTTCACTTTAATACTACTTTAGGAAAGTGGGTAACATCACTAGTACCTTGTCTCTCTACCTTGACACAACTCATTGCCCACCTCCTCTTCCACTGATCCACCACAACCAGCACTCCTGAGTGCTTCAACACTACCCTAATGAGAAAACACTACACTCTTTTTACCCATTGTGAAACCACTTGTCTTCTCTACCCCATATCACCTTTCCTCCGTAGTTAAAATTGTATTTCACTGTAAAATGAAAAGATACTTGAGCCACCATTTGATATTCTTCAGTCTGCCACTCTGGCAGAACCCTATGGAGGAACTCTGTGCACCTTTTGAAGGTTTTTCAAATATCCTTTTTTTTCTTGTGTATTTTGGTGAAGTATCATATTTGATACATCAAGATACCAAAAAGTATGATTGCAATGCAAATCAATAAGATATTTACAGTTGAGGTCAAAAGTTTACATACACCTTGCAGAATCTGCAAAATGTTAATTATTTTACCAAAATAAGAGGGATCAAACAAAATACATGGTATTTTTTTTTAAATTTAGTACTTACCTGAATAAGATATTTTACATAAAAGACGTTTACATAAAGTCCACAAGAGAAAATAATAGTTGAATTTATAAAAATGACCCTGTTCAAAAGTTTACATACGCCTGATTCTTAATACTGTGTTTTTACCTGAATGATCCACAGCTTGTGGTGTTTTTTTGTGTAGTGATAGTAGTTCATGAGTCTCTTGTTTATTCTGGACAGTTAAACTGCCTGCTGTTTTTCAGAAAAATCCTTCAGGTCCCACAAAGTCTTTGGTTTTTCAGCATTTTTGTGTATTTGAAGCCTTTCCAACAATGACTGTATGATTTTGAGGTCCATCTTTTTACACTGAGGACAACTGAGGGACTCAAACACTGACTGATGCTCCAGAAGGAAAAACTATGCATTAAGAGCCGGGGGTGTAAACTTTTGAACAGAATGGAGCTGTGTACATATTTCTTCAGAATAAAGATGTGTACATTTATTTTTAGAATTTTTGCCTAAATATATATATGAAGAGTTCAGATGTAAAAGCTTCTAAATCCATCTGACGTATTTCTTTAAAATTAGCATTTATTTCTGGCTACTTTGTATAGGTTTCTATGTAAGTACTGGTACCTCTGATTGGGCTGAGGCTGGAATTTAGTGAGTTTGAAGTAAAAGTATTTGATGGATGGGTTCTCGTTTTTGACCAAGATGGCTTTTAGCTGGTTTTGCATCTGAACTCTTCATATATATTTTTTTTCCATTTAGTACTTCAGAAGCTACAGAAGATACTTACATATTTCCCAGAAGACAAAATTAGTTACATTTACCCTGATCTTCAAATTCAGAAAGTTTTCAGTGTGGAAAAAATGGACCTCAAAATCAAACAATCATACAGAATTTGTGGGACATAAAGGATTTTTCTGAAGAACAGTTCAGGACAAACAAGGGACTCTAAACAAACAAACACAAAACAAACAAACAAACCAGTATTAGGAATCAAGAGTATGTAAACTTTTGAAATTGGTCATTTTTATAAATTTAACTATTATTTTCAATTGTGGTCTATATGTAAATGTCTTTTATGTGAAATACCTTATTCAGGTCAGTAATTACATGCATTTTGTATGATCCCTCCTATTTTGGTAAAATAATTAACATTTTGCAGATTCTGCAAGGTGTATGTAAACTTTTGACCTCAACTGAATAGCAGTATAGCAGGCTACTTTCAATGCATAATAAATAAATAAATAAATAAATACATAACTAAATATAAGTCTCTCTCTATATCTCTAAATAATATGTCTTAGTAAGATAATATTTGAATGCTAAGTTTTATGATCAAAGCTCTGTAGTTTTTAACGTGAAGGCAAAATATATAATGCAATGCAATACAATAATGATTGAAAGATTTACAAATAAACGTTCCCCAAAATCCTGATGTATCTTATTTGACACAAACATTTTAACATGATTTTTTCTAAAACATGATGTATGGATCAAGCAAATGTAAGCTGCTTCAGTCCAGTAAATGTTAATCTTGAAATACTACAAACTATATCAAATTTATTCTTACATTTACTTTAGAAAAATCAGAAAAGATTTCACAGCAAAAAGACACATGTAAAACAACCTGACGGGGGATGAAATTTTGATCATGTAGATAATTTAGAGACCTTAGACATTTGCTTATCAGTTATAAAACGCTAGGCTTTTAATTGGACAGTTCACCTAAAAAAGAAAATTTTGTCATTAATTACTCATCCTCATGTTGTTCCACACTCGTATGACCTTCGTTCATCTTCTGGACACAAATTAAGATGTTTTTGATGAAATCCAAGAGCTTTCTGAACCTACATAGACAGCAATGCAACTATCATGTTCAAGGCCCCGAAATGTTGTAGGGCATCACTAAAATAGTTAATGTGACATCAGTGGTTCAACCGTAATTTTATGAAGGTACGAGAATGTTTTTTGCACAAAGAAAACAAACAACCACTTTATTCAACAATTCTTCTCTTCTGTGTCTGTCTTCGCCTCCGCCGCCATTCGCAAGAGTACCACATCATGGTACTCTAGTGAATTGCTGAATTGTTGATTAAAGTTGTTATTTTTGTTTTCTTTGCGCACAAAAAGTATTATTGTAGCTTACTACGTTTTTGGAGTTGAACGTGGTAGTTGTGTTGCTGTCTATGCAGTGTCAGAAAGCTCTTGGATTTTATCAGAAATATCTTAATTTGTGTTCTATAGATGAACGAAGGTTTTACAGGTTTGGAGTGACATTAGGGTGAGTAATTAATGACAGAATTTACATTTTTGGGTGAACCATTCCTGTAAGAAGCTATAAACTGAAGCATGCACTGTACAGGTTGGACATTTTTGGCAATCATTTTGATTCTACTTGACTAATGCAATGCATTTGACACTTGTTTGGCTTTGTAGCCAGACAAAGTTAAGATGCAATAATCACTATTAACACTGTCAGACACTTTTTCACAAAGCAAAAAAACATGGAATGCAGGCTAGATTATGAAATGTAGAGGAATACTAACACAACTAAGCTAAGTATAGTCAAAATTCTACTGACAGCTCAGTATTAGACAGACAAAATTGTAAAGGAAAACTGTGTTTGTCCAAATTACATGCATAAACTCAGGCTCTTGGGAAGGCACAATGAGGAATGTGAAAACATATATGATGCTGTATCAGATAACAAAGAGACATTGATTCTTTGTTGATGCTATCTGGGGTGCTCCCACCTGCTGAATCTTCAGCACTACAGCAAAAGAAATCATATTTTATGAGTCGTGAATGTGAAGTTGCAGTCTGTATTGAATGCAATACCATATTACTAGGAAATAATGTCAGGTAACAACTTTTTTCAAAAAGGTATGTAGTCCGATTAACAAACAATGACGCTTAGAAGAAATTTCTTGAAGAAATTATCTATCTATCTATTTATTTATTTATTTATTTATTTTATTTATTTATTTATTTATTTATTTATTTTCAGCAAGGTTGCATCAAATGGATCAAAAGTGATAAAAATATGGATAGGTATAGGTATCAGGTAAGAAGTAATAATAAAATAAAATTAAAACTATCGTTTACACTTAAGTTTGGGGACTAATTCTCATTATTAACTATGACTTTTGCCCTCGATAAACACCTAATTTTCTGCTTATTAAAGCGGTGCTATTATGCTTTTTCACTTTTAGAATTTTAGTCAGTGTGTGGTGTGTATCTTTGGGCATAAAAAAGATCTACAAAGTTACATAGTCCACTCCAAACGGAGATATTTTGTTTTTAAAAAATCTCTTTTAAAGAACTACAACGAATGGCTCCTTTGGACTACAGTGTTTGTTTTCCGCATGCAATGATGTCACAACGCGGTCAATTAGAATATCATTACTTAAATCCCGGCTACGGAAATTTGAATTGTTTCTCTTCATCAGTCCAAAACAAGTCAGAAAATGGGCATCCATCCATAATAAAAAGTGCCTCACACGGCTCCGGGGGGTCAGTAAAGGCCACCTGTAGCGAATCGATGCGCTTTTGTAAGAAAAATATCCATATTTAAAACGTAAGAATCACTTTAATCAAGTTTGCACTAACAGTTGTACACAGAACTTGCTTCTTTGACAAGGGGCGTGGCAGTACTGAAACACCGTCTAAGCTGTTCGCCAATCGCAACTCAGTGGGAGAGCTAACCAATCACAACACATTTCATTTTTCAGAAGGCAGGCCTTCATTAAACCCAGAACTAATCAAGCCATTTGTGCCAGGCTGGGAGAAATGTATTGTAATAATGTAAATTATGTTAAAAATAATGTGTTTTTCGAACCGCCAAGCATTAAAGCATGTTCTAGTACACCCTCAAAACAAAATCAAGACTTTGTAAAAGAGCATAATAGGTAGACTAGAAAAAAACTAGTAAAGAAAGCAGAAAGGAAGCAATGAACACAAATGGAACATATGTGTAGAACGGAATTACGCAAATGACAAGCATTCAAAGTGTTTAAACCTTCCTGCTTTATTCTGCAAGCACATAATCTATGCAGGCTTGGCAATCAGTAATCACAGTCTAGCCTCTTCAATTCAGTTATTGTAGGACGTTTATTAGTATTAGTTGGACACTTTGAAAAACTGCTTGCCTGGCACCCACACATACTTTATGAGCCCTCAGGTTTAATCGTTCTGCATGATATAAATTCCTCCACATATTGTCACAGGCATCCTTTCTGCCCTGCGTCTGTGAGAGAGAAAGACTGTCTATGTGCTTGGCAAATCTCTAGGTGGAATGGGCCATGCAATGGCTTTTCTCCCCATGCCAAGCCCCAGAGCTCGCCAGGATCCACAGCTTTTTCCAGTATCTGTGGTAAAGCCAGACTGAGACAGGCAACAGAAGGAGGGAGAGAGAGAGAGAGAGAGATGTGGGGTTGAGAAAGAGTGCAGCTTCCAAAAATTCACCCACATCCAATCATTCTGGCCTGAACTTCTCAATATAAAAACAAACCAATTACAACTGACCTCCACGCCTGTTTCTAGACAGCAGCAGGAGCTAATTAAAATGAAAAGTTTCCGTCTCTCTCCTCCCAGGGTTCTGCATTACCCCAATGACATGTTGGTGTGCCAGGTGGGTTGGAAGCCAGTTCATCTCACTGGACCAACTTCAGCCACCTCTGACACTACCTTCAATGTCCTACTATGCTAAAGCACTAAATATTCCATTTATAATAAATTATACTGCTAATAATCACTTATCCATCCTCATGCCTTTTGAAACCTGTATGACTTTCTTCTCCGTAACACAAATGCCAAGTTCTTTCATGAAACTCTAGATGGTGCAGGCTGATGGGTCCTTAATGCAAACTGATGATATTCACAGTGTTTTTGACTCTTCTTAAGCCAAAAAAAAATAACACAATATGTTTGTAGATCTTTGGGAAACTCTCTGAAAAATAATGCTATAGCCAGTAATTCTACTCTAAAATGTGTGTTTCAGGGAGATTCCGGGAATAAATTGCAGTACCCATTTCAACCTGTAGCTGGCAATATTACATGCTGCACAATGCTCTATGAGCCCCCACCTTCCCCAGCTCCACCTGTATAGCTCTGCTGTGAGTTATTTGTGCAGCAGCAGTATGTCTTAAATACTCAGTAGCAATTTCCTGTACTTGCTTTGCAGCAGCAGGAGCAATAATGTACAACAACAGCAATAACAAACAGCAGCAGCAATTTAACAGCACATCTATTCTGCCAAGACCAAATACATTAACATTGTCATATGTATTAACATGCTAAAATCTTCAGAGTTGTCATGATAGAAATGTAGTTTTTTTTTTTTTTAGTTATTGCTTCTAGAGTTTTAGTTTGTTAGAGTTTTCCATACATTGAGAGTGAATGGTGAACACAATGGTGAGATATTCAAGGCAGAATTTCAGTAAATAGCAACTCAAATTTTAGCGTAGTTCCTCACAAAAAGCTTCTGAATATATATATTATATTTAATGTATGACTTTCAAGGCCTCTACATCATTAACATGATCAATATTTTCCACAAAAAGCTTCTGGATGTAATAAGCTACAAAATTTTGCCCCCTGGTTTATTATGCATGATCTTCAGAAAGTAGAAAGACTTTTTCTATTGGGCTCCTCCTAATACCTGCAATTGCGGTCTTGGTCAATTTCGTGTGTGTGAATGTGACAGGAAGTCAGCGTGCAAGACTGTACAAAGTCTGAAAAATGCCAAGGCTCAGCAATTAGATAATGAATATCATCTGGTAGTAAAACATAAAGTGGGTCACACTTTAAAGTCCAATTCTTGCTATAAACAAGCCATTCATTACAACTTTTGCCTCAATAAACTCCTCATTTGCTACTTATTAAAGGGTTAGTTTACCCAAAAATGAAAATCAGCATATTATTTACTCACCCTCAAGGCATCCTAGGTATATATGACTTCCTTCTCTCAGACGAATGCAATTGGAGTTATATTAAAAATTGTTCTGGCTTTTTCAGCTTTATAATACAATGGATTTTACAATTTCTCTTCATCAGTCCAAAACAAGTCCAATGAAGCACATCCATAAATAATAAAAAGTGTCTCTCAAGGCTCCGTGGGGGGTGGGGGGCTTGGACTCTTTTAGCGAATCAATGCGTTTTTGTAAGAAAAATATCCATATTTAATCCTGATTATGTAGGATGTCACCGTTGCGCATTGCGTCTGTGAGTCCCGTGAAAACGTTTATTTACAGGACGAAAGGAAGCTAAGTTTCCTGAGTGTAGCAAAGGAAAACCAGTCTTCTATTAGCTTATATCGAAATCCTCCAACATTTTTCTTTACAAATCCTCGTTTAGTACTTCTAACTCATGACCATTGTTATGTTTTGATCTCTGCACTGTGTGTCCTTGTTTGTCACTTCTGAGTGGCGCATGCGCAATGCGAACGTCCTATGTCGTTCACCTGCAGCAGCTTCCGTGTACAACTGTTAGCACAAGCTAGAGAAAAGTGATTATTACGTTTTAAATATGGATATTTTTCTTACAAAAAGGTATCGATTTGCTACAGGAGGCCTTTATTTTCTCCCCAAGAGCCATGTGAGGCACTTTTTTATAATGGATGGATGCACTTTACTGGACTTGTTTTAGACTGATGAAGAGAAACACCTGCCCATTGCATTATAAAGCTTGGAGGCGCCAGAACAATTTTTAATATAACTCTGATTGCATTTGTCTGAATGAAGGAAGTCAGGTCACACTTTATTTTAAGGTCAGTTCTCGCTATTAACAAACCATTAACTATGACTTTTGCCTCAATAAACTCCTAATTTGCTGTTTAGTAATAGTTAGTAAGGTAGTTGTTAAGTTCAGGTATTGGGTAGGATTAGAAATTTAGAATATGGTCATGCAGAATAGATGCTTTTATAAGTACTAATAAACAGACGGCATGTTAATAATAGTCATGATAATGAGTAACCAGTTAATAGTGAGAATTGTTCCCTATACTAAAGTGTTACCAGAATGGGCTAATTATAATGGTCTGATTTTCATTTTTGGGCAAACTAACCTTTTAATAGTTAGTAAGGTAGCTGTTAAGTTTAGGTATTGGGTAAGATTAGGGATGCTTTCTAAGTACTAAAAAACAGCCAATATGCAAATAATAGGCATGCTAATATACAACTAGTTAACAGTTAGAATTGGCCCCTGTACTACAGTGTTACCATAAAGTGTTGCATAATTGCTTGGTGCAAAGACAAGTATGTGTATTTTGTAAAAAGGTCTAACATATGGTCTTCACACCCACGTGAACATTTGGGACAAATACAGGAAATGTGTCATGTAAGTAGACAAGTAGTCCAGTGCAAAGAGATCAAGTGTGGGTATTGGGAATGGCCCTTCATTTCCAAAATGTTCAAATGAACAGGGTTCTTCTGTTCAAAGTACTTGTCAATCATTATTATGAGTGAATCTTAAGTCATTCATTCAACCAATTTGTTGATTAATTTAGCTGACTGTCGTTGACCACCATATTGAAAGATCGTTCTAAATCGAAGTACTCAAAACTGGACACGTTAAAGGGCACTTCTGAATGAGGCATTTCGAAGGGCTCAATTGTTAGACTCTCTGTTTCCATGATTCTTTGCACAGGTTTAATTGTGTGACAGTGTGTGTTTTAAATGAGTAACTGAATCATTCATTTTTTCTCAAAAACATGAAAAGCATTCAGGAACTAAATACTACTGTGTGTTGCAGTTGTTCAGCTGTGGCTTTGTTTGAAAGTATTTTCACAAAACCAATAAAGTAACATGCGATACTGTGTCAAAAATATAAGTCACTCAATATTGACTTCTTATTTATTGAACTCAAAACAATATCAGTCGTGCTGCCTCCTTTTTACCTCTGTAACGTTTTTAGAAACAGCCTAAGCCATTTTGCTGTTTTAATGTGACGTTTTCTAATTGCTGTAGTAGTGGAAGCTTGGACACATTTTGAACAAGCAATGACACATTTGAATCTGTGGGTGTAAATCTGTGGTTTACTTTTTTAAACATACTTGTTCATTGAACTGTTGTATAAAAAACCTGTCTTGATTAACTAACGATCAGTCATGTTTATATATACGCCCATTAAACACTCTTTCTTGCTTTAATAACCTGGTCTCATCCTTTGTTGGCATAGATACTCTGACTACCACAAAGTAAAATTAGATTTACAAATATTTACAAAATTCAACAGATATACTTCAAACAAAAATGCAATGGAAAAAGGATATCGTTATTGCTTCAGCTGTTTAAAATTCTGTTTTTTGTGCTTCATTCTGGAGTTCATCCTTTGTGAGGAACCACTGTTATTATTCTGCTACTCTAATGTACTAAATAAAAGAGCTTCATGTGAAGTAAAGTAGTTTTGGAGGATCAGTCTTGACCTGGCATGAGTTGCTCCTGTGAGTCAGAGCTTCTGCACTTTCACCATTGCTCTTTTTTTGTGGTCATTTGATCTTGAGTGTGAATCCTCTGAATCATCTAAATGGTTCTCACAAGGGACCTCTGAGTCTGTCGTTCCTTAACCAGCTGGCAAGGTCAAGCGTTTAGCTCCTGGAATCAGCAACCCATCTGAAACATATGCTAGAATAGATCTGTTTCTGCCTTTGATTTATGGGAAATATTTATCTTTAAGAGACCATATGCTGGGAGGTTCATTTCCATAACAGAAGTCATAAAAACTAGAAGGACATCTGTGATGGGATATTTTGGGTTATTGCAACAAACATTCCTTAACTTAGAAATTACCATGAGGTCAATAGTTTACATCACTTTTCCACTCAAGCAGTAAGTACTGTCTCATGTACTTCAAAACACATCTAAAGCATATAAGCCATACTGTTACCATCCTCATACATCATGATGTGTTGCCTTGCAAGTTGTTGGTAATGTCGGCCACATCAGGAGGTGGTCTTCGTTCCATCACATATGTGAATGTGCAAACTGAAAATTCCATTAATTATGGCTCAGTGTGCAAACCTCCACTAATGAGCACCACATTCCCATATCTGTCCAAATCCCTCTGTGGAATAAATGATATAAGGACCTCATACTGCTAAAAGACATGTTTATCCTGCTTTTAGGCTTCTCCTGAGCGCTTCTAACATACAATTCCTCATGAAGAACAATTGTGAACATGTTCAGGGGGTATATGTGAGATAACAAGGCTGTAACGTAAAGGCTAGAGACAGCTGGCTCTCCTATGGAAGCCTATTTTCCCTCTCAGAGTACAAATATTAAAGGGTAATTGTGAAATTATATGATGCAATTTGACTTTATATCTTACAATCGCAATGCAATTTCTCACTGTATGAGAAAATGACTCATATTTGAGATTTAAATACAACTTGAGACTTTATTTCTCATTATTCTGACTTTTTATCTCCCATTTATGACATTATACCTCACATTATACGTTGATACACATAACATTACACATGATTTTGTGTCTCTCTGTTAGGGCTGGGCGATATGGCCAAAAAATATTATCACAATATTTTTAAATATTTCATTCAGTATCAATATTTATCACAGTATTCATTTTATACCTTTAATGGGGAAGGAAATGCATTCCACATGTCTGTTGGACCTTGAGAATCAGTGCAAACATAATTTGTTTGTGTACAAGTAAACTGCACATAATTCAATACCCCATGAATCAGTTGTATTCCCTCCTCCCAAATTCAGTATGATTTAATACAAATTTCATCAAATTAAACAATCTTTTAAGATGCAATCACCTGAAAATATAACTTATAATTAATTTGCAACAAAAAAAATGCTACCCAACAGAACTTGTGTACTGTATCAATTAAAATACATATTTTGGTTGTATGCTATTTCTTATAATGAGAATAATATTGCTTTGAAAAGTATATTTCACTATATAGTATACAGTAATACATTTACTGTCATAATTTCTTTAAGTGAAACTGAACATTTTTTTTGTGTATTCAAGTATTTGTTTCTCTCAAGTGAAAGAGACCATGCAGAGCAGCTCTGGAGATGAAATTGGCCAGATGGTGAAAAAACCATGAGCATCACATTAGTGCTTGAGTAACTTAAACAAGCTGGCTGATTAAACTAGCTAAATCAGCTAAACACCAGCATAACCCGACTGTGAGAGCAAGACCCTTTAAAGGGGTCCTATTATGCTCTTTTACAAAGTCTTGATTTTGTTTTGGGGGTGTACAAGAACATGCTTTTATGCTTGGTGGTTATTTTTCACATAATTTACTTTATTACAATGGCTCGATTAGTTCCAGGATTGAAGGCCCGCCTTCCAAAAAACGAAATGTGTTGTGATTGGTTAGCTGTCCCACTGCGTTGCGATTGGCGAACAGCTTAGACAATGTTTCAGTACTGCCACGCCCCTTACCAAAGTAGCAAGTTTTGCAAGTTAGTAACTGTTAGCGCAAGCTAGATTGAAGTGATTCTTATGTTTTAAATATGGATAATTTTCTGTCAAAAAGCACATCGATTCACTACAGGAGGCCTTTGTTGACTCCCTGGAGCCATGTGAGGCACTTTTTATTATGGATGGAAGCACATTATTAGACTTGTTTTCGACTGATGAAGAGTAACACTCGTCTATGCTGTTCTAAAGCTTGGAAGTGACAGGATAATTTTTAGTATAACTCCGATTGCATTTGTCTGAAAGGATAGGAAGTCATATACACCTAGGATGTGTGGAGAGTGAGTAACATAATACACTACAGTAGTGTTGGGTCCTATCGTCAGCCTGCCAGCTCGCCAATACATTATATTATCGTGCTCATTTATTTAATTATTTAAATATTTAGTTTCATTCGTTACGGTTCCGACGGAGCCAACGGAGTAGATTGCGGCCACTCAATGCTTGTGTTTATACCAGCGTCGTCTCTGCAGCGTGTTGCGGCTCTGACGTGGCCACCGGAATAGATCGCAGCCACTCTAGTCAGTGCTTGTGTTTATGCCCGCCACGCTGTGGTTTGTTAAAGCGTCTCAAAAGCTGCTCTCCGCACTGCATCACTAAAGGTAGGCTAATCCCCCACCTTGTCCCTACCCAATCCCCAACCATTTGAATTTCCGTAGGCGGGATTTATTTTAATGATATTCTAATGGGCCACATTATGACATCATAACATCCAGAAAACAACGCTGTAGTCCAAAAGAGCCGTTCGTTGTAATTCAGATTTTTTTTTTTTTTAAAACGAAATATCTCCTTTTGGAGTGGACTCTGAGATTTGTAACTTTGTAGATCTTTTGTATGCCCAAACATACACAGCACACGCTATCTAAAATAAAGGTGAAAAAGCATACACTGTAAAAAATAAAAAACACAATTTGAGTCATCTTAAAATAATTTGTTACCCTGCTGCCTTAAAATTTTAAGTTCAGTCAACTCAAATAAGTAGTCAACTTGAAATGTTAAGTTGTACTAAGTAACAACTTAGATATTTGTGTTTGCTAAACTTAACCTTAAAATTTTAAGTTGAATCAGCTCAAGTATCTAAGTTGTCACTTAGTATAATTTAACATTTCAAGCTGAATAAACATTTTTTGAGTTGACTAAACTTAAAATTTTAAGGTAGCCAGGTAACAAATTATTTTAAGTTGACTCAACAAATTGTTTTTTACAGTGTAATAGGCCCCTTTTAAACTAGCTAAATGTAGCAAACAAGCTTACTCTTTTTACTTCAGCAGGCATGTTGGCCATAGTGCTAAAATGCTGGAACTGGAGTCCATCCCAGTTCTCAGCTCCGTGCCCTCATGATCCAGCTGGGCTCAGTGAAATTTCAGCAGCTTTAAAAGACCTTGCCATGGACAGACTGTTGTGAATATAGGTTAGGAGAGGGAAAAGGAGGGGCAAACCCCAGGTGATGAAAGCAGTTTAATTTATCATGGCATGTGAAATTATGTGAGAGCAAAAACACAGTCAAAACACAGCCAAAAAAAAAAAAAAAATCAAAAGTTAGGAATCAGCCAGGAAATTCTCAGTGACGCGTCTGCAACACTTCAGTTTGTCATGACTTGCAACTTCATGTTAGCTATAAAACTGACAGCTGAATCTTTTCGCTATCTTAACAAGGATCATGATTCGGTTCCATTTGATTCAGTACACCTCGCCTCCCACGTACATGCAATGTCCCCGGGCTCAGCCGCGGAGCTGGGGGGTATAATAGCTTGTTAAACATAGAGCAAGGCTGACTGACTGGAAAAATAGGCTTGACTTGTAGAGAATTGGAAGCAGTGCCGGACCAATTACCCCACGGTGATGGCAATACATGGCAGAGGCCATAGGCACAACTTTTGTAATTGATGTTGCTAGGTACCTGCCAGGGCCGCTTGGAGGCATGCACAGGGCACAGGCAGGTTCAATAATGTATCTTCTAGGGGTCACATGACACAAGACACCTCAGATCTTTGGGGACTTGCACTATCTACTGCTGTCCTCCCCATTCATACTTCCTAAAATGGACCAGAATCGCTGTTCTTTGAGTAATGAGGTGTGATATTTTTGGCATACTGATGAAGCTGGTGATAAATGGAGCATAATGATGGAATATGAATGTGAATACACCTTTTACAGTTAACTGAGAGTCTACAAATGCATATGATGTGAAATAAATATCACAACTGATGTTTGTGTCCATGGCAACAGTAATTCATTGGAGATACCAGAGTAAGCAAGATCATTTGATTTTGAAACCGATGGAGAGTTAATGATAGATGAATAAACTGGGGTTTAGTTTGTCAAGGGCACATCATTTGTAAGAAATAGCCATGAAGTTATACAAAAAATTAATAAATAAAAGATTTCTGGAGGAGAAATGACACATTATTACTTAATGGCTTTAATATGCGCATCTTAATAGAATGTTCTGTGAGCAGGAAGGATTAGATATTATCTGACTTTACTGGTCATTGTCAAAGGCTCCATGACAACTAAAAGGTTTGAATAATAGTTTAGATGTGCGACATGGGAGAAGGGTGCAATGAAGCACATGATTTACATCCATAACATAAAATAACTTTTTTAACAAATGAGATCACTATAATATCTCAATTATTTCTTAGGCATCAATGAGATGTTACATCAGATATCAAGCAAATGGACAGTTTTGCTTATTTTAGTATTTTTTTTGTGAGAAAATATGTTTCCTCTACAATTTCAGAAAAAAAATCTAAACCAGGGGTTTTCAAAGCTGCTCCTGGAGGACTACTGTCCTATAGGATTTAGCTCCAACCCCATGTAACAAATTAGCTCAAAAGGGAAATATTTATGATTAATTATAACTGGTTATAATTAATTATGAATATTTAATCAGATCTTAGAATTAACTGTAGCAGAATTAACGTTACAATTATTTGATCTGTTCGTCCACCGAATAGACGGTATAATCATTCATCAATTCTAGGAAAGGTTACTTTCTGGCCAAGAAAGAATAAATTTCCTACCTCAGTTAGTACTAGCAGTAACTTAACTTGTAGTAAACTCAAAATGTAGCATGTAGCAAGATCAAATATTCAGTGACTTCAAATTGTGAGCAGCACACGGAGACCATCAATTGTGAATATATGCAATTTAATAAATGGAACTGCAGGTAACATACAACTAACTAAGCAAAACACGTGTACATATACATAGAGAAAGAAAGTGAAAAAAGAGAGAGAGAGAGAGAGAGAGAAGGCAAGAATGGCAGTATTTAGCATCAGTTAACCAGCGACCACATGAGAATCATCAGAGAAGCAAAATCACCTTAAACAGGGGCTCAACTTAAAACGCGCATCTAAATAGTTGTAAAGGTTACTTGCATTGGCTTTGTTGCTGAACAAGAGTCCTGATGCGGTAGACAATGGAAGTTCTCGATGAATTCCTTTAGGTGTTCTGGAGGTTTTCTCTAGTTCGTTCGAAGATAGGAAAATCCACAGCGAGTCGACAAAGTTACTTGAAGATAAACTACCGGAAATTGACTCAAAGGATGAGTCTTGGAGAGTGTCTCGAAGGGTTTGAGCATGGATGGGTTGGTGTTAGGGTCTTTTGATAGTTTCCCTACCACACCCACCTTTGGGTGAATTGGCCAATACAAAGTTTGGATTTTTGAGCGGGAGAACTTCTCTTTGTCTCCATTTATGGCCCATTTGCATGTTTATTGCTGGTCTGGGGAATTGATGCAGTTTTACCCACAATATAGTACAAACAGTATGATGCATTTTCTAATAACATGGTGTACACCATTGTATAGAAAATAAAGTGCAGATCGTTTTGATACCAAGAATGAAACATCTAGAAGGTATTAAACCAGAGATACATTCATACATTGAAAATACACATTTAGAGATTAACTAGTCCCAATAACGAGGGTAACTGGGCTAATATAGTATAGAAACATACAAGCAACACATGCATATACCAAGTACATTTATAACTGGTTAAATATAGTCTAAATAAAGAAAAAGGTTTTTATGTGTGTGCGTTATGTGTATTTAGTCTGCCAGCCACCAAGGATCTGAGGTACTTGGTGCTGGTGATTGCCCCCATGGAATGCCTTTGAAGTCCAATGGGGAGACAAGAGTTGATCTGCTTAGCATCTTCGGGAGAGTGAGGAGGGAACCATAGACCATTAAACACCCATATAAATGTAGAACGTGAGGCCAGGTCTGTAATTTATATGCAAATGTCAAAAGGCTAAAAGGTTCTCTACAATGTAAATCCTAAACGATCATCAATGATCCTAAGCAGACGCTACAGCTTTTCCCCCCTTTTGGCTGACGAAGTTCGCCTGGAAACATCGTCAGACAACAGTTGCCATGATGGTCGGACAGCAGGTGGATCATGATGGTCGGACAGGTGGATCATGATGGTCAGATGGTTTCTAATTGTCCTCAGCCTGTGGGTCCTCAGCTTGAGTGGTAACCTTGGTCAGGTTCAGCATTGTCTCTGCCCGGGTCCCTCTTTTCCGGTGTTTCTGTTTGAAGGTCCGAGGAAGGGCAGCGGTGCACCTGTTCATGGACCTCTGCACCCCGTTGACTCTGTTGAACAGGACGAAGGCAAGGCCAAGGGTTAGGGTGTACCCGACTGCTGTGGCGAGGCAAAGTGCCGTGTCGGCGGCGGTCCAGGACCGTGCAACGGGAAAGTTGTTTAGGACAGGCAGGCGGGACAGAGCTTGGAGGGCCGTGTCGAGTGGGGTGATGTCGATTGTCTGGGACCCCCCTTCCTCAATGCTCAGTTCCAATTCAGGTTCCAGGGTGAGATTCTGATTCCTGAAGAAGGCTGGAATTTCTATCTCGGATTGGTATTCCTTACTTGGGAGATGGTATAGTGCCAGGTCACCTAGGTGGAGGATGGCTCCCTTGGGTACTTGAATCCACATACTCTGGTTGGGCAGGCTGACACGGGTGGCAGTGTCGTGCTGGTCATAAGTCAGTGTGGCTGTTCGGATGGGAGTGTTGACAAGCCACTGGTTTCCCACGATCTCTGCTCGTGTTTCTGTGACCTGGATGCGAGGCTTGGCCTCAGCGGGACAGACCATGTCTTTCTGCATGGGTTGCAGACCGCAGATTCCTTCCGTGTTGTCTCGAAGGAATGGCTTGCTGGGGCAGAGATAGTGAATGTCTTTGGTCAGGGTACACATGCGCAGATTCGGAGCCAGGTATAGCTGTGGGTTGCTGTCATGATAGGCCACAACATCTGGGGTGTTTATCGTGATGTGAGTGTTTCCTTGCCAAAACCCAACATTAACAATGTCCTTGAGTCTATAAATGTTGTTGGATTCAACAATGGGTAGATTCAGGAGAAAAGCCAGCTCCCTCTGTTCAGGGTCGACATGCAGCAGGATGGACCCTCCCAGGGAGTAGGCGAGGTGGGCTTGAAGAGAGTCAGGTGGATGAGTGGTGATTGAGGACAACACAGTCTGTACTAGGCTTAGCGGCACCAGATATGGTGGAATCCTACCCATGGCTAAGCTGTCAATGGAGGAGCTCACCTCCCGCAGCATGTCTGACATTAGGGAGGCTACCAGCTGAGTGTGGGCAACATCATTCTGTATGACAGAGAATAACTGTTTCATGGAGTTCACCGTTTGGTTCAGCAGGACACTGTGGGTGTTGAGAACCACCAAGGTGCCCTTTAATGATTTGCCTATAGTCTGTAGGGTTTCGCCCTGTTGCGTGAGATGTTCTCTCAGCTGGGGAATCTCAGTCTGGATCTCCTTCACGTGTTGTCTCAGGGTAGACAGGCTCACAGAGTTAATGCTGGTCACCCCCAGGTTGAATAGAGTTCCAACAGCAGCGGCAGCTCCGAGCAGAGCCCCGAGAAAACGTTTGTTGCGTCTGTTGTGTCCACTTAGCTCTGACTGGGTGACAGTCATCTTCTGCAACTGAGTGAGCATGTGTTTGGTGTCAGCCTCTGCGTGAAGGAGGGCATTCTCAGTCCATAGGGCAGCTCTCCAACTGTAGTGGGCTGTCGCCTGGGGGTAGTGTGTTAGGTAGACCTTTCGAGGGTCAAGTCTGACAAACACTTTCTGAGTGTGAGTCCTGCAGTTGGTGATGAGGAGTCCAGCTTGGTCCCTCAGTACAATGCCTGATGCTGGACCCGGTGAGGTGATATCAGGTTGCAGCTGTCCTCGGGTTAGCTGGAGACACAGAAGGGAGAGCCACAGCAGCATCCTGATTCAGAGAAGAAGAAGAAGAGAAAGAAGAAGAAGAAAGGCAGTGGGTCAGTGAGGGAGGTTCTCGGCTGTTCAGGGCAGTTCTTTGTTGCAGAACTACAGCAGGTCCTACTAAGCACTAGCCCCCCCCTGCCTTTCCCTGCCAGCAGCCACATGTCTCTTGATCTGGTTACGGTGGACCCATTTGAAAACTGGATCTTTCTGTCCCCTGGTCAGTTTGATCCGGTATGCAACAGGGGATAGTTTGTCCACAATCTCGTGAGGTCCTGTCCAGTGTGGCAGGAACTTCTTTGACAGCCGATGAGAGGTTGTCTGAGGTGGCTGTGCGTACTGGTAGTACCAAACCTTGTCACCCACATCCAGTTCTGCGTGTGACGCCTTGCGGTCGTAGTATGCTTTTTGGCCTTCTGCACTCTTTTGGAGACGTTGTTGGGCGAAAGCGAATGTGGATCTCAAATGACGGCGTAGTTCATCAAGGTACTGATGTGTGGTGTAAGCGGTGACAAGGTTTGAGTCTCCTGGCTGGTACAGCAGGTGCAGTGGCAATGTCATTAGCCGGCCGGTCATTAGTTCAAAGGGCGACACACCTGTTGATTCATTTGGAGTTGCTCTGATGGCCATGAGCACTAAGGGAAGTTTCACATCCCAGTCTTTCTGGTTGGCAGAAACATATTTCCTTAGCATGCTGACCACGGTCTGATTAGATCGTTCCACTTGACCCGAAGAAATTGGGTGATGGCTGATGTGCAGTTGAGCATGTATTCCCAGAAGTTTCCAAATCTGCTGCATGATCTCAGCTGTGAAGTGGGTGCCTCTGTCTGAGTTGACTTTCAGCGGTAGCCCGAACCTGGAGAAGATGTGATTCATCAGGAGGTATGCGGTAGTTTGGGCTGTGTCATTGGGTGCTGGAAGGCACTCCACCCACTTGGTGAACTGGCACACAACTGTGAGGAAATACTTGTTGCCCCTTGTTGATCTGGGTAGGGGCCCTACCCAGTCAATTTGCAGGTCAGACCAAGGAAACATGACTCCTCTGCGCTGCAGTGGAGCTCTGTGGTTTGGGTTTGCCGGTTGGAATTGACAGCAAACAAGGCATCCTTTCACATACTCTGCCACATCTTGCTGCATGCCGGGCCAGTATGCCACTTGTTTAAGTGTCTCGTACGTGGCTCTTGTGCCATGATGTCCCGCGCATGCTGCGTCGTGTGCATTCATCAACCAGACCCCCCTTTGGCCCTGCGGCACCACAAGCCTTGGTGCAGCGATGTCATCAGGGACATACCAAAGAATGTCGTCCATCACACGCAGCATGGGTTTGAGGTCGTGTAGCCGTTTTAGGCTTGGGGCATTAGCGAGCTGAGCAGGTGTGATAGGGTGGTTGGAGGGGTCAGAGAGGTGGTGAAGAATAGTTTGTATGGAGGAGTCAGTAGCTTGCATGTCAGCAATGTCATTTGTGGAGATTTGAGGAGCCAGCATTAGTGGCTGTGACGTGGGTACTGTGGTGGGTACAGTTCGTTTGCTGCGGGTTATGGCTGCCACGTTAGGGGTGGGTCGGTGGGTTGGTGGAGTCCATAACTCGCCGTGTAGTGCCCCTGCTTTGGCAAGGGCGTCTGTTTGGTCATTGAGGTCTTTGTCTGTGCCAGGTTGCTTTGAGTGACCTTTCACCTTTTTCCAGTAGATGATCATGTCGTGTTTACTTGTGAGGTCATCGCAGATCTGGAACAGGTGTTGGTGTTTCACCGGTTTGTTGTTTGCTGTCTTGAAGCCATTTTGTTTCCAGTTTGGAAGATGGCATGTGAAGCTAAGTCTGGCATAGTTAGAGTCTGTACAAATGAGCAGGTCTCTGATGTTATGAGCTGATGCTATTTGCAGGGTTATGAGAATAGCTGCTACCTCAGCATATTGTGATGACTGGGGGCCCAACTTGAAGTGTTGTGGTGGGCACGGTCGATCATTCAGCCAGAGAACGCCTGCACCTGCCTTTAGGATGCCTTCGTGGTTGTACGAACACCCATCGACGTAGGCTGTGGGCATGCCTTGGCACACGCTCTCTTCGAAATACCTGTGGCAGGTAAGCGGCAGGTCTGGGGGCGTTTCAGCTTGTACGATCACCGTTGGCGTGTCATCAGAGCAGCTTTGGCAGGCTGCCAGGCCATTACCCAGCGCCGACTTGTAGTTTTGAGCATAGCGTGCTTCCACATTACGCCCCTGGAGGGCCATTAGCCATGTGGCTATGCGGGCGTTTGTGACAACGCCGTCGCGGATACGTTGGCTGTTGAGAAAGGTGACAGGCTGGTGGCAGGTCTCTATGATCACCTTCTGTGCTCCGATGTAGTTGCAGAATCTCTGGATTGCCCATACTGTACAGAGCAGGGCTTTCTCACAGTCTGAGTATTTGCACTCTGGTGGAAGCAGGGTCTTGCTGGCATACGCGACCACGCGTCTGTCCTGGTCATGCCGTTGGTATAGACCGGCACTGAGGCAGTGGCTGGAGAATCCAGCATCCAAATAGAACTCCTTCTGCGGATCCGGGTAAGCCAGGCATGGTGCAGTGCACAAATATCGTTTTAGTTCATTCATGGCATTTTGCTGAGTGTCTGTCCAGACGAATGGGCAGTCCTTTTTCAGGAGTGCAGTGAGAGGGCGTGCAATGTCTGAGTAGTTCTCAATGAACTGACGTGAATAGTTGCACACACCTAGGAAACTGCGAAGTTCTGAGACGTTGGCAGGAGGCTTGATGTTTTGAATGGCCTGGATACGGTTGGTTTGTGGCTCGATGCCCTGTGGTCCGATGAGCAGGCCCACATAGTTGACTTTGATTTTGCACCATTGTCCTTTGTGAAGGGCAATCTTGGCACCAGCAGTAGTCAGTTGGTTCAGGATGTGGTCGATCTCCTTCAGATGATCAGCCACCGTTGTGTGTTTCAGGAGGATATCATCCACAAAAACAAGGTTTCCTCTTACCCTGGCATCTGGGCACGCCTTGTTGAGGAAGATGTTAAATTCGGCGGGTGAGTTGGCATAGCCGAATGGGCACCTTGTGAATGTGTATTGACGATTGTCAAAACGGAAGGCTAACTTGTGTTGATCATCTGGATGCACTGGTATAGTCCAAAATCCTGAGGCCACATCAAGCGTGGAGAAGATTGTAGCTCCTCTGATTCTTGGTATCTCCTGTTCCAGCTGTGTCATGGGCCACCGCGATAATGGCACCTGTTGGTTCAGCTTCCTATAGTCGACGGTTGGTCGCCACTTGCCATTTGGTTTGAGGACAGGCCAGATGGGGGCAGAGTAGGTGCTGTTACATGGACGGATAACACCCTTCTCAAGCATCGAGTTGATGATCTCCTGCACAGGTTCATACGATTCAAGGGGAATCTTGTATTGCTTGACGAAGGTGGGTGGAGCTTTTGGGTGCGTTGGGACACGCACCACATGCAGGTCAGTGAGGCCACAGTCTAAAGAGTCCTTGGCAAATGAGTCTTTGTATTTGTACAGGACTTGCCGAAGTTTGTGGCGATCTGCATCCTCCTGTAGGGCATCAGCATCCTTCAGAATTTGCTGGACTTGCGTCTCAAAACCAGGGTATGGCTCTCCTGTCTTTACATCATCTGTTTGGTGGACAGTCAGGGGTGCAGTAGCGTTGTCAGTCTCGCAGGTGGGATGGCTAGAGACTGTGTACACAGCAAGGTGTTGGTCCCCCGTTAGCTCTGTTCTGCAAACCTGCTCCTTGACCACTGGCACGACTGAGAGGATGGTGATGATCTTGAAAGGTACTGTCGACACTGTGTGGCTTGAGCTCCCTTCTGGAATCATGGAAACAGGGAGAGGTCCAATTACTGGTAAAACAAGTTCAAAGTCCTGGAAGTCATAACTCACTAGCCAACCCAGACGGTAGGCTTTAGGCACTCTGACATCCATTGCCATGCAGTTGTTGAACAGGATGTACAAGGCCCGAGATGTCACTTCAACGAGAGGGGTGGCTTCTAGAGTGAGGCCCAGTTCCACACACTCGGGTGAAGGCTGGAAGAAGCCTAGGCTGTGGCTGAGGGGTTGGCCACATCGCAGGTTGAGTCGAACAGCGACCCCTTTGGTGTAAGCTGGTATTACAGTCTCTTGTTCGCTGATTAGTGTGCAGGCCTCGGGAATGGTTTGGCCTGACAGGAGATTCTCGGGGTTGACAGGAACAGCAGAGGCCTGTGAGGTCATTGGGGCCCATATTACTCCATTTAGCAGGTCCACGTGAGCCTTGAGGCGAATCAGAAGGTCCGCTCCGATGTAAACATCATGCGGTAGGTCTGGCAGGACCAGGAAGTAATGCGTTAAGCACCTGTCATTCCAATTCAAGTTCAGGGCACAGATGACCTTGGCAGTCACCAGGGTTGACAGGCCGGGGTTCAAAGCGAAACGTGTGCGCTTGTTGGCAAAGGAGATGTTTGTTGTGTGTCTCTTGAGAGCGTTGAAAAGTGTGAGGCTGATAGCCGAGTTGTCTGCCCACAGTGCCAGTATGAGGTCTGTTGTTGTGACATCATTCAGCTGTAGGCCTGCCATAATTTGGGGGCCATCTGAGTCAAAGTCTTTGTCTAGCTGGAAAGCACAGAGCATCGACCTTGAACCTTGCTCTTGGGTTGAGACGTTCCCACGGCTGGCGGTGGGATTTTCTGTGACCTTGGTGACCTGGCATTCTGTCTCGGGTGACCTTGGTGACTGAGGAGGCAGAGGCTCTCGCACTTGAGCCCAGATTTTCAGCTGTTTAAAGTCTAACAGGGGCTCAAAGCGGTCTAGCAGGTCTTTGCCAATGAGAAGAGGGTAGGTGTCAACTGGAGCGATGTACACAGGGTGCACCAAACTCATAGGGCCGATAGTCAGGTGAATGGGAGCTACTTGTTCAAGTTGGACCTCATTCTGGCTGTATGACTGCACATTCAGCACACACTGCTGATATTTCAGAGTTCGATTCTGTCTCTTGGCTTCAGTCTGAAGTCTGTCGAAAAGCTGGCTGGACATTAAAGTCAGGTCGGCTCCAGTGTCTACGAGGGCTTCCAGTCTCACCTCCTTTTCCAATGTGATGGCCAGGTAAAGTTTTTTAGCCACCCCCCGTTCGATCAGGTTTCCCAGGAGTCTTGGCACTGGGACTTGTGTGTTGACTGGCAGGCAGTCAGGGCTGGTCTCATGTGGCTCGTCGGGGAGGCAGACTACCAAAACTGCACTCTCAGGAACGTTGAATTCCTGGCTGGAAGTGTGGCTTTGGATGTTGGTTGGCTCTGGCAGTTCAACAGTCAGCTGAGACGGTTGAGTGCGGACATCATTTGGTGAGGAAGTATCTGGTTCTGTGGTTGACAGTGGATTAGCAGTGATCTGGTTGTGAGGTTCAGTTTGAGAGTTCTCTGAGTGGGAGTTGAGGTGAGATCCCATGCTTAGTCATGCTTGATCTGGCTTGTCCCTCTTGTCTCCCTTGTTGTGCTTTTCTCGGAGAAGTCCCCTTAAAAGCCTCAGGATCTCTGCTGACTCAGTTGTAGCTTCTCTGTCCTGCTCTCCTGATGGTTCAGACTTTGGCTGGGCTAGGGCATATTTAAAGGGATTCTGTAGCTGGCAGTTCGAGCTTGATGCTTGAGCTGGGGAAGGTCGACTGCCCTTGTGCCGTCTTTTTCCTTCCCACGTGGTTCCTCCCTTCGGGTGGAAGGCTGGCTGTGGCTTGTCCCAGGATGTCTCAGGGCGCTCTGTTCGATGCTTGGAACGGGCACCGCCATGGCCATACTGCCCTCTGCTGGCAGGGAATGGCCTTGACATCTTGTTGAAAGGTTTGTCACTGTAGTGTTGTTGGGCGCCCTCTAGAGCCAGTTCTGGACTCTGATCAGAGACAGGGCAAATTGTGGGGGTTTTCACAGTCTTTTCCGAAGCAGCTCTTTGTTTGACATAGGCCTTGTGGGCTAAGTCTCGCAGCTGTTGAATGGACATGCTTCGTGGGCAAGCCAAGACCCCCAAGTGGTGACTTACTGTAGGGTGCATGTTCCGGAGGAACAGAGTCTTGAAGTTAAAGTCCTCTTCCATTCCTGGCTCGTTCCGTGCCCCGAAGTAGGCCTGTCGGAGCCTGGTGTAGTAGGCTTGCGAGGTTTCTTGTCGGGCTTGTTTGAGGTCCATGGCAGTAATCAGTCCTTGTTCTGACTCTGGGTCAGAAAATTCCGTGATCAAAGCCTGTTGTAGCTGCTGGTAATCCGCTTTGACCGTTTCGGGCTGTCGATCTAGGAAGCTTCGCACCTCACGGCTGGAGGTGATTCTGAGCAGGTAAAGTCTGTCTCGTGTGGTTACATTGGCCACACCTTGCAAGTGGAAATTAATGTCTTTCAGGTAGGCGTGCACGTCATGGCCTCCTGCAGGGTTCGGGGTAAACATGGGAATGTTTCTGGCCAGCTTGTCTAGTTCTTTGGGGGCTACACCGTGACTGGTAGGCAGTGTTCCCTTGAAAGGCTCCCACCCCCGTGCTGGTGTGGGGTGTTCTGGGATGCTGGCAGGAGATGTCTTGGGAAGGGGGCTTTCACCCCCCTTCTGGAGTGAGAGTTCTTGACTAGGAGGCACTAGTTTACTGGTTATGGGAAATTCTGTGGTGTGCATTTCCCTTTCAGAGTCACTTTGCAGCTTGTAAGCATGTTTGAGTTCTCTGTGAACTATGTCAAGTTCTTCTTTTAAAAAGTCTCTTTGTTGGGACAGAGCAGTAATTCCAGCCCGGGCGCTCTGCAGATGGCCTTCGCAGGCCTTGGCCCTGGCGTCTCGTTCTTTCAGTTCAGTCTCTGCTCTCATTAAGAGAGTCTCGGCTTGATGGAGTTGTTCACTCAGCTCCTCCCTGGCATCCTTTTCCTCCTGCTCTCGGCGTGCTGTGTCTACACGGAGATCAGTCAAGGCTTTTCGTAGTCTCTCTACTTCCTCCTGTAGTTCTGGGTCCTGTTCGTCCATCGCTCTGCGCTGATGTGGTGTCTCCGTCTCCAGCTGGTCCAGTTGACTTTGGGCAAGTGCCAGGTCCCTCTGAGCCTCCTCAGCTCGGAGCTTTAGCGCGGCTGCTTCCTGTTCCAGGCGGGAGATGCTTGCTTCGCTCAGCCTTGCCTGAGCGAGGAGGTTGTGGGCAAGTGACCCGATGATCTTGGCGAGGTCTTTGTGGTTGTAGTCCTGCGTGGGATCATGGGACATCAAGCCACTCAGGTTGTCGTCAAGCTGTTCCCGGCTCAGGTGCTGCAGGCCACCAGCGGCGTCAGGCAGAAGGGTACCCGTCATGGCGCTCAGCCAGGCCTCTAGTCGATCCCAGTGGGCATCAGGGCTGGATGAACGAGACATGGTGGCTCACTGAGAAGAGAGAAAGACAGCAAAAAGGGCCAATGCAAGTCCTTACAGTGTTAGCGGCTGCAATACTATTAACTATATTCGCTTGGTACGGTTTGGGTACAAACAGTTAGCGAAGCGTAGACCGGGCACCTGTTATCTCGGCCGAGAATGGTCAGGTGTGTCTACTTGTTGTGGGGCACCGGAAGGGTCTAACTAAAGATTGTTGACAGCGTGATCGTCTAAAGACTTTGGCAGCTTGGGTCGTCAATCTATTACTCAGCCTTCCCTGATGATTCTCAAAGGTTGGTCTCTATGCAAACAAAACAGAACAAAAATTAAAACAAACCAACAAATCAAACACAGATAGAGATAGAAGAGATAGCAGGTTTAGGCCTTTCACTGCTGTCGGGGGTTATGACAGGGCCCACAGCGTAGGGGGCACTGCTGGGTCATTACATTCGGGGTTTTGGCCTTGTTGGGACAGCAGGAGCAGGCTAAGTTCCTGAAAGATTGAGGAAAAACCTAGTTTGGGGTTTCACCAACTGGATGGATCTGTATTCTATGGGCTAGGCTTAGTGATGGATCGACGTGGTCCAGTCACTTCACCAACTAAGCACTAGGGGGAGTGCTACCTATAGGCAAACACAAGTAGTTAGATACAGAAATTAACTTTAAATTTAAATTCAAACTCTGTTTAAATTAAACTTAAATGGGTGAGTGGTGAAATGAGAGAGAAGAGGAAGAGAAATGTAATAAAATTAAAATAAAATAAAACTAAATTGATAATGAAATAAAATAAAGGGTAAAACGAAGATAATAATAAAATAAATAAATAAAACAGGAGGTAACCCAGATGGTGAGAAAATCGCAAATGGTAAAACTGAATAAAGAAACAAACAAATAAAACAAATAAAAACAAATAAAAACAAACAAAATGAAATACAAGGACTTGGGGAGAGAGAAGTTAACCTAACTGAGAATGCCCACAAGATGGAGTGGGTGAGCCCACGCACCGTGAAACCAAAGGGTTGAGGTGGAGTTTAAGAGGTGTTAGAAACTTAAACAGCCTGCCCTCTAGTGTTAGTCATAGGTACTGTGCCTTAACTCCAATCGTGCGTAAATCTGAACGCGTTAGGACCTAACGGCCGATTTATTGCAGCTATCACAAGAACAATGTGATTTAGAACCCACAGATTCTTAGAGTTTGTGCACTTAACTGCACAATTATGTGTAGCAGGATTTCTTCGCTGCCAGTACACACTAAAAATTATGAGCAACAGGGTTTCTTCGCTGTTGTTACACAATAAAATTATAAGCAACAGGGTTTCTTCGCTGTTGTTACCCAATAACAATTATATGCAACAGGGTTTCTTCGCTGTTACAAAATTTATCACTTGATCAAGATTGTAAAAACTCCCATTTACATTCCAATCAGTTACTGGCTCGCAGTGTTCTTGTGATCAGATCTGTACGTTAGGCACACATTAGTAAGCTACTCTAATGATTAAACCTAAGGGAGTGAGATCGTCTAGTTGAATGAAATTAACATGTAATGACTTCAATCTAGCGATATCATCAAATAAGGCCTTTTAAAAAGATGAAGAGAGGAACATCGCTCAAATCAATCTTTATCGCGGTGAAGGAAGATTTCTTCGTTCCAACAGGCGACTCTAATAATATTAAAATGTACTGCAAAGAGATTTCTTCGTCTTTACAGAACAATTTTAATATTATGAACTGCAGTTTATATCAACAATTAGCAGTGACTAAATGTTAGACAAATAGATGCTGTTAAAAGTTCTGGGGGGTGGCTTTAAGCCGTCCAATCAGAAAAGTGAGTTCGCGTTGCGACTTGTCTCACTCTAAGCGCGCGAAATATAAAAAACATATATCTAACAATTAGATTAATTCCAGGTTTGCTCACAAAGCAAAGTTTGAATATTACCCGCATTCTCCACCATAAAACTGTAACAAATTAGCTCAAAAGGGAAATATTTATGATTAATTATAACTGGTTATAATTAATTATGAATATTTAATCAGATCTTAGAATTAACTGTAGCAGAATTAACGTTACAATTATTTGATCTGTTCGTCCACCGAATAGACAGTATAATCATTCATCAATTCTAGGAAAGGTTACTTTCTGGCCAAGAAAGAATAAATTTCCTACCTCAGTTAGTACTAGCAGTAACTTAACTTGTAGTAAACTCAAAATGTAGCATGTAGCAAGATCAAATATTCAGTGACTTCAAATTGTGAGCAGCACACGGAGACCATCAATTGTGAATATATGCAATTTAATAAATGGAACTGCAGGTAACATACAACTAACTAAGCAAAACACGTGTACATATACATAGAGAAAGAAAGTGGAAAAAGAGAGAGAGAGAGAGAGAGAGAGAAGGCAAGAATGGCAGTATTTAGCATCAGTTAACCAGCGACCACATGAGAATCATCAGAGAAGCAAAATCACCTTAAACAGGGGCTCAACTTAAAACGCGCATCTAAATAGTTGTAAAGGTTACTTGCATTGGCTTTGTTGCTGAACAAGAGTCCTGATGCGGTAGACAATGGAAGTTCTCGATGAATTCCTTTAGGTGTTCTGGAGGTTTTCTCTAGTTCGTTCGAAGATAGGAAAATCCACAGCGAGTCGACAAAGTTACTTGAAGATAAACTACCGGAAATTGACTCAAAGGATGAGTCTTGGAGAGTGTCTCGAAGGGTTTGAGCATGGATGGGTTGGTGTTAGGGTCTTTTGATAGTTTCCCTACCACACCCACCTTTGGGTGAATTGGCCAATACAAAGTTTGGATTTTTGAGCGGGAGAACTTCTCTTTGTCTCCATTTATGGCCCATTTGCATGTTTATTGCTGGTCTGGGGAATTGATGCAGTTTTACCCACAATATAGTACAAACAGTATGATGCATTTTCTAATAACATGGTGTACACCATTGTATAGAAAATAAAGTGCAGATCGTTTTGATACCAAGAATGAAACATCTAGAAGGTATTAAACCAGAGATACATTCATACATTGAAAATACACATTTAGAGATTAACTAGTCCCAATAACGAGGGGTAACTGGGCTAATATAGTATAGAAACATACAAGCAACACATGCATATACCAAGTACATTTATAACTGGTTAAATATAGTCTAAATAAAGAAAAAGGTTTTTATGTGTGTGCGTTATGTGTATTGGGAATAGTCTGCCAGCCACCAAGGATCTGAGGTACTTGGTGCTGGTGATTGCCTCCCTATGGAATGCCTTTGAAGTCCAATGGGGAGACAAGAGCTGATCTGTTTAGCATCTTCGTGATAGTGAGGAGGGAACCATAGACCATTAAACACCCATATAAATGTAGAACGTGAGGCCAGGTCTGTAATTTATATGCAAATGTCAAAAGGCTAAAAGGTTCTCTACAATGTAAATCCTAAACGATCATCAATGATCCTAAGCAGACGCTACACCCAATTAAACACATCTGAACCAGCTAATCAAGGTCTTATACTAGGCTTAATAGAAACTTCCAGGAAGGTGTGTTGAGGCAAGTTGGAGCTGAACTCTGCAGGACAGTAGCCCTATAGGACCAGATTTTGGACACCCCTGATCTAAAAAGAGTCTCAAACAGCACTTAGGTTAGTACCAAAATATGGAAACTCAAACATTCTCATCAAATTCTTAAAGCCAAATTATCTGAGCTATGTTATCCACATAATTTTATGGGTCTGAACTCCTATTGCATGTCAAAAATTGTCTAATTTATTTATATTTCACTTCTAAATAGCATTAGAAGTAACATCTGATAAATGAATACTTTAAACACAACTGAATAAAGACCTGATCACACCAAGAATGTTGTCTGCTGCTTTAAATGTTCAAGTCAGGTGGATTCTGATTGACTGTCAATGTTTTAGCATTCATCAGTTGGAAAAAACAAATCATTCTGACAGTGATTCCATAGATATTTGCTTCTCTTTGTTGTTATCTTAATAGTTTGCTATTCTCATAGAATTAGAACAAATACTAAAACTCTAATTATTGTTATTGGTGTGAATGAGCCTTAACTCCATCAACTGAGCTATGAGATGAGAGCAGTTTCAGAGAAATAAAATGTCCTTTGGGCAGTGTGAAACATCAATGCCTGTCACAGACACTGCTCTGTCACCAGTGCCCAGTGAACACACTCACCAGAGTTCGCCATGATCCTCATCACCACCGCAATCACCACCCTTATTGTCTGGCCTCAATGTGGGAAACAGACTCAATACCTGAGATACTCACCTTGTGAAGCTCCTGTGCATTTCTCCTGCAATCTCTCCTGTGATTTCCAAAGATCTTAGTTTTCTCTCCAAGTCTCCTGTTATCTCCAGTGTATGTCCTAAGTAGTCTCCACATCTCCTGTGATCTCTTCCTTGTCTCCTTCACTAAGTAAGAAGGATATTCATCACCTCATTTAGTGTGCTCCCACTCATCCAACCTGGTCATCCTCCTGTCAATACTCCATCTCCTAGCAAGGAATGTTATATCATCATCATCATCATCATCATCATCATCCAAAATGCTATAATTATCATTTGTCTTACCTGTTTGCCATTTTCCACAAACCTGCAAATAAATATACCTTTTCGGGTTTCATTAACATCTTGTCTCTGACTCTGGTGTTCCCTTACAATGCCACACATACTGATAATTTTAGGTCAGTCAAAAATGCCAGTCTCTTAAAGGGATAGTTCACCCAAAAATTAAAATTACCCCATGATTTACTTACCCTTAAGCCATCCTACACTCAAAAAAATGCTGGGTTATTTTTTTTTTAACCCAAATGGTGGGTTCAACCCATTGGGTAATTTTATTTGGTTATTTTTAATGTTTTTACCCAGGTGCTAGATTATTTTATTTTTAACCCAAATACTGGGTTCAACTTGTTGGGTCATTTTATTGGGTTAATTTTAAAATCTTAAAATCTTTAAAATCTAATTTTAAAATTTTTATATTTCTTACCCAGGTGCTGGGTAGTTTTTCTGTAACTTATTTAACGTTGGGTTTATTTTTCTACCCAACCACTGGGTTGAGCCTGTCTCCAATGGAAAAACCCAGCTGCTGAGTTACAGAGTGCGGCTGTTTGAGTCCTCTACAGATGAGAGCGGTTCTCAGTTCCGTCGATTTGGTGCACTTCTTCAGTGAAATAAAGGTTTGTATACATTTTATTTCATTTATAAAGTCTTCACTGTTGTAAATTGTATTAGTTTACGCAACATAATGACGAGATATCAGTCAGCTGCGTCATCAGCGGTTGTTTCGCAGAGTGGAAACGCTTTTTGCCTTGCATAAAATAAATGGATTTTATTTGGCATTGTTCAGTATAGTTTGATTTTAAATGTAGTTTAACATATGTTCTCTAATCTCAGTACTGTTTGTTTATGGGCAGGTTTTGGAGTCAGTCACGGCATCTTTCAGCTACGAGTGAAACATGGGGCCACGATCTGGATTTTGCGGTTACCCCGCCAAACAGCAGCTATTCACCGGCTCAGATTTTGGCAACACACCGGCATGAAGTTAGTGATATTTCAATAAAAGCGATTACAGAGAACGCTTAGATACACTAAAATTAAAATGTTACATTTTAATGTCTTAAATGCTTGTTAAATGACTATGTAATGTTGTAAACTATGCTCTATTCACCCAACTAAATTCAGTTTGTCTTGTATTTTGTCTATGTGTTCTTGCTTAATAATAAGTGTCCATCTTTTGATTATTGCTGTTACCTCTAGTAATTCTGTGTGTTTTTTTTTTTTATAAGTTCCAATTTTAAGCCAGCAATATAATGATTTTTAAACAATAGTTGAATAACTCAGCAAGTTTGGTAAAAACATTTAACCCAACCAGCTGGGTTAAAATAACCCAGCATGTGTTCTGTCCAATATTTACCCAGCGCTGGGTTGCCAAATAACCCAAGTTGGGTTCTTTTTATCCCAGCATATTTTAGTGTAGGTGTATATGACCATCTTCCTTCAGACAAATACAATCATAGTTATATTTAAAAAATGTCCTGGATCTTTCAAGCTTTATAATAGCAGTGGATGGCGGTCGAGATTTTAAAACAAAACAAATAATGCCTTTTAAAGTGAAGAAATGTGTTTGTGAAAGAAAAAATATCTATAAAACTTTATAAATCGTAATCTCTAGCTTCCAGTAAATGTCGTACTCGCATACACGTGAGAGTGGCATTCCAGCTGATGATGTAGCATGTAAACATAGCTAAGCCGTAAGCTGAGAAGTGAAAAACAAGCAAGCAGAGCAAAACAAAACACTGGTCAGGAATTTGAAGTACAAAATGTAAAGTTTTAAATATGGTTATTTTTCTTACACAAATGCATCGCTTCCTCTCAGACAGCCTTTATTAACCCCCAGAGCCGTATGGAGTATACTTTATGATGGATGGATGCTCTTTATTTTGCTTCAAAATTCTATACAACCATTCACTGCCATTATAAAGCTTGGCAGAGCCACAACATTTTTTCAATAACTCTCATTTTATTCATGTGAAAAAAGAAAGTCATATACACCTAGGATGGCTTGAGGATGGGATAATCATGGGGTGATTTTCATTTTTGGGTGAACTACACTCTTAAAAATAAAATGCCATAGAAGAACATTCTTGTGTCTAAATGGTTCCATAAAGAACCTTTGACATCTGAAGAACCTTTCTTTTTTACCAAAGGTTCTTTGTGGCGAAAGAAGGTTCTCTGGATTATAAAAAGGTAAGCAAGAGATGGTTCTTTAAAGAACATTTGACTGAATGGTTCTTTGTGGAACCAAAAATTGTTCTTCTATGACACTGCTGTGAGGAACATTTTAAAGCACCTTTATTTTTAAGAGTGTATCCTTTGAATATCTTGTTCACTTTGCATGTGTACTTTGATTTTTAGTTCTAAACAAAGTGATTACTAGTATGGCACAAAAAATATCAAAAGCACATGAGCAGAAGTGCTTGAAAATATTGTAGCTTTTTAAGTGAAACCATTGGCATCTACCTAAGTACTTCTGTTAGAGCTGAATTATTGAATTTTTTTTGTCCTTTACTGTTAGTGCCACAGTATGCTCATCAGCTAATGAAGTATGTCAACATTTATTAGATTATATTAAGTGTCATGAATTAAGTCCCAACTTCTCTTTGAGCAATAATTCGAAAGAGCGTGATTTTATTTTTTTTTTTTTTTAAATTAGTGTTAAGTATCTGCAAAAAGCCCCTTTCCTAAGGCAGTATTATCCATCTTGTTACATAAACATGAACACACTAGCTTCGGTTTCATCCTTAACAATCTCATTCAGAAAAGGAAATATCGCGTGTCAACGTAATCTGTCGAGAGACCTTTTTTTCTCTGTTAATGATTTCATTTGTAGTCAGACAAGATGTGGTATTTGTCGTTTCCTGTGGCCTAGCATTCAGTTGTACGTTAAATGAAACGATAATGGATCTATAATGCGGCATGTGGACCTCTCCTCTATTTCTGCAGTGAGAACACACAGGAAAAAAGCACCATCTCTCATTAAGATTTCACCGTGGTAGGTAACCCTGCCACTCATTACAGCCGGTAGCTTCCTGACAATGTTTTCTTCCCTCTTGAGGCAGAATGACAGTGTCTCTGTAGAATCTTAATATGGCTGGTAAACCTCAGGACATATATGCGTATATGGTGCTATGGGGGATATATAGTGAAAAAAATAGAGCAAGAGCAAGGACAGCAGGTGGAAACTTAGCTCTGTTGTTTTTTAATGACGAAATGTACTTAAATTGGCAGTAAAATTGCGGTAGGTCTTCACAAGCTGTGTAGAGCTTTCAGCCCGTACTTGCTCTCCTTTTGTATTATTAACATGTGCGGACGTCTGACTTTCACATTCCCTCAAAAAAATCAATTTATTTAATCAATGGCCATTGATTTTGGAAGACGGACTGTAGTAAATTGAGCCAGTGTTCGATAAAAATGATGGCATAAACATTTAGATGAAATTATGAACCAGTTTATCAGTCCGGTGCGATGTGGTCATTGGGAGATGGTGCCACCGATTCACCTCAGCAAAATACTTGGCATCGGCCATGCCAGTTGCTACAACCCCACAGAGCCTGGGACATGAGTGCCAAGGCTTTGACTGGCCCACCCTTCCCTTCTTTTTCTCTCAGACTACCTGCAACGCAGAGTCAAACAAGTTCAGCGCCTGCTAATCGATCATACCTTTGTACTGTTTTCATACAACAGATCAATACTGAGGGCTAGTAAACACTTTTGCAGAGCCCCTGCTCCTGTACTAAAGCACTCTTACCCCCCATGTGAGCGCAGAGAACTCCTATACGCCGGTGCGACATGCTGGGTGCGTGATGGCCTCATTGTGTGGATTAAACCCAAGGGGCCAGGAGGAGTCAGTGAGATAAACAAGAGACTTTGCAATCTGTGAAACATTTCCCAGGTCATGTCGAGCACATTGTCCAACAAATGTTAGCTACGTTGGACCATCACTGAAATGTACCTCCTTTCTAGATGTGAAACACATGGTACACAATCAAGTTCAGCCCAATGAAAATAAGCTTAGCCTTAGCAATGGTTTGTTTGTATTTACAAGGATAGTTCACCAGAAAAGAAAATCTGTTATCATTTATTCACCCTCATGTCGTTCCAAACCTGTATGACTTACTTACTTCTACTTTTATTCATTTTGGTGAAATGACAGACTTTTCTCTGGTCTTGTATGCCAGGCAAGTTTTCTTTTAAACAAGTTAAAATTGTTTAAGCCCCCCTTTTTTGTGACATGGGCATGATTTTCTACATTGATAGTTGTGCTATCAGAAATTTCTTATTTCTTATTTCTCAAGTCATAATTACAAATTCTGTGCGCACAAGTGGTTTGTTTTTGGAAAGAATAACTATTTATTGTTGCCTTGTGAAAATAAAGCTATCTAGATAGGGATTCAGGAATTTTGGTCAAATAAATGTTGGCTAACACTTTAGTATAGGTAACAATTCTCACTATTAACTAGTTACTTATTAGCTTACCTATTATTAACATATTGGCTGTTCATTAGAATTTATTAAGCACCTGTTCTGCATGACCATATTCTATATCCCTAATCCCAATACCAACTACCTTACTAACTATTAATAAGCAGCAAATTAGGAGTTTATTGAGGCAAAAGCCGTAGTTAATGGTTTGTTAATAGTGAGAACTGGACCTTAAAATAAAGCGTGACCAAATGTTGTTTTGGCACTGTAAAATACAAACGATATGCATCAAATACTTATTTATATACGTAAATCTAAACATACTGTAATGACTGTAATGGCAATAAAAAGCAATGTAGATGTTCTGCTAAAGGAAAAATCAATCTCAAATCTCTGCAGTAGTAGTTCTCTCCTCTGCCATGTTTAAAGTTTAAGATACTCTTAGTTTCCCAATCGTGAATATGACTTGAGAAGCCGTTCATGTCCGGTTTCTGAATAGGAAACTTGTATTTTCGATAATTCCAATATCATCTGATGGCAACATTGGGGAGGGACATTCTCATTTTAGCAAGAATCTGATTGGGCACAAATATGTGTAGTGTAGGATGAGTTAACAAATCAATATTTTTGGTTTGTTTTTCCAAGAAAGAAAAAAAAAAGAAAAAACATTTTTTTGTGTATATTTTTGCTGAAATAAAATTTGTCAATGATTAAGAGTACACTACCATACTATGGAAGCCCGTGCCACTAAACAATAATAAAAAAATATTATTTATCTTACAATTCTCACTCACAATTCAGAATTGTGTGATACAAACTCACAATTTTGACTTTTTTCTCAGAATTTTGAGATAAAATTAAGGTTATATGTTATACAGTCAGAACTGCATGATATAAACTTGCAATTGTGACTTATTTATTTCTCAGAAATAAAGTCTTGTGACATCTGACTTTTTTTTCTCGTCAATGCCAGTTTATATCTCGCAATTCTAAATTTTTTTTCCTCAGAATTGTGAGATATAAACTTGCAATGTGAGTTACAAAGTCCAGTTTTGAGGGGAAAAAATGACTATGTTCTCAGAATTGCAAGTTTAAATCTCGCAGTTATGACTTCATAACTCACAATTGCAAGTTTATATCACACAATTCTGAGAAATAAAGTTAGCTTGGAGTTTATATCTTATTTAATTAAAGCTCTCATTTTCTCATATTTTATGTAACCAAAGTATTATTTTTAGCTCCTGTCAAACAGTAAAACAAGTAGCATCAGTAACTAAATGTTATTATGCACTAGCATGTTAGCAACACTTGATACCCTAAATGTCACCCTGAAGAACAGACTGGTTTTGGATTTGGTCTGAAAAAGTAGGCTGAGGTACACAACTAGTAGGTAGGATTTGTCACTTCTGATCTCAAATGTCTCTGAATAGGGCTAAGTGTTGAAGAGGCTCATTGAAATGCAGTAGGACTAATGATAGCTCCCTCTTTTTCAGCTGAGGATGGCAGTTTACATGTTCTAGCTCCATGCCAAACGTGTTTTACAAGCCCTTTTCAGAGATGTCCTTGAAATGTAACACAACACAATATATAGGACAACGTCTGCTGAGACCCCGTCACCTTTTGAGGAGCAGCAAACTGCAGAAAACAAACAAATCAGGTTTTATCTCACCTGAGGTATGCAGTGAAGGAAAATACAATGACAAAAGGTGAGACTTGGTATTTTCAAGCTTTGACATCATGCCATGAACTTGCTGGGTCATTCATAATGTGCAGCACATTTTCACAACCCTATTATATATCTTTTATGTATTGTAGAAAAAAAAACATATATATACACTACTGTTCAAAAGATTGGGGTCAGTACGATTTTTTTATACATTTATTTTCTTTAAAGGAATTCATACTTTTATTCAGCAAGGATGTATTAAGTAAAGGAAAATGAGTATTTCACGCATCTTTGCAATAGTAAAATCTTACACTTGTTTATGCGTGTTCAGATCTTTAATTCAAATTGAATCACATCACGTACAGTTACATACAGTGGATGCACACTGACCTCTTTGCCAGTTTTTCAGATGAGAGTCTCTTCACACTTTCTATAAATGCTAGAAATACTTTGAGCACTTCAGTGAAATTCAGTCAGTACCAATGCAAAGCTTCAGAGAGCTGTTAATACTGAAAACGTTTCCACCAGTTTAACTATTGAACTTTGACTGGATTTATTTCTGTCCATTAAAATCCAAATCAATTAAACTTGAGCTTTTCCAACCCATAAAGCACTAAGAAACAGAAAATAGGCCTTTCTTTTCTGTCATTTTATATGTGGCAGTGCTGTCTGAGGCTGAACTCAATCTCCTTCTTTCTCTCTTTGCTTTTTTTAAGCCACTTACATGTTCGTTCTCCTAGCAGACACTTAGAAAGCACAAAAGCTGTACATTTCAATCACAAAACCTGCATTTCATCTCCAGCTCTGCAGTTTATACCTGCCAGCTGCCCTGTCTTTTTCTCCACCTCTCCTTCTATCTTTCTGCGTGATGTTTGGGCATGTGCTGTGGGCTGTCATTACTGCTGACTGTGTTTAATGCCAGTGGTGTTTTCCTCTCCCTAGTGGAGGGCTGGTACAGGGCACACGAGAGCTGGATCTGGTGGCATGTTGTCATTACGGTTGACTCAGCTCTGTCTCTTGCCCTGCTGTTCGGGAACAAGAAAGGTCATCTCTACCTGAGGTGAACCCAAACATCAGACAAGCTCTAATATACTCAGCCATAGCTTGCTTCCCTACTTCACAGCCTGCGGCCCGAGGCACGGACTGCTTAGTGTGGACTGATTGGCATTGTAATGATGCTTTATAGTGCAACATTAGCATTCAGGTCTCGTGAAACTGTCATAATGACCTTGAAGCACGGCCCGACAACACAGTGAAGACAGAAATCGCAGTGGACTGAGAGGACCATTCCCTTAGGTCTTTTGGTTAAGGGCAATAAAGCTCAGCACTGACTTAATATCCTATCAAGAAGGCAGATATTCTGGATGATTTCCATGCGGAATGGGAAGAGGAGGCATTATCCTGTACAAGAAATATGCTACAATGAGAAAAGAGGCTATATATATATATATATATATATATATATATATATATACACAAACTGTACAACAACCTGTCCTACTGCACGTTTGTTATTATGCATTCTGTTTTGCACATTCTTTTGCATTTCTACCTCATAATGCAAATATATATATATATATATATATATATATATATATATATATATATATATATATATATATATATATATATATATATATATACAAACTGTACAACAACCTGTCCTACTGCACGTTTATGTTATTATGCATTCTGTTTTGCACATTCTTTTGCATTTCTACCTCATAATGCAATTTGCATTATATATCATGCATACATATACTTATTCTGTATAATGCACCTTGTATTTACAACCACTTGGATTGAGCTGGTCTCTGCTTCTGTACCTATTATATATGCACTTGCTTTGAGCTGGTCTCTGCTTCTGCATAATATTATATATGTAAAGTGCAGTATATGGTACACACTATACACACTAATGGTGAAGAGTGCAATTGAAATGAATTACTTTAAGCAATAACCTGGAAAGTCAGTTATTCTGTGCACTCTGTTTTCTAGCATGTTGTTTGTTTAGTAGAGAAGCAATGGGCCAGTGTATATGCGGCTCCTTGCAAAGGCTATTTTTGTGTCAGAAAGTTTTAGTTTTGATAGTTCTGCTGCTTTTCTAGGAAGGCAGCAGCTGAGAAATGCGAGCAGGGTGTGAGGGGTCTCTGAAGATCTTGTCAGCCTGAAACCTGGATCGCGAGTTGGAAATGTGCTAGATTCTGCTCCTGTAACATGCTGTGAACTTTTTAACTTGTACCTGTTCTGTTGGTGGTGAAATCTGTAATCCACCTGCAGTTAGCATTAGGGACGGTCAGCCTGTTTTGGCAAATAAAGCTCTGGTATTATTGAGCTTAGAAAGAACCACTAATTAAAAACAACATCCCTGGAGGGGTGTTTATTGAAATCCTTTGAAAGAAACAAGGGTTAAAAATGGGCCCTCATGAGCATCTCTGCTGCACAAAAGGGCTCAATCTTTATTTATTTGTTTATTTTTACATTTATTTATTTTTATTTTTCCCCTCTCTACATTAGTGGCTATCAGCCTAGTTTACTCAAATGATCCCAATTGCCCAAAACACTACCCCATATGTTTCCAGTATTTCTGTTGTAATTATGATGCAATTATCTTTATTTTAAGGTCCAGTTCTCACTATTCTCACTAATAAATAGCCAATATGCTAGTTATATGCATGCTAGGTGGTCATTAAAATAAAGGGTCACACTTTATTTTAAGATCCAGTTCTCGCTATTAACAAAACCATTAACTACGAATTTTGCCTCAAACAAACCCTAATTTGCTGCTTAGTTAGTACACTGTAAAAAACAATTTGTTGAGTCAATTTAAAATAATTTGTAACCTGGCTGCCTTAAAATTTTAAGTTTAGTCAGCTCAAAAAAACGTTTGTTCAACTTAAAATGTTAAATTATACTAAGTGACAACTTAAATATTTGGGTTACTTACCCATCTGCTAAGTTTAGCAAACACAAATATCTAAGTTGTTACTTAGTACAACTTAACATTTCAAGTTGACTACTTATTTGAGTTGACTGAACTTAAAATTTTAAGGCAGCAGGGTAACAAATTATTTTAAACTGACTCAATAAATTGTTTTTTTTTTTATTTTTTACAGTGTAATGTAGTTGTCAAGTTTAGGTATTGGGTAGGATTAGGGATGTAGAATATGGTCATGCAGAATAGGTGCTTTATAAGTACTAATAAACAGTCAATATGTTAATAACAGGCATGCTAATAAGTTAGCAGTGAGAATTGTTCCCTATACTAAAGTGTTAACAAATAAAGTGTTACCAATTTGACAAATTAATTAATTTAGTTAATTGATTTGATAAATTAACTGTGGTTTATTTTGCAATTGCAGAAGTTATGTTCTGTATTCCAGAACAGTATACTCTCCAATTAAATACACTGAAGTAAATAATGATATATTAATTATATTTAAATTATTAAAGGTGACGTATGGCCTTTTTTACAAGATGTAATATAAGTCTCAGGTGTCCCCAGAATGTGTCTGTGAAGTTTCAGCTCAAAATACCCCACAGATCATTTATTATATTATTTTGAAAATGCCTATTTTGAGTGGAAGCAGAAACAAGCTGTTTTCATGCATGTCTCTTTAAATGCAAATGAGCTGCTGCTCCTCACCCCCTTTTCCAGAATAGGAAAATGCTTTTACAGCTTGTACATCAGATACTGTGCCAAAAACTGTTTGGTTTTGATCATCATGTCTATCGTGCTGAAATCATGCATTTTAAAGTCATATTAGCTCTAAACTTCTCTTCCGAGCACACGTTAATGTCACTTTTATTTTGAATTTTAATGCCACCTTTATAATGTAGTAGCAACATTTATTTTAACTATTGAAATTGATTTGATAGCTAAAACTTACATTAAACACAGTCTTTTCTGATAAATTTACTTCTAATTGTTTTGCTGTCTTAATAAAAACAAACAAGAAAATAAATAACAATATGTAAATATTGGTATAGATATTTTACACTAAAGGTCTTTTGGATGCATGTGGGCAATTTAACGTTTTAAAAATCTGTTGAAATTCCCTCAGGTGTCAAAAAGAATCACGAGGCCACTTTTGCGTTTATAAATGGCTATGATTAAAACAATTTCCTAGAAGTGACCATGTCATGTATACTTTCTTGTGGAAGGGCCCTTTATAAAGTAATTCAGCTGCAGAGTTTCCTTGGATCAGCCTCATGATTACTGCAGTGCCCTTCAAATGTGCAAAAATGTATTTCTTTTTCCCTCACTCTCTGTCAGAATGATGGACAAACCAGTATTCACCGGTTTTATTTTCCCAGGTGTTTTGTCAGGTGTATAGAGGTCCTGCTCTCACAAATGCACATCAGTGCTTCTGCTGCATAATTCAAACAATAGCTGTGTCTGTTTTATCTGATGTAAAATAATATACACTAAGTGCAAACCTGAGATTGCCTTGTTATTAATGGCTTGATTTCAGCAAAATGAAAAGCAAAAATCTAATTCTATTTAAAGAAATCTGATCTTTTAAATCTTTCTCTGCCAAGGTGTTAAATGTAGCTGCTGACAAAGATCACCCAGGACGAACTGTAGAGGAAATTTGATTTGAACTGATTGTGGCAAAGGCTGTAGTTATGGTATTTATACAGGAATAGTAACTCACACATCCAAATGTGCGCACACACAGAAACTCAAGTAAGGAAACGGCAACATGTTTAAAGAAATAGTTCAGCCGAAAATGTTTGAAAAATGTGTTGAAAATTTACACAACCTCAGGCCAGCCAAGATGTAAATGTGTTTATTTCTTTCTCAAAGCAGATTTGGAGAAATTTATTTGCTCACCATTGGATAAATGCCATCAGAGTAAGAGTTCGAACGGTCAGTATGATAAGACAATATGAATGTGAAGCCTTTGATTTAGCACATTTAAAGACTCTCTAGACATTAGAAATTTTACAAACCACATGCTATATATATTCATTGTAATTATGTAAATAAAGCAAGAGGAATAAGCATTCATCCACTGTATAATTAACATGTTTATAATGATTACTTACATTGATTTTGTCCTAACCTTAAAACGAAAAGGGGTTACACATGCTGTTTTGCCATCCATAGAATTATTTCTCCGCAATTATTGGTCACTCACACATAATTACTAGACAGTTGTTCACTTCAATTGATGTTTCTTTAATTAGTGAAATGTCTGCAGAACCATTTCACTTCCTCTGAGAACCTCCCACTATATATGATTTGCTGTTCACAAGTTGAATTATAGAGCCTTTATTTGCTGTTTAACTCGCTTGACATAAAACCCCTGCCACAAAGCCACCATGTCACCACTCCACAAGCAGACAGGTCACATAATCTGTGATTTCACAGAGGACACTGTGTTCGCCCCTCTCGACCTGACTAAAGAATCCGACGGCAGCGTCCTGGAGAAGGTCTTGTGAAGTCCACGGACTGTAATGAATTATTAATGGAATAAATCTCCAACAGAAGGACAAGAAAAAGACAAATGTCTCTTGGCATGAGTAGCAAGGAAATGAATATAGTCTCAAGGCTAAGCAGGTAGACAAAAGCAAGATATATCAGTAAAACAGCAGAATCGCTTTATAGGATAGCAGCGCTATTCTCCACATATTTCAGTCCCACAGAAAAAAACGCATATCCACGTCATTAGTGACGCTGTGCTGTCTGTGGGCTGTACGATACATTCTGATGAACACAGATTTAATAAACAGTGTGGGGAGTTCATGTGAATAAGACTGCAGAGAGTATTAGGTGTAGTGGAACACGGTGTGCTGAAATATGGTTTGTAAATATAAAAAATTGCCATGCCCAAACCCTGAAAAACACCTCACAAAAAGCCCATAAAGCAAAAATATGCAGGGGTCATTAGAGAAGGAATGAGGAGTATTAGTCAAAACAGGCTTATCTGTTTCTTTTTGCCCCCAAGGCCATTGTGACAGACTCAAAGGCAGCTAGTCATAAATGAACTGCCTGTCATCTGTAAATAAGGCCTCTGCATGAGAAAGAGAGAGATGTTATGATGAGAATCTTGTCGTAATGAAGGGAACGATTGCTTTCTGACTGATGTCTGTCAGAATGGAGTTAAAAAATGCAATCAGCAGATGACACACTTCGTTTTTTTGATTCTAATAAAAAAGAAAGAAAGCATTTGATATATCCCCCCTCCCCTCTCTTTGTCCTTCTGACTATTTTTTTACTGGCGATGTACATACACAGGTCATATTAAAAACTTAGATGTCATTATGAGTATTAGTCAGTTGATATTGATTTTTTGTTCTAATGCCAGTACCTTAAGAGAGCAGGGTGGATGATGGTTTGTGGCCAAAGTTTGAAAATTAAATGTTTAGTAGATATTCAAATATCTGTTGAAATTACATAAATGCATATTTTCTGAACGCTAATGAAAGAATAGAAAGTATTATAGTGCTTACCGTTCTATTACTAATAATATAAGCCAATACCATAATACTTTTTTGTATACTTTGTATTGGACAAAACTGTGAGATAAGTAATGAAGTTAGATGCTGGCTTTCTCAGAGCTGTCAAAATAAAAGACCTGCTTTTGACACATTGGCCAAAACAGAAAAACTTATGATTTTGGATTTACATAACAGACTTATTTTTATATATTTGTATATATACACTCCCAGAAGGCGCGATCTCACGCCGCAGGAAACAACAAAGGGCGGTATGGAGGGGGACTTGAGGAGGAGGATAAAGGAGTGGATGTGGGATGGAAACAGGTGGAGGTTCAGGAGAAGGACAGACAACCGGGAGGAGGATGACGGAGAGAGGAGCCAGGCAGCACCCAGGTCGTAGCCATGAAGGCGACCCACGGTGGAGCTGGCGGAGGGAGGAGCCATGGTGGAGGAAAATTTTTCAGTTTTTCAGGCCGGGATCTGGAAGGCTGCAGTGGAGCCGGAGGAGTGGAGTCCCGAGGGTCAAAGGGCTGAGGCGGAGACACGGGATATTCCAGCCACGATGCAGATGGAGACTGGCAGACTATGAACTAATCAGGCCAGCGGCTCTCCAGTACTGTAGTTCGCCACCCCTGGTCTAGTATATGCTCCTCGAGAGTTGTTCCCCCTACTCCGGCAGGAGGAGGAAGACAGTAGGGGAATCCATAAAAATAAAAGAAATCTTTCAAAAAATGAAAAACAATACATGGGGGAACTTGCCGCTTTTACTTTTTGTAGGTCCGGTCTTCTGTCATGTACTTTGTTAGTAAACACGCTCGAATACAATGAAGATGGTGGTAAACATGAATCCACATAGAGGTAATCCACACACAGAAGGCTTGACACACATGTACACATCGACATTTAGACTGGACAAAGACAGCATGAACAGACTTGAATTTAAGCAGTTAAGCAAATGAGGATAATTAATATGACCAATAATAATAATATCAACCAAATGACATAATCAAGGGGAGACAGAAACTAGATCAGGGTACACGTGGGAAAACAAACTCAGTCCATGATGTGTGACATTTTAACATGTATTAAAACAGAAGACAGTTTTTTTAAAGGGGTTATCGGATGTCCATTTTCCACAAGCTGATATGATTCTTTAGGGTCTTAATGAGAAGACTATAATGTACTTTGGTTAAAATTTCTCAGTGATAGTGTAAAAATACCCTTCTTACCTGGTCAAAATCAGCCCTGTTCAGAGCGAGCCATTTTATTGCATGTTCCTTTAAATGCTAATGAGCTCTGTTCACCCCGCCTCTCTCTTCTGTGGGGTGAGGAGCCAGTTTACTTTAGCCGCGAAACTTGCTAACTAGCAATTTATTAAGAAAGGTGATTTGCAAAGATGCATAAAACCCTTATACTCACTTCTGCTGTAGGTGAAACTGCACCACGAATGATTTGCACAAACATAGACGCATTTATGTAGATGGCTGGGCGCATTTCCTTCAAAAAACAAAAGTAATGTTAGCCCTCTGCGATCTCAGTGGCTCAGATATTGGGAGTAAATGATGACAGCTATGATCATTATTACATCCAACAACAGAACACCTCAATCACTCAAGACATTCTTGTCTTCCCCTGCACTGGAGTAGACCCAATGGCAGTCGGAGTTGGACTGTTAGAGCTCAGTCAACGCGGGTCTAAGGTAAGACGGTTATGTCAATTAACTACCGTGACAGCAGCAAGAAGCTGAGAATGGCTTGATTTGAAGAAGGGGATAATTTCTTATAAAGATTGTAAAAATACCACTGGTTGGATTTTTTTTTCATATTAGGGTGGTTTTGTACACACACTGCCAAAACACACGACTCTGGAATCGAAGAGGATAACTGGACAAGACAGGTCGATGCCGCCAAGAACTAAAAACTACAAACCCGGTTTATAGTCATAACATTTCGTTAGCTGATTGTTTGCCTCATTGGTTCTCTTTGGTTATGTTTCTAATATTACTGTTTTACTGTACATTTGATGACATAAATAAAGCATTGGTGAGCATAAAAGACTTTATTCAAACATTTTATATTTTGACTAAAGGACAAACTTTTGAAACACAGAAATACATACATTTATTCATTTATCGAAGCGACAAATATATGATAATGGTGAATGTGGTAAACACTGAGAAGCACTCTTTAATCCACACATCACTGCAATTGTAAACAATTTCTTTTAAATGCACTTCTCTGGTGAGAAATACACCTAGTCCTTGACAGGAAATGCCATATGGTCAGAGGATGACCGACTATTGAGTGTGACAGGCAGCACACACACACACACACCCTCACACTCATCCCCTTGAGTCTGCCCTTCCAATCTACTCAAAACTAGCCCCAAAACTGCACATCAAAGGCAGGTGAAAGTGACAAACATCCATCAATACATAGCCAGAGTAACGCAACAGAGAATATGAAGGCTTCATGTCGCCTCCTGGGGAGTCCCACCGCAGAGCAGAAATCCATTCTCACCAAATGCCCATGTGCCCCAGTGGATCTCCTGCAGGAAAAGCAGGATATGAAATTGATGTCTGGAATGGTTTCGCTTGATCCCTTTAACGCAGATGTGGGAGTCTCACAAGATTCTATTTTTATCCTGTCATTTTTCATGGAAAATACACCACCTATTCCAAACACTCAGGTGATATATTTAGCCCAAAGGAGGGAAGGTAATTCTTAGCCTGGAAGCAGAAAAATGGAAATTTGAAAGAAAATTGAAATGATTTCATCATTAAAATCATTTATACTTTTTATTCAGTTCACACTTACCTTATATTGGCTGCATACAGCAAAACCTCAAATGAAAGAAATATGTTTGGATCTAAGTTCACTTCACGCTCACCAGTGTTATTTTAGTATCACTGAGATACTATTATGAATATTTGTATATATATATATATATGTGTGTGTGTGTATGTATATGTATATATGTAGATATGTATATGTATACATATATCTTTTTTTTCCAAGTAATAAAAATGTATTTGTATATTTTAAAAATTCTATTTTTATGTTTTTAGTTTTAGGTTTAGTTAAGTATAATAACCCTGACTTGCAAGCTTAATAAGACCACTGAAGCTATAAAGCGCTTGCACAGACTGATTATTGATGTCTGAATGGACTCAAAGTTCACCTCCGCTGCACCCACACCTGCTCACTCTGACTGTGGTAAAGGTAATGAAGCAAACTCAATTCAGCACAGAGGGAAAAAAGCAGCCCTGGCCATTTGTATAATTGGCTTTAAAAGAAAAAAAAAAAAAAAAAATCACTTGTCTGAGCTTTAATGAAAGCCAGGGGTGTAAAGACATGCAACATAGTATTTCAGTCTCTTTCAGTCAATCTCTGTGGACAAAAACAACACACTGTTAGAAGACAGTAGCTCTGTTTCAAAACAAAGTGTCCTGCCCGTCTTCCTAATTTAAAGAGGCAACCCTTTTGCAGCCTCATAAGTCACTGATTGGAAATGTTCTACATAGGCTACATTTTACAAATAGTGCTCTCAATAAGAGATTTGATGATTTGCAAATAAAATGGAATGTACAAAATGTACACCTCAGAATTACAGTGTCTGCTAAATACAAACAAACAAACCAACAGATAACCCCAAACATTTGTGTACATTTCTGAAATCCATCAGTAGTGAACATTTCTCAAATCATCTTAGATCTCGTCCCAATGCATTCTGGGATTCCCTTTTCAATTCATTTCATGTTTATTTGTATAGCGCTTTTCACAATACAAATTGTTACAAAGCAACTTCACAGAAAATATGGTACTGTAGTTCTGTATGCTGGTTCATGGCGTCATCTGCAGTCCTCTGAGAGGTTGGTATTGTCTCTTTTTCATTAGATGTTGCCTTAAAATTGAGCTAAAATTTTTTGAGGAGGCTGCTTAAATATATTAGAAACCTTTCTGAACATTTTTTACATCGGGAGCGTACTACAGGGACCTTAAGGGATATGCCATCACAAAGGAAGTTTGAAAATGTATCAGTGTTTTTTATCAGTGGGGTCCATTCAGTATTGTTTGTGGATTATCTTTGTATATCTTCAAAATATCTTTCTCAGCTGAATCTGAAACAGAGCGAATATGCTGATAGTAAACCATATTCCATTCAGGAGCATCTCACACAGACATCGTAGTGCTTGCGTAAGGCTTGTGTCCTTTTCATAATGAATATGTCCTTTCACTTTTTTCCTCCTTGCTTATTCTTCTATGCAACAATATGATCACTTCTGACCTCCTTTTTTTTTTTCTTTTGTTACATGACTGACTCTCGTAACCGGGAGTCTTAAACAGCTGACCTCAATCTGCCTAACCGCTATTTAAAAATGAGACTTGGTGAAATGGCACAATTGGTTTGTCACGCCTTTAAACCACTTGATTTGCTGGCCTTCTGCCTAGACCGGGCCATTACTATTCAAATTAAAGCGTTTCATGATGGTTTCGTTTGCATTCCTTGCTTTGGTTTCTCACATGAATTCCTCTGATTAAAAATCTCTAGAAGCACTTTAGAAAATGACTGCAAAACTTACACCATTTTATAAATAGCTTTCAAAAACAGCCAAGTTCAAATTAAATTGACACTGTGTATTAACACTACATCTAAAAGCTATATATTAAGCTTATTAATATCTTCTGTATATTGCACATCCCAGCACAAATTAAAAACCTTTCTGTATAGACCAATTTGGAGTAGACGTCACAGTTATGTCACCTGCAGCTGAGCGCACATTGTGGTAGATGGAAATGGGTAAAATCCAATAAGAGAACCCCAATGACAAGTTGATTTTTCTCTTCAGAATTGTGAGATATAATCTAGGAATTGCAGGAATAAAGTCAGAATTTTAAAATATAAACTCTAAATTTATTCTTGTGCCACACTCAATCGCCATTTACGGATACCATGAATGGGAATTACCGTAGTCCCACCTGTCACAAAAAGTCAGTGACTTATCTCATAAAACAGCATTTTTTTTTTGTGTAAAGTATTGTTTAGTGTAAAACATGTTGAAGATTACCAGATAGGCTGTTGATTCATTAAATAATAAGCCGTTTCTTCTTAAAAGCTGTTTTTTTTTCAGCATAGTAAAGCCTCTTCTTAATTGACATCCATTCAAAAAACAAACAAACAAACGGCCTCTGGTCTCCTTTCTCATGTACTGCCAGACCGGAAGCATTAGCTTTAGCCGTTACGCTTTTTCGGCTAATGGCTGCAGGCTTGCCTTCTAGTGACTTTGGTGTTCTGCCACCAGATAAGCTCCGCCGATAAAAAAAACATCATCACTTTTCAGCACTGCGCTTGTTGTCTGTGTTCTGTTGTGTTTCCACAGTGAAGGTAATGTCATATGAATTTATGAATAAACCACTAGTTTTAAAAAACATTACAATGCTTATGATAACCTTGGCTAACTCAACAATAAGTAAAACCACTTCACCATCTAATTACTCTTCAATGTAAAGGTGGAAGTTCAAAGTCACAGTTCTAAGGATGGCCGCGCAGTTGATGCATAAGGTCTATAGTAAGGTAAAATATGCTGCATTAAACAAGTGTATTTCACTTAAAGGTATAGTTGACCCCCCAAAATCTAAATTTACTGAACATTTAAAATGCCTTGATGGATTTGTTACTCGCATGCAGTTTTTCACTTAACAATAAATTAATTTATGGAATGAAGTTGTGTGGATTACTTATGGATTATTGAGATGTTTTTCTCAGCTGTTTAGACTCTCAATCTGATGGCACCCATTCACCACAGAGGATCCAATGGTGACTAAGTGATGTAATGCTAAATTTCTTCATCTGTCCAGATGAAGAAACACATCTACATCTTGGATTGCCTAAGGGTGAGTAAATTCACAGCAAATTTTTATTTTTGTGTGAACTATTTCTTAAAGGATATGCTACACAAAACTTGTAATTTCTTACCCTGTAGAAATGGACAATATTTAGCAGTCCCTTTGTGGACACTTTTCATCCAAAGACAATACTCTGTAAGGCCTCAGTCTCCCTGCAGACAGTGTGCTGAAACACAGTGTTTTTTAGCAGCAGAGTCCTTCATCTCTGATTAGCAGGAAAACACCACCGTCAGGAAAAGTCCCCGAATGATGCTGATGTGGCAAGTGATGCACCCTGACTCTGCACACAGGCATGAAAGATGATCTTTCTTCTGTGACAATAATATTTGCCACCTTGCTCCCTTCTAAACAGTTATTCTGCTCTGCACTATCTCCACTACTGCAATGCCCACATCATACTCCATAATAGACTATAACATTAAGTGGCCAGCAGGTCTAAATGGCAGATAATAGCTGTTGAGAGTCTATTCAATAGCCTCTTAGAGAGTGCTCAAGTCTATTCAAACTAATACACAGTGTTGCACAAAATAACTCATCCAAAAGAAAAAAAATAAACACAACAACAAAACCAGAAATGTACCAGTGACATCCCATGAATGCCACAATACTAAACAAACATTTGAGGAAAGAAACAGAGTTGCAAGGACAATTACAGTATAAACTTCAATTTTTTTTTTGTAAAACTCAGTGTGGCATGAAGAAAAAGGTTCAGAGCAAAATTAAAAGCCAGCTTGTGACAAAGAGTATGTTAACCTAAACCAGTATCCTTGGTACTCAACCTGTGGCTCACCGGCTTCATGTGGCTCTTGAATGAAATTGCTGTTGCTCTCTTTTTTGCCGAAATTGTGGTCTGATGCTTCTCAGTTATTATAAGTTTTAGTATCATTTAAAGTCACATTACTACAAGCAAATGACTATAATACATAGAGAAAACAATTTTGTTAGTATTTTAGTTGTTTGGCTAATAGCCATGTCAAGTCATGTAGCCAGAATTCGGAATAGCATAAAAGCATGCATGCTATTTAGCTATAGTTTTTTAGTAACTAGAAAACCTATTTTGATAAATATCTCAGGCAAAATTTGATTTCAGTTTAGGGTCAAAAAAACAAAACAAAAAAAAAAAGTAGTCTTAAGTAACTTAAAGTCCCAAAGAAATCGAAATTCATATATATATATATATATATATATATATATATATATATATTTAAATGGAATGTTGCAGTATTTACAGTATTATTATTATTTTAATTCATCACAGTTAGCAAATAACAACGATTCAATCAATTCCTGATGAAAAAATCAAGTCCTTCCCTACATTTTTTTTCCCACATTCGAGAGCCATTACACTTATCAGATATATATCACAAGAGGGAAGAAAAGATGATCAAGTACCGAGACTTGCTACTGAAAATACATCCATGCTGCTGTGAGCAATACTGCTGCTGCACATACAATATATGTGACCCTGGACCACAAAATCAGTCTTAAGTCGCTGGTGTATGTTTGTAGCAATAGCCGAAAATACATTGTATGGGTCAAAATTATTTTTCTTTTATGCCAAAAATCATTAGAAAATTAAGTAAAGATCATGTTCCATGAAGTTCTTTTGTAAAATTCCTACTGTAAATATATCAAAACTTAATTTTTGATTAGTAATATGCATTTTTATGAACTTCATTTGGACAACTTTAAAGGCGATTTTCTCAATATTTCGATTTTTTTTCTCTCTCTCAGATTCTATATATTGAAATAGTTGTATTTCGGCCAAATATTGTTCTATGTATAAATCTCAATTTCAAAAAAATTGACCCTTATGACTGGTTTTGTGGTCCAGGGTCACATATATGAAATAACCCCCATATATAACATACATGAAATCACCCCATAGCAGATTTATACACTGTAAAAAAAACAAACAAAAAAACAAAACAAAACAGCATAAAAAAAAAAAACAAACAAAAAAAAAACAGTTGCTACCCTTTAGTGTTTAAGTCATTTCAACATAAATTACATTAAACTGGCTTAAAATTGAGCTGAACCACCTACAACTTATAAATTAAAGCTGAATTTTGCTTCAAACTTATTTTGATGATTTAAAGTAATGTAAAAATATGTCTTTTTTTTTTTTTAACAGTGGAGCTGGGGAAGGTGGAGGGTTCTTGAAGTGTGCTGCAACTGCTACAGCTAGCACTAGCAGAAAGCTCACTGGCTGCTGATGCGAAAGAAACCAATTAGCTGTGCCATGTAAATAATGATGTGATTATATCAGATTGAGTTAGAACTTGTCAGCCTGTGCCATCTAGAGTTTCATGACAAATCTTTGTATTAACTACAATAATGATCCACCAACATTTGACAGCTAGCAATGTCAAGGTCATGGTTTCGATTCCAGGGAAAGCAAGAACGGACAAAAATGTGGTAACACTTTAGAATAGGGACCATTTTTCACTATTAACTAGTTGCTTATTAGTATGCTATTATTAACATATTGGCTATTTATTAGTACTTATAAAGCACATATTCTCAGTGACTATATTCTACGTCTCTAATCCTGCCAATACCTAAACTTAACAACTACCTTACTAACTATTAATAAGCATGGAAATTAGGAGTTTATTGAAGCAAAAGTCATAGTTAATGGTTTGTTAATCGTGGGAATTGGACCTTAAAATGAAGTGTGACCAAAAATGTAAATGCAAATGCAATGCAAGTTGCTTGAAATTGCCAGTGTCTGTCAAATGCATAAATGAGTAATTTTACAATCTAGTAATTTAAAAAACAAACTTCTTTGAATGAAATATCTTGCTTGAAAAGTGTGGTTGTGTTGTTTTTCACACAGATGTTCTTATTGCTCTCTTTTTTATTGAAATGTCCTATTATGCTTTTTCACTTTTTACATTTTAGTCAGTGTGTGGGGCATTAAAAAGTCAGTTTGGGCATTAAAAAAACAAAACAAACAAAAAAAAAAACCTTTTTCAAGAACTACAACAAACGGCTCATTTGGATGTCATGATATCTGAAGGAGGACTCAAATCTCAAATGCAGAATGAGTTGTGACAGTTTATTTAACAGAATGGCTGACAGGACAAAAGAGAAGGTGAGGAGGGAAGCAGCGCACGGTCCAAACAATAGGCGATGATGAGAGACAGGGGCAACAGGCAGAGCGAGAGTGGCCACTGGGTCCAACCCAGGATGGCAAAGGGCTAGAGGGCTGAGAAGGCTGCACAGCAGGAGGCTAGATGTTAGCAATGGTCCCCCGACAGGAACACAGGATGTAGCCGCTCCACACACGTGCTCTCACAGGCACTGCACAGGTCTGGCTGCGTTGCAGATGAGGGAGCAAACTAGGAGCTCGGCCTGCAGGATAAGACAGGATTGGACTGGACTAAAGACGGACAAGAGACAGAATTTAGTGAACAACTAGACAAGGAATAATCAGTATCACAAACGGGTAAACAGCTAGCAAACATTGACAATAGCACAGCAAAGTAGAACAATGAACTGGCAAAACAAGAGGGAAAGGGAGAACAATATAAAGGTGCAGAGAACATGAGGAACAGGTGAGAACACTCAGACAAACAAGAGAGGAACACAAGGACCAGGTGATGACACTCAGACAAACGAGAGCTAAACGAGGGGGCGTGGCAATGGGTAACAAGGAGGCAGGACAAGGGGAGCACATGGCAGACAACAACAGAGACAGAGCCATGTGCTCAGACACAGCACAAACATAGAAACATGAAACAAAGACAACACAGACAAGACTGTCAGGGGAGAACCCTGACATTGGACTAAAGCATTGCTTTACAGGTGTTGTGATGTCACAAAGCTCATTAGAATATCATTAAAATAAATCTTGCCTACACTGCCTTAAAATTTAAAGTTCAGTCAACTCAAATAAGTTTAGTCAACTTAAAATATTAAGCTGTACTAAGTGACTAAACCAGCAGTTTAATTTGTTAAACTTAAAAGCTGGGTTGGTTACCCAGCTGCCTTAAAATTTTAAGTTCAATGAACTCAAATATCTAAGCTGTCACTTAGTACAACTTAACATTTCAAGTGGACTAAACTTTTTTGAGTTGACTGAACTTAAAAATATTAAGGCAGTTGGGTAACAAATTGTTTTAAGTTGACCCAACAAATTGTTTTTTACAGTGACTACTAGAGTGGCTGCGATCTGCTCCGGTGGCTGTGTTGGAGCCGTAACACGCCGCAGATGTGTGGTAAGAGATTTTTTTCATCATACAGTGTAGACAGCTTCACTTACAACGCAAGTGCTTTTTTTTTAAAATGCATAAACTTGCACTAGACTAGGCTAGACTAATCAGTGATGATGTTCTTTGATAATGTTAATGTTCTTTGCTAGGTTTCTGTAGCTGCTTTTTGAATAACTAAGGAAATGTAAGCATTATAATTAGTAACTCACAATGTTTTTATTCAGTTGTTGTCATGTTAAATACAAATTAAGTCATATTAAAAAAACATTAGGCTGCTTTTAGCCTTATGCTGGAGCTGATTTTGGGCAATGAAACTAAATATGTAAATAATTCAGTAAATTAGCACTATAATATCATGTATCAACGATATCGCAGGCTGACGATAGGACCCAACACTACTGTAGTGTCAACTATACCTTAATATATCCCTAACTATAACGGAGCAGAAGGAACTTGTTGCTCTGGCAAGGGGTGTGGCAGTACTGAAACACTGTCTAAGCTGTTTGCCAATCACAATGCACTGGGACAGCTAACCAATCACAACACATTTCATTTTACGGAAGGCGGGCCTTCATCAAACCCGGAACAAATCGAGCCATTTGTGCCAGGCTGGGGAGAAAGGTATTGTAATAATGTAAATTATGTACAAAAAAAACGTCTCAGGTTACAAATGTAACCCTGGTTCCCCGAGGGAACGAGACGCTGCGTCGAAACGCTATGGGAACGCCTTCAGTGTGACCCCGCTCTGAATCACATGTGAAATCAGTCCAATAGAAGAGCGAGACGTCATAGGTGGGTGACGTCACTGACCAGGAAGCTTAAAAGCACGTGCGCCGGAACCGGGCGTCAGCTTCAAGAGAAGCAGCACTCGGAGGGATGCAGGAGAATGGCCTCGAGACGCGGCGTCTCGTTCCCTCGGGGTTACATACGTAACCTGAGACGTTCCCCTTTAGGAACTCGAGCCGCGTCGAAACGCTATGGGAACAAGATGCCCACGCGGCCAGACCCAAGTCCCCGCCTAGTGTGTGCTAGTGCGAAGGACAGAGGAGCCAGGAGAGACTCGCAGGTCAAGGTCGTAAAACCTTATGAACGTAAGGGGCGTGGACCATCCCGCAGCGTTGCAGATATCCTGCATGGAAACGCCAGCAAGAAAGGCCTTGGAGGCAGCCATGCTCCGGGTAGAATGAGCTTTGACCCCTAAAGGAGGAGGGGGGTCAGAGGACTCATAAGCAGAACAAATAGCATCCACTATCCAGCGGCTTAGGGTCTGCTTGGAAGCAGGGAGACCTTTTTTAGGGGGACCGTAGCAGACAAAAAGTTGATCTGACTTTCTCCACATGGCAGCTCTGTGGACGTATGTGTCCAGTGCTCGCACCGGACACATACAGTTAATCTTCTGCTGGTCAGGATCCCGAAAGGGAGGAGGACAGAAGGCCTGAAGTACGACAGGCCGTGGTGCTGAGGAGGGGACTTTAGGAACGTACCCCGTACGAGGGTACAGGAAGGCCTTAGATAGGCCTGGAGCAAATTCCAGAAATAAAGGGGCCACAGAGAGGGCCTGAAGGTCCCCAACTCTCTTCAGGGAGGAAAGCGCGAGAAGGAGAACTGTTTTAATTGTAAGAAGACAGTCTGATATTTCCTCAATAGGCTCGAAAGGAGGCCTACAGAGAGCCTCTAACACCACTGACAGGTCCCATGTAGGGACACGAGGTCGTACAGGAGGCCTCAGCCTCAGTGCACCACGGAGGAAACGTGTAACAAGGGGGTTCTTACCCACGGAAAGACCACCAAGAGGGGCGTGGTAGGCCGCAATGGCCGTCACGTAAACCTTCAAGGTGGAGTGGGTTAACCCTGCGGATAGCCGATCCTGCAGGAACTCCAGCACTGTACCAACTGGGCAGTTAACTGGATCCTGCAAGCGGTGTCCACACCAAGAAGTGAAGAGTCTCCACTTCAAGGCGTACAGTTTCCTCGTAGAGGGAGCTCTAGATTGAAGGATGGTCTCAACAACCTCGGTTGAGAGACCGGAAGCTAAGAGGTGCGCCCCCTCAGAGGCCACACCCAAAGCTTCCACAGCTCCGGCCGGGGGTGAAGAATGGAAGCCCCTGCCTGTGAGAGGAGATCTCTCATGACGGGAATCTCCCAGGGAGAGCCGTCCAGGAGAGAAATCAGGTCCGAGAACCATACTCGGCCCGGCCAGAAGGGGGCTACTAGAAGAAGGGACACCCCGTCCTGACGCACTCTCTCTAGAACTCCCGGGAGCAGAGCGATCGGGGGGAAGGCGTACAGACGAAGCTTCGGCCACGTCTGTACCATGGCATCCAGGCCCAGTCGAGCTGGATGAGTCAGAGAGTACCAGCGTGGACATTGCGCATTCTCCTGAGTCGCGAAGAGGTCCACCTGAGCCTGGCCAAATACTCTCCAAATCTGCTTCACCACCTCGGGGTGAAGCATCCATTCCCCGGGCCTCGGCCCCTGCCTCGACAGGATGTCTGCTCCCAAGTTAAGATGCCGAGGAACGTGCACTGCTCTCAGCGAGAGATCTGGTGCGCCAGCTTGTATAAAGGGGCGCGAACGCAGACCTCCCTGGTGGTTGGTGTAGTAGACCACCGCTGTGTTGTCGGTGCGGACCAACACATGGCGGTCTCTCAGGCCTGGGAGAAAGTGTTTCAGTGCTCAAAACTCGGCCAGCATCTCCAGGTAATTTATGTGCCAAGAGAGATGGTGACAGCACCACAGACCGTGGGCAGGGTGGCCATCCATGACCGCTCCCCAACCTGTGAGGGACGCGTCCGTCGCTAGCGTTACGCGGCGACAAGGAGCTCCCAGCACTGGGCCCTGAGACAAGAACCAGGGTTTCTTCCACATGTTCAAGGCACGTAGGCATCGCCGCGTCACCTTGATCATGCGAAGTGGGTTTCTCCTCGGGGAGAACCCCCTGGTCTTGAGCCACCACTGTAGGGGTCTCATGTACAGCAGGCCAAAAGGTATCACATTGGACACAGCTGCCATCAGACCCAGCAGTTGTTGAAACTGCTTGACAGTGAGTGACCGGCCTTCTTTCAATCTCGCGACTGCAGCGAGGATCGACTTGATCCGAGCAGAAGACAAACGTGCCTGCATCGTGGTCGAATCCCACACCACGCCTAGATAAGTGGTCCTCTGTAATGGAGAAAGCACACTTTTCTTGGCATTCAGTCTCAACCCCAGCTCTTTCATGTGAGCGAGAACAACATCTTGATGCTGAACCGCTACTTGTTCCGACTGGGCCAGGATCAGCCAGTCGTCGATGTAATTGAGTATGCGGATGCCCTGGAGTTGCAATGGAGCCAGAGCTGCATCCACACACTTTGTAAAAGTGCGGGATGAGAGTGCTAGGCCGAACGGAAGAACCCGATATTGGTAAGCTTCGCCCCTGAAAGCAAACCTTAGGAACTTCCTGTGTTGAGGAAGGATGGAGACGTGAAAATATGCGTCTTTTAGATCTATCGTGAAAAACCAGTCCTCGGACCTGATCTGAGACACGAGCTGTTTGATGGTGAGCATCTTGAACTTCAGTCGCATTACTGAGCGGTTCAGAAGACGCAGATCTAAAATGGGACGCAGGCCCCCATCCTTCTTCGGAAAAATGAAGTACCAGCTGTAGAACCCGGACTCTCTATCGTGAGGAGGGACCACCTCGATGGCCTCCTTCCTCAGGAGAGTAGCTACTTCCTGTTCCATTACCAGACCCTGCTCGGGGCCCACCAGAGTGGGAGAGACCCCGTTGAAAGGTGGCGGAAGAGCGCAGAACTGAATGCGATAACCTCGCTCTACAGTGCGCAGGACCCAAGCAGACACATTGGGCAGTAGTTTCCACGCTGCCAAATGATCTACTAAGGGAACCAGTCTCTCGAGACTGGCCTCTGGTGTTGTTTGAGCCACTAGTACAGTGTCCTGAAACGGTTTCCCGGCAGGAAGCACCTGTACTAGCGGCCCCAGAGACCCCCTTGGGGGTGGCGAGCTCCCTAGCTCCGCTGCGTTTCCGGGCGGAAGAAACTGAGGTGGATGCTCGCTGGAGACCGCTGCGCCCGGAAGCACTGGCTGGGTTAGCAGAACGGCCTCCTGAGGACCCGGGAGAGAGGCGGACACCGAATAATGCGGTCCTCCTGAGCTCAGAGATGTCACTGTCTTTAATCTCATCACCCTCATCCAGCTCTTTAAGCAGGTCAGCCTGGTATGCCGGTAACACCGACATGGTGTGCAGACACGCACCAGCCTGACCCGCAGCCGTGTACCCCTTGCCCACCAATGCTGAGGTGACTCGCAGCAGCTTGGAGGGCAAGACCGGCGCCTTCAGAGACGATGCCGAGCCGGGGGACAGATAGCTAGCAAGCGTCTGTTCCACCCGTGGCATCACTTTGTACCCATGCTCTTCCATCCCCACTACGCTGCCGTAGTTGTAAGATGCGGGGATGAATAAACGAGCAGAGAAGGGTACATTCCACGATCTCGACACCTCGGTGTGGAGATCGGGAAAAAACGGAAGGCGCCGGCGTGCTGAAGGTGGCCTAGACCGCAGGAAGCGTTCATCTAGCTTGCTTCGCTGCGGTTCAGCTTGTGACTCAGCGGGCCAATCGATGTTGAGCTTGGACACCGCACGAGTCACCACCTCCAGCAGCTCCTCGTATTGGGGAGACTGAGAAGCAGAAATCTCCTCGACGCTCTCCACATCAACCTCCTTGGAGGAAGATATGTGGAGGGACGAGCCTGTTCCACGGGGGGGAAGAAACCGCAGAGCGGGCTTCCGATCCCACGGAACGGGCAGCGGATCTGCTGGGTGAGGAAGGAGAGAGGAGGTCACCCGTCTCCATTCCCTCCAACAGATCCAATTGCGAACCCCACGAGTGCAGCTGCCACTCTGCCTAGGCGGAAGTGGGACCAGACCCGCGAGGAACGCTGGTGAAGGCTCCCTCCTCAAAAAGAGCCTTCCGGGAGCGGAGTGTACGCATAGGGAGATGCTCGCAGTGCGGGCAGTCGGCTCTCTCGAGAGCCAACGATGTGTGCTCCGCTCCCAAGCAAGCCACGCATAGAACGTGTGTATCCCCGCTCGTGATGTAGCAAGAGCAGGGAGGAACACAGACTCTAAAACCTGGCTTGCTGACTGACTTTGTCTTATCTTTTGATTTAGACATTGACAAGACTTTGTAAAAGAGCATAATAGGACCCCTTTAGTGTTACATTTATACAGTTCATTGTTGTATGTTGATTAAGTGTCCAATAACAATAAACAAATGCTATATTTTTTAGAGCTACATAACTTATATGTCAGTGAATGCCATTTAATTCCTCAAATGTTTATGACACACTCCTTTTTACGCATTAGCTTTCTTCTGTCTTACCCTGACCCTAACCGCAAAGAAAGACACAAGCCAGGCATCTGCAAAGCATTTGGGTAGGGAGGGGGGACCTAAGCTTCTATAGTTACAGAGGTGAAAATGTCTAACTTTCTCTCTGTCCAGCCTATAATAAGAAACATTACTCAGAAATTCACCAGAGCACAAGAGTATGGTCAAAACTTGAGCCACTCTGAGATAGCAGAATACAGGGGGAAAAAAAGTCGATTTAGAAGCACTTGCAGCTGGTTGGATCATTTTCCAGGTCAGAATCAGTAGGCTCTTGTTTATTGACAATAGGGGCAAATACACACAAGTTGCAGAATTGAACATTTCCAGCCCACAAACTGACAAATATTTGATATCATCACAGGTGTTGCAAGGCAACAACGAACACACTGAATCAGAAAGATATGCAAACTAGATGACTGTGTCATTTGATCCTGACAGACAACCAAACAAATTGGGAAATGCCTAAAATGGTTAAAGAATGTGCAGTGGATTTTCATAATAAGCAGATTGGAAACTAAATTGGTGGGGGGAAAAATCAGCAGCAATTTTAAATCACTAACTGCAGTTACTTTTGTATCTTTAACTTATTTTGTGTGTGTGGTTCTGTCTCTCTCATCAGTGTCCTTGAGGTTTGACTCTAAGGTCAACACCGGCATCCTCGAGGGAATGACCTCATCAGTGTACAACACAAAGAGACACAAATGACAGCCTTTTCAATGCCCTGCTTTTGTGCCATTGAGGGAATCAATTATAAAAACGCATTTAATAGAAACGGTAAAAGTGGTGTCCTGCATTGTGTGGGCCGGAGCCCAATTCTAAGGGGTCTCGATCCATTCCACCATCACTTCTCCCAGACGTAATTTCCTCTTCGTCTGAGATCCCATTGCTTTTTGGAATTGGATTTACCTGACTCATTCAGACGGTGAATAGACTCCCCTTACAGATGCAGAAAAAAACAAGGAATACACTGTAAAATTGCCTGGCTGAATCCGGGGTCTCTGTGCGACAGGCACACTGTCAGAATGTCATTAAGCCTCAATGAGAAAAAATGTCCTCATTACACGGGGCACGCGAGGGGGGCGCGGCAGCAAGAACAATGGCATGGAGCGGGAGGGAGGTGTGAGGTCATCAGCTCTGTTTACGGCATCCTGCGAGTCCTTGTCCCCCATTGCTTGCCTTGACCCAGTTTGCTTACGGCTGTGAAGTGCAATCCGTTTTTCTGAGCCGGTGGCACAGGATGGCAAATGTTGACACAATTCTCTTCTGAGGCATTTCATCTTTGTCTCCACGGCTCTGCAGCTCGCTTCATCAAATTACATTTCAGAGAAAGAACATTTGTTGACTGTATGTTTTAGCTGAAACATTAATTGCCATATCAAAAGCTAATGCCCTATCATTCCAGAGGAAAACTTTAGATGCTCTTGGGGAAATGAAAAAGCTGCGCCGGCAACCTCAATGTTCTGGGACCAAACTGTAAGGCTGAAATGAATAAACAAACATTAACAGCATCATGGTTTAAACCTGTGAATTTATTGTCTATTATCACTCTCTGCTAATTATCTAAACAAAAGAATATGTGCCGTTAAAATAAAGTAAATTGTACAGGAGAAAACTGCTATAATGGATGTAATCTTGTTAATAGGAAACAAGACTGTTTAAGCCACGTTTAGAGTGAGAGAGAGTGAGTGAGAGACAGAGAGAGAGAGAGAGAGAGAGAGAGAGAGAGAGAACAGCATTTTTATTTTTTTTTTTATTATTACAGGCACATACCTTTACGTAATTCCATAATATCATTAGAATATAAATTTATAGTAAATATTTCTGTTCAGTTGGATTTTGGACAGGGTTATTATATCATTAACTTTAAATCTAAAACCACTAAGAGCATTTCATTTCTTGTAATTTCTTGTATAAAATGAATTTACATAAACATTAATTGAAATAAAATAAGCACAAACAGCAATGACAGAACACAAAATAAATGACAGAAACAGAACTTTATTATAACTTAAGTAAAATTAAAAAGAAAACATAGAAAAAAATAACAGATATAAATCTAAATATTATCAAAAACTATAATAGTATATCAATGGTATACATCCTTAGGTTATGGTCACTGAGTTACTGAAAAAGTAATCAGAATCATTAGAGTTGACCACTGGAACTACTGCATGTGTTGGTATTTACGCTTTATTTTCTGGACTGAATTTGGATATATTTGGATACTACAAGGAAAATATTTATGTTAACAGATGGCAGTAGAATCAGAAGTCCAATATACCACAGTAAACACAAATAAAACCTAATAGAAAGGTAGTGTACTAAGCAGATCCTATATTTGTTAGATTATTGATATCCTTCAGGTAACAAACCTCATCCTCAGTGCTGTGATCTACAGAGACCTGCAGTATATCATCAAACTGCTCTAGTATATTAAACATCAGGCACATTCTGATGCAGAGGTGAGATAATCATGCTTGTTCACACAACAAAACAGGGCACTGAATGATGACATGGGGCGAGTAAATGACAGCGGAAATGGGTTCAGCGCAATCTGGAAACAGATAAATGGATTTAATCTTGTTCTAGGGACCTTCAGTGGGAAAGGGCCGCTGACACCTGAGACCCTGCAACATGTCAGGCTTCAGTCGAGGCCACACAGCTGGGTTATATATCTCAATCAGAGCAGATAAGAAATGAATCTCAGCCTGGTGTAATAGTCAGAGCACTGTCAAGAGAACCCAGCAGGCACACAACGTCATAAGACGCTGATATTTGGTTAAATTTTGGTTGCGACGTCGGCTGACCAAAATTCAATGTAAATTCAACGTTTAATGTCAACGTTAAATTGATGTCCAATACCAATGTCAGCTGACGTTGATATTTTGTTGTTTTTAGGTTGTGTAACCAAAATCCAACATTAAGTCAGCGTCAAATTGACGTCAAATACTGACGTCAACACGATTTTCATTCTCAACCAAAATGCAACGTCTGTCTGACATCATGTCCAACGTCAATCTGACGTTATATAGACGTCCAGTACCTGCTGGGAAGATACAAAAAACCTGGAGGATGTCTGGATGTTCCTAACTGGGTGCTGTGTTCCTGAGACTAACTATAGGTCATTTAAAATATTATTAGGATAATCAGGATAAAAGAAATGATCTGGGACTAAAACACCAATCCGCAAGATGCTGAATAAAACTGGGGTAGCATCAAGGACAGAGCCAATTTTAACAAATATTTTTGAATAATTTAGTTACTGAGTAATTTGTCACATAAGCTGTGCACTCATTAAAGGAATAGTTCACCCAAAAATGAAAATTCTGTCATTAATTACTCACCCTCATGTCGTTCAACAAACCTGTAAGACCTTCGTAAGATATTTTTAATGAAATCCAAGCACTCATAACGTCATAAAATTATGGTTGAACCACTGATGTCACATGGACTATTTAGTTGATGTTCTTGGTACCTTTCTGGACCTTGAACGCAGCAGGACCCTTGCTGTCTGTGGAGGGTCAGAGAACTCTTGGATTTCATCAAAAATATCTTAATTTGGGTTCCGAATGCTGATGTCAACGTTGTGGATCGAGTGGCCCATGGTGGCAGTGGGGTTATGGTATGGGCAGGCGTATGTTATGGACAATGAACACAGGTGCATTTTATTGATGGCATTTTGAATGCACAGAGATACCGTGAAGAGATCCTGAGGCCCATTGCTGTGTCATTCATCAACGACCATCACCTCGTGTAGCAGAATGATAATACATGGCCCCATGTTGCAAGGATCTGTACACAATTCCTGGAAGCTAAAAACATCCCAGTTCTTGCATGGCCAGCATACGCACTGGACATGTCACCCATTGAACATGTTTGGGATGCTCTGGATTGGCGTATACAACAGCGTGTTCCAGTTCCTGCCAATATCCAGCAACTTCGCACAGCCATTGAAGAGGAGTGGACCAACATTCCACAGGCCACAATCAACAACCTGATCAACTCTATGCGAAGGAGATGTGTTGCACTGCATGAGGCAAATGGTGGTCACACCAGATACTGACTGGTTTTTGTACAGGATGAAGTGAATAGAGGAGGACTTGGGGTCTTAAAGATTGGAGGGATGGTGAAAAAATGGTGCTTGAGTGGGTCATTAATTGCTTCTTGTGTATGACTTTGATTTTGATTGGACATGACCAAATGATCAGGTTCCTCCTAAACATCAAGTTTAGAACTTCATTAAAATCAATGGCTGTTAACTCAAACTAAAATAAAACTATTAAAAGCATTTTTGGTAATTGAAATGAAGCTAAAAGATAATATAAGTATTAGAAAAAAAACACTTAAGCTTAAAAAGAAGGGAAATTAGAAATGTTTCTTTGGCAACTAACTGAAATAAGCTGATGTACTAAAATAGTATATTAATAATACCAAAATAACACAGATGAACTCTTATGACAATAATAAGCCTTGCAATATTTAATATTATTATGTGCACAAACAGAATGGACAACTTTCATGATGATGAAGTAGATTTTTTATAGAGCAGCTTGGGGAAAAAAATCCTCCTTTGGTGACCCACAGAAAATGTAAAGGATAAAACGATAAGTAATTAATTGATAATCCCCCCCCCCCAAACTTACGCTTCTGGTTCTGTTACAAAATAACCATTGTGCTCTCTAAATGCTTGTTGGGTTATCTCAAGATCTCTTTTGAATTTGGTCTAGATCATTAGACATGACATTATGGTGCCTTGGAAGCCTGTCTGAAGCCAGTTTCATAGACAAAAGACTGCTTTATTTAGTCATTGACTGACTCTTCAGTTTCAGACACCATTATGATGCAATCTGGCTGATGTCTGATATCAAAAGTCAGAGGCCCGAAAAGTTAAAGTGACTGTGACTAAATGTAAGTCCTAGTTCTCAAACAGTGTATAAAGAAATGAATGTTCAGTTTCAGATGTAAGAGTAGTAGGGTGTGAATGAGTGTAATTAATGAGCCCACAAATAGATCTCGCTGCTTTGTATGATGAGATGATGATGTGAGAGAAAATGGCAAAGATCTATTATATTCACCCAGTGAAGCCTATATTTTCATCCTTTGTGGACTTTAATGAAGGAGACATGTAGCCTAAAGCTTTTTCTAATAAAATACTGTACCTAGGACGGAAATCTTCATTCGTGACCTTCAGGTTGCTTGTGAACAAATTGCATCCCTTATTTATACTGCACAATCTCGACTGTGCCCCATACTGAAAGTATGCCACATTTTCTAAATGTTTGGTCTCAGAGTCCCTATTTAGAAAACAGTATTGTAGGACACATCAGCGTTCAAGAGACTGCTCTACTCTGAAGTTTAACAGCAAAGCGCAGTTTTAAATTCGGCAAAAAGAAAAGCTCACTTACATATGCAAGATGTTTGTAGCAGCCCTCGGGCTCGGTTAGATAATGGCCAATATCACCAGAGAGCAATTGCTGCTTGAAGCACACCTGCCTGATTGCTGAGTGAAGGGCTTAAGATTGTACCTGAACACAGCACATGGAGAATAATGATAATGGGGACATACTGCCTTTACCAGAGGCTATTCACAGCGGCGCACCTCTGGTGTCAAGCACAAAAAAACTAAACAGCGCGGCTGTCCAACATCATTGCATGCTAACGTGGCAGGAACTGAGTAAATGACAGAAGGGTTTCCAAATCTGCAAGCTGCATTCAGCCCTTTTTATGCAAATCCTAGGATGAAAGTGAGTCTGAACTGAAAGGAGGGACTTGTACCAAACAGTGCCTGTAGATATACAGTGGCCCTAAAATATTTGGACACTTATGTAACACTCAAAAAATATCAATGTCACCATATTATTTAAGCAATATCACTTGAGCATGAATGCTATACTGTACCCAAACAGCAGCATGGATAAAAGCTGCTATTTTGAGAAAAATGAAAATAGTATTAGTAAGAAAATGAACAAAAAAGTTAAGTTGCCTAATTAGATTTTTTTTTTTTTTAATTTGATACAGTATTTTGGCTTTACCAATGAAAATAGTTTCAAACAAAGCAACAACAGAACTGCCTACTCGAAAAGTTTCTAGATATCGTTAGCACTAAGTAGCATATATATCTCAGCATTGTGTTGTTTGCACTCTGCCTCATGTCAGCTCTTTCCATCTGTCTGCTTTTCTACTCTAAATATAAGATGGAAACATGCTATATGTTATTGTATCATATTTTATCTAAGAAATAAAGTGTCATAACAGGCAGTTTAGCAAAGGCCCATTTAATATGCAAGACAGAGATGCTAGCATTTTTTGCAGAAGCCAACACAAAATCGCTCCTATGTCAAGGCCAAAAAACCTTTTCTGGTGTATAAAAAGATTTTTAAACAACATATTGACTGCACTCTGGCTTTATGACAGTGGTGTTGGAAAAGATCTATCTGAGGGAAATTACAGAGAAAAAAACGGTGGGAAAATGATTAACATCACGTTCAAAAATCAATTGCTTTTGTCCCGTGTAATCGGATGCATTCTAATGAAACATTGAACTTAATGTTGCGCTAATTTATCAAGTCTAATTATACTTCTCTCTACCATGAATAACACAAATTCCCTGCCCTCTCATTAAGAGAGGTCTTGACACCTAAAGTGTGTTGTGTTACACAGAAATAGCACACCGGAGCCAGCTGGAATTATTTAATCTCCCCAAAAGGAAGACGTTTAATGGTCCGCTTCCAAATCTAAACGACATGCTTCGTCATGCTAGCCTCACTCTTGATGTTGTAGCTGCCTGAGGCCTTTAAATTCCTTGCTGGGATCTGACCAAATCGGGACACCGTAGCATGATGGAGATGAGAAGAAAATTCACATGATTTCTCATCTCTTCATTTGACCGTAATATGACAATGTGCCCTGTGCCATTGCACATTAGGCGAAAGATGAAAACCACAGGCTTGTTTTTCTATCTAAGATGTAATTGGCAGGTTGATTGGCTGTCTGTTCACACAATATGTGTATCTCAATTCATGAAAGACCCTATTGTTCGGGGCTTAATCCAAAATCTCTGCAATATGACTCGGATCAAAGCCCTATTCATAAAGTGGCTCACTGTTGGGCCTCGCTCCCTCCCTGTCACTGCTTCATACAGCGGTGAGCCTATAAAACAGTCTGCCAAAGTAAAGGATGGTTGAGGATGTGGCCAGTCTGCAAGAATTTCGAAACGTCTTAAATTTACTGCCAAATATAATGGTTTGGTCCTATAATTATAGAGTAGTTCAAGGCAGTTTTTTGAAAATACATACATAAAGGTTTCAGAGTGGCAGCTGCAAAGCCATGCATACATAATGTAATTTACTTTGGCAAAAATGTTCGACTACTTAGACGTAGACTAACTGATGAGAGCCGCAGTAGACCGCATGAGAAATTTTAGTGAAGGATCCTTTGTAATATGTATTCTTAACACAATATTGACATAAACATGGCTCATTCTTAGCCCATTTTTACTTTTGAGGAGCTTCTGTGTAACTATAGGGAGAGTTATACATGCACTGCTCAGTATGAGTCATTGTGACGGTGTCAGCTTGAATTATTGTCATTTCAATACATTGTTGTTATGCACTCAATTATTACTGCATTCCACTGAGTGCAGTTGTCAAAGCTCCATTGTGTGATAATTTAGATGATGTCTTATGGAGGAAGCAAGGCTGATTAATGGAAGACATCACTGCCTCAAACGCTAGTGTAAATACATGGGTCAAATTCTTCAGAAGCTATTATGGACTCCACAGAGCCAGTAAAAGAGTCAGTAAAGTGTAAAATATAACACGGGGATAGTTTCTCACCTTTGACCTCTACAGTGGAAGTGACTACTTATAAGAGGAACTGATAGTATATGCACTGACACCCAGGTTAATGTTCTTTCTGCGACTGTCCCGACATGGGAGCGTATCCTTCTTTTTTGTAGTGAGGGGGTGAACCCCACACGCCCCCATTCTGCAGATCCAGACAGACACTCTAATGTAAGGTCAGAGTTTAATTGCTGCCCAGAAGTGCTGAGATAAGATGACATATGGACTTTTCACACTTGATATTGTCGTTCTTAATCCTGGGTAAACATAACCCTAGGTTATCTTGTGCCATATTTCACACATACATTATCCTGAGATAGTATGGGATAGTGGTGTTCTGAAATATGGAGACAAAGTCGCCAAAGTTTTTGTTTTAATCAAATGTAAATTCATGTCTCCATCACATTTTCTTGGTTAAATAAACGTAAAAAAGGAAGTGGGGGAAAAGTTCTATTGTATATTTTTACATTAACAATGTTATCAATTCTGCCTGTTAAAGCAAAGTATAAATCTCATCAAATTTTTAAGCATTTTACATTTACCTAAAGATAACTGAAGCAGTAACAATTTAAACAATATATTTTATCTGTTAACTTATATTCAGTTGTTCTTTTTAATAGTTAACTTTTAACTATTTTGAATTTTTTGGATCATCAGTCATCAAAGCTTGGTAAATATTGGTTACAGACATGGAAATTTATTTTACATTTCACCAAGCTGATCACTCACTAAAAACTCCCACTTATGATGTTTTCATGCCATTTTAAGTCTTACAGTATTTTGACGTAACAAAGTGGTTGTATCTAAGCGTGTGTTGTTTACTTACTTTTTTAAATTAGTCTTCCCATTAATGCCATTATATTGTTTATTCAGACTGATTCGCAAACACGGAACATGCACACAAGAGGCGGGATTTATTGCATAAAGCAATCTCAGCCAAACATTTCCACTCTTATCCAATCATATTGCAATGGAGGCATGCCTCCTCTCACACAACTTTCCCCCATTCATTCTCAATTACCCCCCACCAAACCCACCGCATGCTCTTTTTTTCTCATCCATAATTTTGAGGAGGCACTGCCTCACTTGCCTCCTCAGGAAACTCCGCTTATTTCTGGGTTGTCAGGTTGTGAGATTTCACTCTGTACATTTGTCTTTTGGGTAGCACTTTAGCACTTTAACTAAGAGTTCCCCTTCAAGAACTCGAGCTGCGTCCGAAAATGCTATGGGAACGCCTGCAGTGAGACCATGCTCTGAATACGTGTAATCTGGCCAATCGAAGGGTGAAATGTCACGGGCGGGTGACGTAAGAGACCAGGAAGCATAAAAGCAGGTGTGGCAGCGCCGGCATTAGCTTCTATCTTTCAGCGAAGCGCTCTATGTGTGTCTTGTCACCCTGCTTTTTTGTGCCAGTTTTAGCACAACTTTTATTTGAGGGTGATGTCTGGTAAATCTCACAGCAAGGGCAATAAAAAAGTGAGCGGTAAAAAAGCAGATCACGCTACAGGCTGTGTGTTCCTCTCTGCAAACACTACATCACTAGCGGGGATACACACAGCATGTGCGTGGTCTGCTTGGGAGCTTCTGCATTCATAGGGTTCCCAGTTGGATCTGCTGGAGGGAATGGAGACAGGTGACCTCCTATCTCCCTCCTCACCCGCCAGATCCACGGCCAGTTCTGCGGGATCGGAAGCCTGCTCTGGGGTTACTTCCCACCTTGAAACGGGCTCTTTCCTCGTACAGGGAGGTTAAAAAACTGAGCGTTGCAACTCGAGCTCCCCCGTCCCGGGACCAAGACCAGCGGCGCTCTAGGCCGGGGGGCTTCTAAGGCTAGGCCCGACCTGTAGGTTGTGCTTCAGTTGCGGAAGCCTCCGACCAAGCAGTCCTGACGCCATCTTAGGACAGCTGAGGGCAGCCCCTACCGGGGAAGAGCGGGTTGCACCGCATTACATGGTGTCCGTCTCTCCTCAGTGCCCTCAGGAGGCCAGTCTGCTACCCCTGCCAGGGTCACAGGGCACAGTGGCCTCCGGTGAGCACATATCTTGGGTCCCTCTAGTAGTTCAGTCAACACCAGAGACCAGTCTCGAGCGACTGGTTCCCTTAGTAGACTATTTAGCAGCATGGAAGGTACTGCCAAACGTGTCTGCATGGGTCCTGCGTACTGTGGAAAAAGGCTACTCTGTTCAGTTTGGCGCTCCGCCGCCACCTTTTGATGAGTTTTTCCCACTCTGGTGGTCAGGCTCGGGTTATGGAGCAAGAAGTAGAAACCCTTCTGAGGAAGGAGGCCATCGAGGTGGTCCCTCCTCAAGACAGGGAGTCCGGGTTCTACAGCCGGTACTTTATTGTTCCAAAGAAGAATGGAGGGCTGCGTCCTATTCTAGATCTACACCGACTCAATCGATCAGTCATGAGTTTGAAGTTCAGAATGCTTACGGTCAATCAGGTCAGAGGACTGGGTTGTGACGATAGATCTAAAAGATGCCAATTTCCACGTCTCCATCCTTCCTCAACACAGGAAATTCCTGAGGTTTGCTTTCAGGGTGAAGCATACCAGTATCGGGTTCTTCCGTTCGGCCTAGCACTCTCACCCTGCACTTTTACAAAGTGTGTGTATGCAGCTCTGGTGCCGCTGCGACTCCAGGACATCTGCATACTCAACTATATCGACGATTGGTTGATTTTAGCTCAGTCAGAGCAGATGGTGGCTCAACATCGAGATGTTGTTCTCGCTCACATGAAAGAGCTGGGGTTGAGACTGAACGCCAAGACTCCATTTCAATCTCCATTACTCCATAATCTCCATTACAGAGAACCACTTATCTGGGCATGGTGTGGGATTCCACCACGATGCAGGCACAGGTCTTTCCCCTGAAGTGGAAACTTTTCACTTTGTGGTGTGGAGACTGCCAGCAGGACCCAGTTAACTGCCCAGTTGGTACAGTGCTGGAGTTTCTGCAGGCTCGTTTCTCCACAGGGTTAACCTACTCCACCTTGAAGGTTTACGTGGCGGCAATCTCAGCCTACAACGCCCCTCTTGGTGGCACGTCAGTGGGTAAGAACCCCCTGGTTACACGTTTCCTCCGTGGTGTGTTGAGGGTGAGGCCTCCAGTACGACCCCGTGTTCCTACGGTGCTTGAGGCCCTCTGTAGGCCACTCTTTGAGCCTATAGAGGAGATTTTGAATTGGTTTCTTACCATCAAGCCTACATTGCTCTTAGTACTAACTTCCCTCAAGTGGGTTGGAGACCTGCAGGCCCTTTCGGTGGCCCCTTCGTATTTAGACTTTGCTCCTGGTATGGCCAAAGCATTTCTTTACCCCAGAGCAGGGTATGTTCCCAAGGTCCCTACCGCTGCACCACAGCCGGTCGTTCTCCAGGCTTTCTGTCCTCCTCCCTTCAGGGAGCCCGACCAGCAGAAGCTTAATTGTATGTGTCCAGTTCGAGTGCTGGACACATATGTCCACAGAGCTGTGGCGTAAGGCGGACCAACTACTCGTGTGCTATGGTCCCCCTAAAAAGGGTCTTCCTGCCTCTAAGCAGACCCTCAGCCGGTGGATTGTGGATGCCATCTCTACTGCTTACGAGTCCTCCGATCTCCCCTCGCCTCTGGGGGTCAAGGCTTACTCGACCTGTGGTATGGTGGCCTCCAAGGCACTTTTGGCAGGTGTCCCATGCAGGACATCTGTAATGCTGCGGGATGGTCCACGCCCCTCACCTTTGTTAGGTTTATAAGCTAGATGTTCGAGCCACTCCGGGCTCTTCTGTCCTCCTGCTCTAGCTGTTCCCTAGGCAGGGATTTGGAAGTCTGGTGGCGTGGGCATCACATTACACATGTGTTCAGAGCGTGGTCTCGCTGCAGGCGTTCCCATAGCGTTTTCGGATGCAGCGTCTCGTTCCCTCGGGGAACCAGGGTTACATACGTAACCTAGGATGTTTTCCCCTCAATAAACTCCCAATCTGTTGCTTATTGATAGTAAGTAAAGTAGTTTTTGTATTAGTTATGTTTGGGAATGGGGCTGAGTTCTAGAGAGAGATCTGAGAGATCTAGAATATGGTCATGCAGAATAAGATGCACATTATTATGTGCTTTAAAAAGTACTAATAAATCTAAATTTATCTACTGATCTATGCCTGCCTGTCTGTCTGTGTCAGCATTTAAGTCTTGACAACATTTGCTTTACTCTACTTAAAGTTACAGTTACTGCTTAAAAATTACATTTTCAAAGTACAAAAAAAAAAAAAAAAAATCAAATCAAATTCTTGTTCAACCCTGCTATCTTTATGTGAAGGAAACTGTCAAACAGCAATGGCAAATGTGTCAACTTGACTGACAGCGTGGAGACATTAGGCTATACTAGCTTTGATTTCTAAAAACATTTAAAATAAATAAATAAATAATAATTTAAAAAAAAATAACAGTAGTGTCTCTTTATCACTCTAGTTTTGCCATTTTTCGATTTGACAAAACTTGAAGACTAAACAGTGTGAAAGCTATGAGCTAAGCACTGAGGCTGTTTATGATTGGTTGACTGTTGCTAAGAAACTCATCCTTAGCATAACATTCTAGCAACACAGTGTTTCATATATACCATTTGCCCCACAATTAGGGTTAACTGCACAAAAGTGGAGTTGGATAACCAGGGTTAAAAACTCCCTTTCAAAAACATAAGTAAAAAATGTTCATTAACCCATGGTTAAAACTAGATTAAAAAGCGGTTAACAATGCGTTAAGTGTAAAGTGAAACACCCTTTATATTCTCTGTGCAGCTTTAAATGCAGTAGCCACGAACTTCCTCCACCAGTGTAATTTTCAGTCACTTCCACCCTCATCTTCTCAGTGGATTCAGCAAATGCTCATTAGAACTGTTACTTTTCATCTTATTTGAATAAACTTTCAGCATTACAGCTGTGAGTTGATTCCAGAGCTACAGGAAACAGGCGGTGAGTGGTTACACAGTACAACAAGCTCCCTGTGTATGTGAAAGTAAGATTAAGTCATTTTTTTATTCCATTACTGCGGTAATGCGGCATTAAGTGTGAACGCTCAGCTTGGATGAAAGAGGAAAGCAGAAAAAGGGAATGCATATACATGAAAAATGAAAGTACTGTGCTTCATAATGTGACTGGAGAGATGTTTAATAAATCAAATATCGCCTTACACACGGGGACCTTGCACTCCTACAATAAATTAGGGGACAAAACTAGGTGCCAGGCTATGGTAATTGGCTTCGCCGTCCATTGTTATATTTTTCCTATCCAGAGAGTTGTTATTCCAATCATAAAATACAATGACTGCACATAATGATATTGTCAGGGAGGAGAGACGGGAGCCATTTGAATATATTTGAGGAAGATTTAGTTGGTCTGCCTGCCAAGCCATAACACACAGCATTCTTTATAGCTTTATTAAATGCTGTACCTCCAGTTGCTGTGCTGTGTAACTAGCTTGTGTAACTGATGTATCCGTATACATTTAGCATAGCTTGGCCAACACTTATATGATGCCTATATGGTGATTACTATATTGGCTCATGCCATCTTAAGCACAAAATTACCATTCATTATGAGTCCACTGAGTTTAGTGTCACAACTGTTCTCCTCTTAAGTGTTAAAATTTACTGTTGTCCACATATTTTTTAAATGCGACAAAGATAAAGTTTTGCAAGCCCCACTAAAACCTGAAAGAATCTCTAAAAGAGCATCTTTCTTTCTTCAGTTGATTCAGTGCCATCGAAACTTAGCTTCTCTCCCACTGTGTTGCCTTATCCTTTTTAAGTTTTGAACCCAGAGTTCAGAGACAGCTTAATGGAAAGTCCTGGAGCTGCATAGCATACACGAGTAGGAGTAGAACCGAGGAACCACACAAAAGCTCTTAACAGCCGTCTCCTAACACCCCAGCTGCAGGATGATGACAGTCTTTGCTCAGAGGGATTCCCCATGTTCCTGACAAGTGTAATTTTTCTGGGTAACGCTGCTCACTAAATTGATATTCACACCATGTTGTCATTAAGAGTTGCTGCATAATATGTTTTGAAAGGTCTGGGAGAGAAAAAAAAAAGTTTGTTGCAACTGATGGGAAAAGCATTTTGAGATCAACAAAGTAACTGCTTGTAATCTTTTACTTTACTCATTGAGATGCTGGCCGGCATTGCCAGGAATAGAGACTTGACCCACCATTTTAGCAGTCCCCTCCCCTTGCCCCCTTTCCTTTACTATTCCTCCTTTTTAAATTCTTGATGGCAAAGAACAACGTTCCCACACTTTCTGACAGATGAATTTCCATGACTTTTCCAATTGCTGAACACTTTATACCAATACCAATTAATAGATACTTTAGATGAAGAAAATAACAACACGGACAACATAAATTTCCATTAACTTTTAAGAGTGTCTTAATTTTCGATGGCTTGTCCAGTTATTTGTGATGATGACTGGATTATTTTAATTTACATTTTAAAATCATGTTCACAAATAGTAATTGCTAAGTGAACACATAAAATGTACTATAGAAACAGAAAATTTCATGCTGCCTATAGGAATAGACTATGTATTTATTCATACATTATTTGGATTTTATTGAGAGTAAACTATATGTAACTACATTAAAGAAAATGTTTAGATCTAGAAAAAAAGAGCATATTGATACTAGACCATTCTGTGATCTCTCAATAGTTTTAAACCATGGCAGTCTTTGTTATCAGTGGATTACAACTCATACTCACACATATGCAATATTAATGCATAGTTGAAAAATTCATACTGACCAGAGGAATAGTCTTTTGCTTGACATTTTAAGATATTATTTATGTGACTAGAACAATTTATATTGACTAGGCTTCTCTATGACATTAAGATTTTATTTATTTTCTTAACTTTTCCAGTGATCGTATTTAAAATCATTTTTGTTCATCATTCACAAAAAAGAAATTTTAAATCAAAGAACTTTAGATACTTTAGAAGCAGAGACATTTATACTGAGTATACAAAATTCCTTGAAGTTTCCATGGTAAAAAGATTTTAGTAATTCCCATGACATTTTCCAGTCACAGTGGGGGATTTTTGCAAATCATTTTAAGAAAGACTGCATTCACAAAATTAATTTCTGGCTGAAGAAATATTTCAGAACTAGAAAAACTGATAGTGACTCTAGAAAGTTCCGTGACTTTTCGTTGATTTACTACATCTCCCTGACTTTTCCAGGCTAATCACATTTTTGAAATTCTCTAATATTTCCAGGTTTTTCAAGACCGTGGGAAAGAAGACTCATTCTCCGGCAGGTCTTTTCATCTCCACAGAGACAATGCTCCTTGGGCACTGAGCGGCCCTTTCTCACGCTTTCTGTTTTAACACCCCTGAAAAGGTTTTTTTCCAGGACCGGCTCCTCCCTGAACACCGAAGTACAGTAACCTTTCCTCTCTACCGTGTCGGTCTCACAGCCCTCGGTCCCTCCGTTTCCAAAGGGTTCAAAACACGCCCACTTTTCCTCAGACTGGAGGGACAGGAGTGTGAAAGTGGTGCTTGGACGTGCCCGGACATTTAATCAGCAATTACATCCACACTGCCACCTCCACAACGCAGCAAAGAAATTAGCTCTCTCAAGCAAATGAGATAGACTGGACAGCTGGCACTGGAGACGTTGGCTCATTCCTCTTGGCATCTCTATTATTCGCCTTCCTTTTCTTGCTTACTCTATTTTCTGTCGCTCACTGAATTCACGCAGCCTCATTCTTCATCTGTGGATGCGGTCTGCTTGGTGCTCTTTCATGGTATGCTGAGAATGAGCTTATCGAATCATCCAGCAGCCAGTTTACATTGCACGTCAGCTGTTTGGAGAAAAACAGACTATAATGTGTATATTTTTTCTCCATATTTGTCTATGTCGTGTGTCCATGAATAACCAAAGCTAATAGCCCACAGCAGTTGCATAAGGAGCAAATAAATGCTTTATTTTTTTTCTTTTTCTCTAGTGTCATCTGTTGAGAGTGGGCAATATTTAAGAGTCTTGGAAACAGCAGGTGCTTGTTTAGATCCACGCATTCATTCATTTAGAGCAATGAGGTCTCAGTTGCAGTAAGGAAAGATACCTACTGGCATCTAGTTAATTACAAAACTATGCAAAACAATATTAATTATAACATAGGTTGCTGAACTTCAGCTAATAATGTTTGGTATTATTTTAGATACAACTGCTACTTGCACACTACATACATAAACAAATTAGTTGCAAATTATTGAAAACTGGTTGACATGTTATTGCAGTTATAGTTATAGTCAAAAGAATGTTTAAAGTGGACTATAAAGTGTATCTAAATATATCAGAGTAGCCGCAAAAATATTAAGCAGCACAGCTGTTTTTAATATTGATAATAATAAGAAATGTTTTTGAGTAGAAAATCAGCATATTAGAATGATTTCTAAAGGATCATTTTTCACAAGATTGGAGTAATGGCTGCTAAATTAAATTATAAATTATATTTTAAAATAGAGAAAGAAAACCCCCAGATGTTTTAAAGTGTAGTAATATTTCACACTGTTTTAGTGTATTTTTCATCAAATAAATGCAGCCTGTATGAGCATAAAATACTTATTTTTAAAATACATATATAGCAAAATTATAGCAATTAGTGGGAATAATTTATGGTAGTTGCAGAAGCATCATGTTATATGAAAAGTTATAAACAAATCACTGTTTGTTTTCTTTTTCCAGTTTATGAATTTATAAGAAAATTGCATTACATCTGCATACTTCCCACCTATTATTGATTAAAAACCTAATCATCTATGTTTAGTTAGGAAATGTTTTCAAGAAACATAAAATCTTTCTGACATATAAGCAGTAAGAAAAAATGATTAATGAAATATAAATGCTTTCTGATATAAAAGCTATAACAATACCTCTTAAAATAAAACCTGACATTTGATTTCAAGTGTGGCTGAGCTTTAGAAAGTATTGCAGGTGGTGTACAGATTTGAACCATGAGAGAGGAGAAAAAAACAAACAAACAAACAAACAAAAAAAATACCTCATAGTTTAGCCCTGAAATACCAGATGTTCTTGTAGACAATAAGTTCAAACTGGTCAAAACCTAAATCCATGGTAACATTATTCCTGCCTATTTTTATTTCGAAAATGTGGCTACGCTATGTGTGTGATAATAATGGCCTGCGATTAAAAATGTTTACTTGTAAGAGCGCTTGATAAAGAAGACAATCACAAACAGGCTGTTGAAATGCTCCTTGAGAACACTACAGCCCTCACCCCTCTGCTGAAAGTGATTACACTCCCTGATGGCTGCACTGCATTTGCGGTCACATATAGGATAAGAATGAAAGTCATAAAGTGGAAACGACTTAATGCAAATGATTCACAGCGAGTGAGTAGGCGCTCCGTAGGCAATCAGAGCCCTGTGTCAACTTCAAATGCAGCCCTAGCCGAAAGAAACACATATTTAAAAACCAACCCATCACATTTCCATTCAAACAAGCATGACATATTAGCAAGGCCATGCACGCTGTTGTTGTGCCTATTTTCAGACTTGTTGTGCTTTTGGAATGAAAATTAGTACATGAGTACAATAACTCAGCCGAGCTGCAGGCGTTGTGATGCTGACTACAGTGAACGATGTAATTTTGCATGAGCATTTATTTATTTATCATGAATGTCCAATAATTAAATACACAGAGAACAGCTCATAATTAAATCACAGTGTGGCAGCAGCAAGCCCTTATGAAACAAACATATACGGGAATATACTAGAAATTATAATTCGTTATACTAAATCATTCATTACCATGTAGGAGAAACCAATGCTTATATTGTTTTTCAATTTACTGCAATATGTATATGCATACACTCTAAAAAATGCTGGGTTAAAAACAACCCAACTTGGGTTATTTGGCAACCCAGCGCTGGGTAAATATTGGACAAAAAACATGATGGGTTATTTTGACCCAGCTGGTTGGGTTATATGTTTTTACTCAACATGCTGGATTGTTTTAAGTCAACTATTGATTAAAAAATCATTAGATTGCTGGCTTAAATGGGCTGGAAAATACAAATCTGAATTCTCAGAATTTTAGAGGAAACAGCAATAATCAAAAGATGAACATTTATTATTAAGCAAGAACACCTATGGACAGAAATATAAGAAAAACTGAATTTATTTGGCTGAATACAACATAGTTTACAATATTACATACATTTAAACTCGCTTAACAAGCAGTTTAGAAATAAAAAATGCACAATTTAAAAGTAGCATTTTAATTTACGTGTACGAAACTCAGACTGCACCTCCCGTTTCATTCGTAGCTGAAAGATGACGGGACTGACTCCATAACCTGCCCATAAACAAACAGTACTGAGATTAGAAAACATATTTTTTAATCAAATTAAATTAAATTCAGTATTACAACAAATAAAACCAGTTATGTATGAATAAAATGAGTTATGTAATGTTAAGCAAAAAGCATTTCTATCATGCGAAACACCCACTGCTGACACAGCTGACTAAATATGTGTGATGGTATAACAACAAAAAAAAAAGTTTACCTGAAAACACATTTTTAGACAATACTGTATTATCACTATATACTGTGTATGTTGTAATAGATCAGTTACCAAAGAATAATGTTAAAAATATTAATGAAAATACAATCAAAGTGATAAAATGTTGTGTTTCAAAAATAAGTACACCTTCTTAAAAGTTACTAAACAAAACCAAATTAAAAATTCTGGTGTAACTTTAAAGCAAGTTTTGATCAACAGGTAAATATGTTAAACCAAAACTGTTAAAGATAAGTAATTTCTTGACAGTTAAACATGTTAAACATGCCCACTATAATCATACTCAGACTTAATGTTGCCAACAATGAAACCACTTGAGAGAGAACTGTCAGGAGATTTATTTCTGAGCATAAAAGAGGACAATGATATAAAAGGAATACCAAATTATTGTTTTAAGTGTGAAAATACAGCAAAAGTAACGCAGATATTAAAAAACAAAACAAAACAAAACAAAAAAACATTAAATAATTAAGTCTTCACTTTAAGCTTTAATTTAGTGATGAGTGAGTTTTTTTTTGTTTTTTTTTTCTAGACAAAATGCTAAACAAAACATTACCGTCAAATGTTTCTAAAATGATTATGTTCCAGGGCAGATTTTTTTATGAATCTTTGCGATCGCCTTTCCTTATAATGTGGTAGTTAGGAAGTTTAGCGGCTAAACGCGGCTAAAGTAAACAAGATCATCATTCCACAGAGAGAAGAGAGGGGTGGGGTGAGCAGAGCTCATTTGCATTTAAAGGAACAACCCCTTAGAATGAGATGATTTTTGCTGAGCTCATTTTGACAAGGTAAAAAGGGTGTTGTTTTACAAAACCATTGAGAATTTTTTATCAAAGTATATTAGAGACTTTTCCTTAAGACCCTAAAGAATCATATCAACTTGTGGAAAATGGGCATCCGATGACCACTTTAAGATGTTTTGTGAATACGGGCCCAGGAGGTCGTCCTCCAGGAGTTAAACAGGACAGTGTCACACCCCCGGACTTTTGAGTTGGTTTCTCCCACCGTTTCCCCCTGCTGCTCTGTGTGTTTTGGTTCATTCCTCATTTCCTACACCTGTGTTTGTAATCAGTCAGTGTATATAAAGCGTGTGTTTTCCCTCTTGATTTGTTGGACGTTAAATGTTACTTCCCTGTGTTCCTGTTCCTGAGCTTCGTTTTGGATTATTAAATGTATTTTGTTTATATCTCGTCTTCGTCTGTCTGTTCCTGCCTGCAGCGTGACAGAACGTCCAACCACAACAGTTTTCCATGTTTTCCCCTCCGTTTTGTTTATCGTTCCTTTTTTCACAGTCTTTTGTTTCCGTTGTGGTTTTCTTCATGAATCCCCTACTCCGCCCGGAATTCCTCCTTCTATGGCTGAAGCAGGGGGAATTACCGCTCAAGGGCTATATGTTAATGTTCCAACTCGTAGCTCAAACCACCAGCTATCCGAACGACGCGCTCTGTGCGTTCTATGACGCCAGCCTCAATGCGTCATGCAGAGCGTCGTCGTCCGAGGACGGCCCTCGAGCGGATTTCGCCGCGTTTGTGGAGTGGACACTGGCGAGAAACAAACCCTCGTTCTCCGCCTGCTCCATGGAGAATCTCGCTAGTGCCACTCCGGACCCACAACCCAGCCAGCCACCACCCCAACATGCGGAGCACGAGCACGAGCCCGAGCCCACCGCAGACGGATCCCACGTTACCAGCGCGACCAAGGAGCCATCGCCAACTGGAGCGACAGAGCAAGCGATCGCCGCTGAACGAGAGGAATGTACGTCTGATCAGGTGCGAGAGCCGGCTACAATGCCTGCGACGGTGGAAGTATCAGTGGGGCATGAGGATGCTGAGGACAGCACCACCCACTGCACCGCCGCTGAGGGTGAGCTTAATATGGACCTGGGTCATAATGTTATGGACTTGAATATTGAACTGTCAGCCTGTTTGGATTTCCCACCCATCCTCCCTCCCTCCCTCAGTCACCTCTGCTTCCTGTCAGCACCTCTGCTCACCCTCAGCTCACCATCTGTGCGGTGGGTTCGCCGCGGGTCTGCCAGTCTCCATCGGTGTCATGGCTGGAGGATCCCTCATCGTCACCTCCAGCCTCAGAGTCCTGGACTCTGCCTCGGCCCTCCGACCCTGCGGCTCCACCCCGGCTCTCAGCTCCCTCGTCTCCACCGTCGCCCGTCGGTCCACCAGCTCCACCGGGCTCCATTGTCCCTCCGGCTCCGCCCTGGTCAGTCGTCGCCCCACCTTCGCCTCTGGACTATACTCGTCCGGCTGCGCCTCGTCGCTCCGTCCCACCGGCTTTGTGGACCTCCTCCCTCCCGTGGGCACTACCTCGGTCCTCTGTCGCTCCGGCTCCGCCACAGACCTCCGGATCTCCTCCTCCGCCTTGGTCGCCAGAGCCTTGGGTTCCGCCTTGGCCCTCCGGATCCTCGGTGTCGCCCAGGACCATCGGCTTTCCGTCTCCGCCTTGGGTTCTACCGCCACCTGCTCCACCTCCGTCGGTCGGCCCCCTGGAGTCGTCAGCCTTTCCTCCACCATGGCTCCTCCCTCCATCGGCTCCACCGTGGGGTTCCATCATGGCTGTGGTTTGGGTCCCACCTGGCTCTTCCTGCTCCAGCTACCTCCTGTCTCCTCCTTGGCTCCTCCTTCCATCATCACCTTTATGGATTATTCTGTCACCACCCTGGACTTCATCTTTTGCCCTCCTCCCGGCAGTCCGTCGTCCACCGAAGCCCCCTCCTAAGACTCTGTATGTTTTGTTTTCCCTGTTTGTAGGCGCGAGGACGCGCCTTCCAGGAGGGGGAGGTACTGTCACACCCCTGGACTTTTGAGTTGGTTTCTCCCACCGTTTCCCCCCGCTGCTCTGTGTGTTTTGGTTCATTCCTCATTTCCTACACCTGTGTTTGTAATCAGTCAGTGTATATAAAGCGTGTGTTTTCCCTCTTGGTTTGTTGGACGTTAAATGTTACTTCCCTGTGTTCTTGTTCCTGAGCTTCGTTTTGGATTATTAAATGTATTTTGTTTATATTTCGTCTTCGTCTGTCTGTTCCTGCCTGCAGCGTGACAGACAGATGTGAAAATTTATCATGAATTTGTACACTCAGTGCTAAGAAGGGTCAGAGCAGTGTACTTAGTGATATAGAGGACATATTAAATACTAGAATATTACACTTTGTTGAAATACATCTAGGGTGTATTCATTTCTGCAGTCCCTCATTTAAAAAAAAAAATGTCTAAGTTACCTATTTTACAGATATTAATGGGATATATTTCTCTGTTTTTATTAAGAATATATTTAATACATTTCAAATTTGCCATCTTTCAATGAATCATATTACTGATAATTAGGAAAATACATCTTCTATATTTAATCAGAGGAGGTATATTCATTTATGCTGTGCACTGTATAAGCAAATATATTTTCTTTGCATAAGGGAAAAAAAAACAGCCTTTTTTATATTTCAGAAGAAGCTGGTGACACATCACTGTATAGAAGCCACAAGAAAACAACTTCATTTGTGTCAAATGGAAAATGTAGGCCCACCGGTGATCAAATAAGTTAAAGCGAGTGCGTTTTCCCAGAAGTGAGAGCACTCTTCCAGAGGACTGACCTTGCATGTTCTCCTGGGATATATATATTCTTGGTACATGAGCATTCGCATGAACACATACACTTATTTCACGTTCAATTGTCCTGGCAATAGATTCCAAGATACTGTGCTGTACTATAGGGTGAATTATTCCACTTATGTGGCCTCGAAGGCAGGATGAAGCTCGCTAACACCTTCTTGTTAAGTGCTAATTGTCTCCTCCTCAAAAGGCACGAATTCAAACGCTCACTTCCTTCATTAGCAAAATGTCATCACTTCTAATGCTTTTCACAACCTTTTTAGAACTTAAACCCCCTTGGTGGCAATGCCAATCTCATTTAGTAACAGCCTAGTGCTGTTTTATGACTATTTCTTTAATGAACTAACTACTAGGACCCAGGTTCTGGCCACCATCAACAGCTACGCAAATGTTATCTAGCATGACTGAACTTTTTCTTTAGAAAAAATATCTTACGTTCTGGTCATGCCAGGGATGCTCCCCATCTGTGAAGGTTTTCCAGTGATCCAGGCCTGTGCCGCACAATTCTTAAGCTTCACGAAGCAGCGAGCGGTTTCTTGACTCAATTAATATGCAAACATCTGTCGCCTGTTTGATGTTGAGAAAAAAATGATAAATCTCTGCTCATGTTTGGGCATCTGTCAGTGGAAAAGCTTTCCTTTGGGCTTAGTCTACATAGCTTTTAGCAGCTCTTGACCCTGTGGATGGTACCGATGAGAGTCAAGAACGAGTAAATTACTCAAGGAAACACCACCACCATAGTTTTTTGGAAGCAAAACCCTTCTGTTATCTCCCCCTTGGCTTGAGTAATAAGCCTCAGTGGGTGAGTTTCTTGCCCTTGCCTGATTGTGATTTGGCTCAGGAACAAAATTCAATTCTCTCAGGGACACATTACAAATTAAAACTGATGATTTGATAGCGCTAACAACAAAAGCTCAAACGTAAAGACATTTTTGTTGCAAGGCCAAGTGATATGCTTATATTTAGAGAAATTAAAATGATATTAACGCTTATCTCACAGGGGTGTCCATGCACCAATAAACGCTGTTTAGAGTTGATCTGCTAAAAAATCGATTATTTGATTCTGAGGTGTTTAGAATCGATAGACAACTTCCATGATGGCATTCAAATGGAAATAAGTCTGCGGTATGTATGTTACCAAAATTTTCCAAAATACTACATGTCCCAGAAGAGCTTTAAGACCTAGCAGAGTGTTTTGATATCAATCATATTAACTATTGTAGTGTTTGTTTATAGGTTACATTATCAAGTAATCCTCACAATCTGGAGTTTTTTTAAGTAGGTCTAAAAAACTTCATCAAACGGGTTTCACTCATATTCGAGTCATCCAAATTTGCAACACTTACCATCAGAAAGCTGCTTGGTTTAAAAGTTATGTCTGTGTGAGCTGTGCTTAACACTCTTGGGTAAGTGTGAGTATCTTTTTGAATATTATGAGTGATTCCTTCATTCGATCACTCAAAAGTATCTTTTAAAAACATACCCACAGCATGAAACAAGTAGTATGTCCAAATTCATAATATTCATTCACGAGTTCGCCTGCCCATCCAGTCCTGATGGGCAATGGTAAACAAACTTCCTCCCGAACCTACGTTGGGAACTTCATTAAAACAGTAGGTGAAAAGTACCCAACCTACTATTTCAGCAAGATTCTGAAATGTTCCCATGAAAGTGACATGACAGTGAGATTATGATGGATGTGGTGTGTCCAAATTTCATTCGTACTACCCAAATTTCATATATAGAATATATATTTATTTAACAGTCATGAAGTATCTATCTATCTATCTATCTATCCATCATTTACACATATTTATGAGACAATACCACTTTTTTACTTTAATAAATGCAGTTATGTGTGTTCCTTAGTCATGTTCAAACATCTCCAAAATCAGTAACACAACACACAATGAAACTTTAGTTTAAGTATGATTTTTTTTTTGTATGGAGAGGACCAGATTTAATCATATTGTATGAAGTATAAAAATCAAGTGTGTCAAGTGTTAAAATCAAGACACAACACAATAATCAGCTTCAGTTCCGTAAATTTATTGCTCATTATTTCATGCAGTTTATAAATTAGTCAATTGTTTACAATGTCATGGCATAATTTTGAGGAAATTTATGCTCTAGGCTATGTTGTTTGTATATGAGTTTGACTTCTGTACTTATATGGTTTATAGCAGGTGTTAACAGTGATTAACAACAATTACTAATGGAAGGCAGGGTCGGATGGGGTTGCTATAAACCATTAAATCTCATTTGATTAGAGAGAATAACCACCCCGCTTTCCTTTTGTCAATCACCGTGTCACACCCCCCACCACAAACAACACACTACATCACACCGGTCATTTACGACTTTCTACAGCCCCCCCGCACACCCACAGTCTACCACAACCCGGCAGGGGGGCACCTGCTACCGAATTTATTCGCTATTCAGAGGAAATTCACGTGAATTTGCATCAGCAGGTAAAGCACGATCTGACCGCTTTTGCGGCACAACGAGGCACAAACACGGATTTCCTACCGAGAATCGCATCAGTAATTCCGCAAGGAAAACACCCTTTGGAGTGAAGAGACAGAGCACGAGAGAGAATTCCACGGCTTTACATGCAGCAGTCACACGGCGCTGACGTCACAGATATATTTAGAACGCGTTTTTTAAATGCTTCAGACATTCAAACACCAACACAGACCTATGCTTTTCTTTAACAGCTGATTTGGATGATGCACTGGATGCCTTATTGCAAACATTTTTTTTTCTTTGGTTGAAATTCTTACTATTATTATATTTAAAAAATCTCTTCTTCATTTGTGTTGTATCTTTAGTTTGGCTTTTGTCTTGCCCACTGTGGGTTCAAATACTCTTAATCGCATTCAGTTAAATTAAAAAAGAAGCGCAAAAATGTGCTTATCTGTGTGTCTCACAGTAGCTGTACCTTTCCTTTGCTGGACATCTTGTAGGTAAAAGTATCACATATACCTGTACGCTGAGACAAATGTCTTTTACCCCACATTTCTGAGGAGGGAAAAAAAAAATCAATAGACCCACCCTGCTTCATCGAGAACCAGCTATTTTTTCTCGTCTTCTCCTATGAAATCACCTTATATTGCAGCAGAGGTCCAAATCGCTACAATTCCTGTGAAATGAGGCTGTGCAATAGAATACAGATCGTGGACTGGTTCTCCATCAAAAAGCAGTTCTAAGAAAAACCTTGGCATGTGTGAGAATCCAAATACTGCCAGAAACCCATTCAGTGCTCTGATTATGTTTGACCTTAGGTGATGGTACATTAGCATTTGCATTTTTGTACTTTTTTTTTTTTTACATATAACGTCACTATATTACTCTTATTCTGTGATAAATAACAAACTGAAAGCCAATAAAACAAATTCTTTGCAGTTACTGCACATTTATGTAGCTGTGCACAGCCATCTGTTGCAGTTAAACAAAACATTCTGTAAATTTCCAGTATTATGACAAATGTGTAAACACTCTGTGTTTTAAGACGCATTACCATTGATTATGAGAACACTTAATCCAGCCAAACCGGAACATCCTATCCTCTTCTATTTCATCTTAATTAACTAGAACATATTTTAATAAGTTGTGTTTTTAAAATGTAGTCAACACAGAATTACATTTAATGTGGGCTGGAATAAATAAATAGACACGGATGAATAACTACATTTCAGTTTAGACTTATTATTGAGATTGTCAGTGAATATTTTATTGGCATATTTCACCTTACATAAAAGCATCCTAAAATATATTTTCTCTAAACTGTTTTGTCTTGTGTTCAACTATGTTGAAGGTTACCACAGGTCAGAAGACATTGATTGAGTTGGGAAAAAAAGCAAAAAAAAAAACAGATGGCTCTTTGCTCGATCAATAAAGACAACACAACTTGACAGTATCAGAAGGCTTGTCATGAATACTATGGTGTATTACAGTAAACAGTACACATTAGTAATAAGTCAGATATTACACTTGTATTCAGATTTGAACATCTTGTACAAAAAAAGGTACATCACAGTACTCTACATAAGTCCGAACATATATTTTTTTTCTAAAAACATGTAGAGTTACAACTTTTATGATAACTAAGTGGTGATTTATGTCATGTTGAAGCTTGACAGCCCCAGTACTTATTCACCTTCATTAATTATGAAAAAATAGTGAGAATATACTTCACATCTTTTGTAGTAGAATAAAAGTGGAAAAGTGTGTCAACGATGGCAGAATTAAAATTTGTGGGTGACTTTAAGACAGAATAAAAATGTAAGTTCCTCAGTCCTTTATCTGACCTCTGCCATAATTCTACTCTGTAATTACTGAAAGAATGCTTATATTTTTCTTAAGGGCTTTATCTGGCCTTTGAAGGAAACCCCTCGAACCACTAGGGCGTTTTCCCTCCCAAACCCATCGATCTGAAACCACTTCTAAACCTCCAGCATTTCATTAGAATATGAAATCTGCTGCTCTCTGAAATTTCCCTGAGATTTACAAAAATGTCACAATGGAACAGATGGTTGCCTGTTTTTGTTGAGAGGTTTGGTTTACATTCATGGTGACTTCTGCCACACCACAAGGATCTTGGTTGGTTTCCGTTCTTTTTTCAGCTATGGTTTGCCGAAAATACACCCAAACTTCCCTAACTCTGATAGCAAACTTTTTCTGAATGAGAGATCAAAAGTGCACAAAATTGTGCTTCTCCCTCCTTCCTCCATTAACTTTAACCAGTTCAGGTTTGTAGTGCAGGTTTAAAATTGTAGTTAAATGTTCAAATACATGATGAAGTCCTGTTCTGTAATACTAGTACCACTATTAGCAAACTTAAAAAAACAAACAAACAAACAAACAAAGAGGTTGTTTTCAAGTCAGTTTCCTAAACTCCTGGCATTGGGTGTAGATACGGAAATATAGAGAAATCAAAATTGTTGTATTATAGCCAAACACAAAATGTAAATATTCTTAAATGCGTCTGTGTTTGCGTGAATCATTCGTGATCTAGCTTCCTATACAGAAGTAAGTGTGTATAAGGTTTTTTTTGTTTTTTTAATGAATCTATGCAAATCACCTTTCCTAATAATGTGCTAGTTAAGAAGTTCCGCGAATAAATGCGGCTAAAGTTTACAGTCTCAGACAGACCCACTCATCACCCAACGGAGGAGAGGGACGGGGTGAGCAGAACTCATTACCATTTAAAGGGACAAGGTAAAAAGGGTGTTGTTTTAAATACCACTGTCAAGGCCCAGAAAAGTATGAAAAACATTGTCAATCTGCCATCAGTGGTTCAATCTGAATTTTATGAAGCTAAGAGAATACTTTTTTTTACACAAAAAGGAAATAAAAATAACGACTTTATTCAACAATTTGTGTCATCAAAATGACTGTAGTGCCATATTGAAGTGTAACCACTGGACATAAGCGGCGTACGTTGTTCTGTGTCAGCTGCACTAAAAGGATACATCTTCTACGTATATTTACTCTTTGATTTGAACGAAAACAGCGTATTTGGCGTACGCAGTTTGGGTCCAGCGGATAAAGTAAAATAGTTATTTAAAGTAAAATAGTTAAAATAAAATAGTTATTTTGTCTTTCTTTGCGTACAAAAAGTATTCTTGTCGCTTCATAAAATTCATGTTGAACCAGTGATGGCAGATGGTCTATTTTGACGATGTCTTTCATACTTTTCTGGGTCTTGACAGTGGTAATTACCTGGCCGTTAATGGGACAGTCACAAACCTTCCGGTTTTCATCCAAAATATCTTAAATTGTGTTCTGAAGACAAACAAAGCTTTTAAGGGTTTGGAACGAAATGGGGGTAAGTGATTAATGACAACATTTTCATTTTGGGGTGGAGTAACCCTTTAACTAATGTTCACAGAAAGAAAAAAAAGATAAAATATTAATAAATTCTATAGAAATATTATTCATTATTATTCTTTTATATAAATAGTCATGTTTCTTTATAATAGAATGTTAATTTTATGTAAGTTTAAGTACTTACAGCACTTTTATGTTACATTAGTAAATGTTTATTGAATGATTTTAGTGTTTGTGATGTGAAACCCTGACTGTGTGAGCAACACTGAATTATTTACATATTTGTGACCCTGGACCACAAAACCAGCCAAAAGGGTCAATTAGGATGGTTTGTTAGGATAGGCAAAAATATTAAAATCACCTTTAAAGTTCTTAGCAATGCATAATACTAATCAAAAATTAAGTTTTGATACATTTACAGTAAGAAATGTACAAAATATCTTTATGGAACATGACCTTTACTTAATATCCTAATGAGGAGATAAAAGGAGATAAAACAGGTTAGATAAAGCAGGAACTTTATACAGGCTGGTATATTATCCAAAATATCTGCTAACTTAGCTGTCATTTTTTCTTTGCCTTAACAGAATTTACGCATAGTGCAGGAAAATGGTTTTCATGTCTTTTTTTTTTAATGAAACACAACTGAATGAATGACCATTAAGGGAGCTATTAACACAACTAATTAGAACATAATGTTTTGTATCTAAGATAAAATAACCTACACTTGAATTTCAGCCCTCCTGTTTGTTCTGTGATTGAATCCTCAGCCAATCATTAGTGACCCTCATTTAAAGCCTGAATGCAGTTCAGGTCAATCCATCGATAAGCTGACCTGACGTACCACCTGAAATAGGCTTGCACCGAGGGTCATGATGAATCAATCAGCGCAAGCCAGCTGAGAGATATTATTACGCTGTCATTGTCCATGGACACAACAATTCATTCCCAACCTCCGTGCCATCATCAGCACAATTTCCTCTCACAGCCTGCACAAGAATAACTGACCCATTGTTGTTTGATCTTGTTCAAATGCCTGTAAGCATGCCATGCACTGTCTTAAATAGGATCCAATTTCCATAATTGAAGAAATGCATTTGTTAATATTGATTCTTCATGCCCACACCAGAGGATGTCCAGAGGGGTATTTACAACGAGAAAAAATAAGGCATTCACATTTTATCATGCAGCCATTTCTAAGCAGCTGTAACTCAAGATAAATTGCTTATTCTGTGCCCTCCAAGCTTTTGGGACCCTGGCTTAATGAAGTGGAAAAGTCCCTTTTGTAATAGCTCCAATTCATTGTGTTGTCCTGTCAGAGTTGGAATGGAGAAATCATTGCGGTTGCTGTCAAAGAGGTGGACAAAAGGCAGAAAGAGAAGGTCAGGCCACAGAGTCATCAGGGACAGAACAGCCCATTCTCCTCTTCCACGGCACACAAGCAGTGACTTAAGAGGAAAGTGGGTTTTATTGTATTAGTCTGCTGTGAGGGCCGTGATGCATGAAGTTCTGAAAGATTAGCATATGTCACTCATTTGCTGATTTGAATTCCTTACTATTAGGCCTGTCAACCTATACTGATTTCAGCTAGTCAATGACCTCTCTTTATTAAAGTTAATTAATTTAAATTTAGTCATCACACTGATTATTTCTGGAAAGCTGTTTTTAAGTAATTTGTATTGGACAAAGCATTATTTAAACAAAATATTTACGTTCATGACTTTCTACTGTGGAATACTTAAGGTGGGTTTTCGAAGAATATCTGGCAACTCTTTTAATATAATGACAGTAAATGAGGACTGGGGCTGTCAAGATTCAGTAGAGGTCCATAAAGTGGTTCACACTATTCTTTATTCAAAATGTTCCCTAACAAACTATGAGTCCTGAGAAGTAGATGTCCAACTAATGAACAAATTGCACTTTTGAGTTGGATTTCATAGAATCAGTTGATCTGGTGCACAAAACCTTTTTGCAAACTAGACTATTTTACTTCTCATTTTCAACACACTATGACTTGAGTCTTTAGAAGAAGCAATGTCTGCTTTATGAACAAATCACTTTTTTTGGAGTTATTTTTCCTTACATATTAGCTTGAGAGAAGTACCAATATCCAATTAATGAACAAACTGCACTTTTGAGAATGATCTTTTCAGTGAACCAGTCTGAATGGTTTATTCACAACTTAATTCACTATAGCTCACTGCCTTGACTTGTGAGATGTAGTGATGTCCAATTCATTAACAACACACTTGGTTATGTTTTAAATAAATAAATAAATAGGTCCAGTTCACTAAACCTATTGGAATGATTAGTTCACATATAGTAAACTATTAATTTCTCATGTTCAGCTCACTAGCTTGTGAACTGATGTCCACTTTCTGAACAAATTGCTTTCAATATCAATTTTTTGATTGGATCTTTTCAATGATGATCCGTTTTTAAAAATTATTCTGAATGATCTGAATGATTCATTTTGAATCTGACTGATGTTCTGATTTAAATCATGAAAAGTAGCGATGTCCAATTCATGAACAAATCATACTTTTAAAAGTACTTCAAAAACATTCATTTTTCATTTATTCATTAATCTGACTGATTTGGTTTTCAAGTTCAAATCAGTGATCCAGTTGCACAACCTGCCCCAACAGCACACGTACATCACGGAGACGTCTATTTGACATTTGCATTTACATCTGCAAGACAAATTTTATAGAGTGTTTGCACATCTGCAATATATACACATATTCTATAGGATGTTTCCTATCCGATGTCAAAAAGATGTTTATTAGATGTCTTTAAGATGTTTATGATTTAGAATATATAAAACTGACATCTTAAAGACATCTGTCAGATGTTTGTACACAGCAGAAGCTTTCCAGATCAAGTGATCTTTAACAGGCATCTTGCAGACATACATGTGCTATCTGGGGCAGTGTTGCCAAGTCTGTGGTTTTCACACGGAATTGAGCTACTTTAACACAGTTGCCACATGTTGTTTTTGATGTCTGCGGGTTGAAGCGACCCAAATAAAGTCATATTTAGCCCCTGGAATGTGCAATGACCAAGGGAACTCTGACAAAAAATGTGTATTTTAAATCCCGGAACGTGATTTTTAATGAGGGCCCCCCCTCGAAACACGATTAGGCTAGTTTTGGGCTAGATTGAGTAGCAACTAGGTGGGTTTTGTAATAAAAACCTGGCAACCCTGATCTGGGGCATGAATTCTATTACTTAAAATTACTTAAATTTGGTGTGTTTCTCATATGAAGTTATCACGTGTCAAGAAGACTTGGAATACATGGTTTGGAATGAGATGAGGGTGAGTAAATGATTTTCAGTTTTGCTATGATTTTAAAATAATTTTGGATTAGCGATGAGCAATACTAAATGTATGCTGCTGCTTTCATTGTGATGTTTGTTGCTTAACAATAAAACATAATTCCGATAATTATTGTAATAATGTTTCTAAGGAAACCTAATTGAGAAAGAGAGAAAAAAGTTATTATTTTGTGCATAATTGCTAGAAGAAACCATATGGGGTTCTTTCTCTTTAAGACACTGGACAGCGAATCTCAGCTCTGTCCTTCACGTGTTAATGAGACAAATAAATCACCCCAGCATCCTGCCTTCTTTCCGAGACGGGAACGGCGAATCCCAGCCTCCCACTGCCTGCTAATCATTGGGTGGGTCCATGCGGATTCAACCTTTTGTATGGCTGCCAGCTCTGCCCGCTCCCACAATGTCTGCTTCCCCTGTCCTGTTGAGATCTCTGTTTACCCGTGGAGGCTGTCCAGAACAGGGCCTCCTGCAGGGACTGAGCTCTCTGTGCAGTGGCTAGCCAGAAACTAGTAAACAGCAATCAAGAACTGCTGCCTATCCGCATATAACGGAAACTGGTTGATGGATGGTGAAGTACTTTTTCTCTTTTCATCTTGCTGTAGACTGATGATAACTTGGTTTAAAAAAAAGTGGTTTGTTACATTGTTGTCATAGAGAGATAGACACACAAAGAGAGAGAACTCTCTTTTTATTGGATCTTTTCAGTGAGTCAGTTGATCTGGTATAGGCTATGTTCAGACTGCTAGCAAAAATACTTTTTTAATGCGATTCCAATCAGATTTTTACAGATGGGTCTCAGTCTGGATGCTCTGGCTGCTCAAAATTGGATTTCAAATTGTTTTTTGCATCACTCGTAAAGTGACACACAGCAATAGACGGTGACGGAAATGCTGAAATTATTCATATGGTAGGCATAGCCATTAGGTTTGAATCATGAATCATGAGTAGCAATGCCCAATTCATGAACAAATCATTCTTTTGTGTCTTTTAATCCATCAAATCAAAACCAGTCTATAGATAAATAGAAAGATATATAGTAATTTAATAGCATATTACAATATAATAATCCATCCCATGTAATGTAACAACATGCCCCGCAAATGAAGTGTACAATATGACCAATGTCATGTTGGTCTGTAGTTACACATGTAGCGCGCAACTAGCAACTAGCAACTAGCAACTAGCATTGAATTATTTTATCGTTCCATTAAGTAATGTTCTTGCCCTCCTGTGTCTTTAATGGATTTAAGATTGCTCTGAATCTCATAACCCATGACTGCTGTCTACTCATTCTTTGCAGTGTATTGTAAGCGAGACAAAGAAAATTGCAGGTGGTTATTCTGAAATGCATTTCAAAGATGAAAAACTATTTTTGACATTCTTATAATTCTGGAATGTTTCCAATTGCAAAGTATAAAGTATGTACTGGTCATTAAATATATTCCAGAGTTGTGTTCTCATATAGTATCTGTGGCATATACATGTGACACTAAATCTAAATAGTATAGCATAAACATTTACCTGCAGATTACTGAGAGTCTATGTCTGAGTCTGAGCAGATTATTGAGAATAGTCTACATTTGAGCCTTAAACTTTTGTGGCTTTAATAAAGCAGAAACTATACAGGATGGTTAATGTTGGTTAGTTTGATGATTAATTTGTGCATTTTTGGTGTATCCACCAGCACAAAAACTCTGAAAAGAAAACAACAGCCAGTTTGTTATGGGCTGTCTAAGAAACTGTATCATCCAGTGAGCTGTTTTAATTTGTAGCCAGTTTCTATGTAGATAGCTAGCTATTTGAATAAGACCACCTCCAAGCCATAGGGATATATTCACATATCTCATATCTCATGGCCCAAAGAAAAAAGGGGTGGGGTAAAGAGACATGCACCCAAACGGGAGCTGTTTTTGGTAAAAAGGGGGTTGTTTTACATGACCATTGAGGAATTTTAACCAAAGTATGTTACAGACATTTCATGACGACCCTAAAGAATCATACCAACTTGTGGAAAATTGGCAGCTGATGTCCCCTTAATGAGACAGTTCTGAGGATCTGAAGGGGCCCACTCTATGACATAATTTCTTGTTTGATGCATATTTGTACTGCATATTTCTGCATGTTGGTTGCTCCACATTACATTTTTTTTTTTTTTTTGGCAATTTTAGCACATGATAGTTTATTTTTTTTATTTTTTCTAACATGCAATAATAAAAGGTAATACCAAAGTACTTAAAAGGATAATTCCTCATTAGTGTTGGGCAAGTTACTCTGGAAAAAGTAATTAAATTACTGATTACTGATTACTCCTTTTAAAAGTAATCAAGTTACTTTTCTGATTATTTTATTTCAAGTTACATTACTTGTTACATTATTTTTTTCCTGTACATCTATGCAACTGACCTGAAATATTAAGTTTAATTTCGCCTAGCCACAACATACCAGTATAAACGAACTAGATAAAATATGTGTTATTAAAGCATCAACATTCACAAACCACTGTTAATTTGAACTAAAAGCAAAGGCTGCTGCTTGCATGGTTTACTCACCCTTATGTCATTTCAATCTCATACGACTCTGAAACACAAATTAATAGATTTTTAATGAAACCTAAGAGGTTTCTTTCCCTCCAGTGAAAGTTCAACAACCCAAACCCATAGATCATTAATGTTTTAAAGACATTGTAAAATCTATCCATATGAATTTATGGTTTAATCCAAGTCTTGTGAATACAATCACTTAACATGATGGCTAGAATTAATTTAGTCTTTTAGTCACATATAAACACATACATCAAAACACATACTGTAACAACAGAAGCTCATGCATGCATCACAAACATTTGAATCCCTGTGTTTACCATATGTGCACTACGAATGTGTGTAAATCATTGTTTAGTATAAATAAAAACCTCAGTTAGAGTGTTCATCATATACAGCGACTGTATCTCTTCACAAAACTTTGATTCATATGGATTCTTTTTATAATGCATTTATGTCCTTTTTGGACCTTCATAGTTTTGTTTAACTGGGCTAAAGGGCTCTGAATGATCCCAGCTGAGGAAAAAGGGTCTTACCTAGTGAAATGATCAATAATTTTCTTAAATAAATTAATATTTATACACTTTTTAACCTCAAATCGTCTACACTGGCTACCTATTAAGTTCTGTATCAGTTATAAAATATTACTACTTACTTAAAAGGTCCTAAATGGTTTAGCTCATGCATACCTAACTAGTCTACTCTCATGCTACAATCCATCATGCTCCTTAATGTCCTAAAACTCTGGACTCTCGGTATTACCTAAGATAGCAAAGGCAACTAAAGGAGACTGAACTTTAATTTGGCTCCCAAACTCTGGAATAGCCTTCCTGATAACATTTGGGGTTCAGACACATCTAGATTAAAGACAACTTTTTAGTCAAGCATTCACATAATGTATCTCATAACCTTGTACTTCATATACATATGATCAAATGCACATTTTCATTCTTTTTCTTGGGTTGAACACATCATTTATTGCTTGGATAGAACAGTAGCTATGCTAATTTTTCTCTATTTGCTTCTCTGTTTCTGCCACGGCATCGGCATCCCGAGGTAACTATAGGATATACACAAGCTTCAGTCTGGAACAAACCATTATGAAGATCTGAAAAGACTGAACACCTGCTATACCCTCAGAGGACTGCAGATGATGCCAACCCTGGCCTGAACAAAATACAAAACTACCAAATTTTGCTATAACTTTGATCGCAACATATAATCATTGCCGTTAATAGTGTTCACCGTTTGTTTGAATATATGCCATTAACTAACTGCATGATTTTTACTGTACACTTTTGCCATAGTCACCACTGATACACTACTAAATATAATGTAGAAAATAAAATTTTCTGTGAAGCTGCCTTGCAACGATTTGCATCATGAAAAGCACTATACAAATAAACATGAACTGAATTGAATCAAATAGAAGTGTATTCATGTAACTGTATGAATTTTATGTATTTATATATATTTTTTAATCAATTAAGAAGAAACAGCTTACATAGGAGTCAATAGGACCCACTCTTGTCCAGAATAGATTAATTATTACATTAAGTTAGCTCATCACTCCCACAGCAGCTTCATATAGCAACCAGTGGCCTTCAGCTCCCTCTTAAACCATTTACCTTGTCTGTCTGTCTCGTTATTATTCCACACAGGTCTCTGTTAAATGTGAGCAGATTATTACAGAGAGAATAAAACCATTTGACAGGAAGATCAATGGTTGACTTGATTGATTGAACATCCACCCAAATGAATGACACCCCGGAGACAGAGCTCTGGCTATGCCTGTGTCAGATGGATAGATGTACCAATACAGATAATCTGAAAATCAAGGTGGGTTTTAAACATTGTGCCCTCTGCTCGACTCTAAAACAGATGCACTTTTCTAAACAATAATGTCGCCCTTGAACCCACAATTTTCAAGACAGTGTCTAATAAATTATTGGCATTCAGGATTATGGGACTGGGTTATGCAGGAGAAACGTTATTTTGAGGTTACAAACAAATGAGAGGAAAAATACCATCACAACTTAGTTAGAGGATATTTTTTTCTCCAGCTCATCATCACGGCAATCCTCCGACATTTGTCAGGCTCTGTAATGGTGATGAATAATTTAAAGATTAATTTCATTAGAGGCCCAGGCTTCTCCTTTGGGTAATGTGCATGTCACCCCCACCTCCCATCCTGACTCTATTGCCCTGGGGGAAGACAAAGCATCATTTGACATTGACATTGATTAAAGCCCAAAGATGTTTGGACAGCAGGGCTAATATGCTGTTAATACTGTTTCTCATAGATGCCCTCGTGGTTGCAGGGGGCCTATCTGCTGTTAAATGCCTGTAGAGATGCCTTTTTCTTGTCAAAATTAACAAGGCACCCTGCAACAGCTTTGAGTGGAGGATTAAGAGTGACACTTTAAAAAAGGAATCAATTATTAGTTTATTAATTCAAATAATGTGTCAGCACATTTCACTCTTAACTACAATATCAGTGTAAAAGTATAAATATTATTGTGAGAAGCATATGTGTTGCAAATAAATTATGACCTGACAACCATACTGTTTTTTAAGGTGTGTGTTCGAAAAGTCAGTAAAAGATTTCATTGGCTGCTTCTTTTTGTGAACTGTTAACACACATTTTTTAACCTAATAGGAAAACAGGGATAGGGAACATTGTTCTCTGTTAAATAGTTGCTTATTAGCATGTATATTAATGAAATACTGGCTGTTTATTAGCACTTATAAAGCACATATTAATGCTTTATTCTACATGATATTCTCTCTTAACCCTACACTAATACCTAAACATAACTACTACAACAACTACCACACTTACTATCAATTTATCAGTAATTAGGAGTTTATTAAAGGAAAACTCTTTAGTGAATAGTGAATGATTTGTTACCATTAGTTAATATGTATTGTAACATAGTAACACTTTATTTTACGTTTTCTAGTTGCTTATTAGCATGCATATTACTAGAATGTTAGACATTTATTAATACAAATTAAGCACATATTAATGCCTTATTCTACATGACTTTATTCTACATCCATAATCATACCCAATACATAAACTTAACAACTACCTTACTATTAATAAGCAGCAGGAATTTAGGAATTTATTAAGGGAAAAGTGTTACCTGTAACATTTACTTACATTTTGAAACAATAAATAGTTTTGGATGCACTACATTGATCAAAAGTGACAGTATAATTTTTATTTTATTATTTTTTATTTATTTATTATTATTATTTTTTTTTTTTTAAGGGGAAAAAAATCAACAAAAATTAGAAAATTAGAATATTGGAGTGATTTCTGAAGGACACCGGACACTTTCTGGAAGAAATAATGGCTGCTGAAAATTATAATAATAATAATAATAGTAATAATAATATTTAACAACATTAAAATAGAAGGTAGTTTTTTGTAATAATATTTTACAATATTGTGGGTTTTACTGTATTTTTGATCCGAAGTATACATATTTATATATTTTTTTCTATTAATATTATTAATATAAGAACACCATTTAATGATTTATTAAAATTGAGTTTTCTTTAATTTTCTTATAAACTTGCATATAATATTTTGAATTTTGTATACGCTTTATATATTCAATATGTAAAACACAAACACACACACACACACAAACACACCTGTTATAAGTAAAATATTTTCTAAAAATGATTAATTAATTGATAATTGCTTTATTTTTTTTTACTTTTCATTTTCTTAAGGGGAAAAAAATCTACAAAAATTCAGAAATTAGAATATTGGAGTGATTTCTGAAGGAACACTGGACACTTTCTGGAAGAAATAATGGCTGCTGAAAATAATAACAATAATAATAGCAATAATAATATTTAACAACATTAAAATAGAAGAACATTAATTAATTGATAATTGCTTTATTTTTTTTATTTTTCTTGCATACATTTTTATCACTATTGCCTAATTCCCTGAATCTTTTTGGCATGCAGTATGGCAAGTTTTTACTAGCACTATAAAAATACGTATTTGAATATGTATTTAATATTAATGGTGTTGTACAATGCAGTACTTCAAATTTAAGGGAATTACATTACTGACTCTGTTGCTTTATTATATAGTTTTCAACATGCTCTGTGAGCAAATACTTTAAATTCTTGGTGAAAATATTTTAGCTACCTAATGAATATATCTGATTACATTATAATCTATGAATTCAAATAAACTTTGTCAACTCTTATTCTATTTTGCACCAGTCTTGCTTGGATTATAAAAGCACTTCAGCTTAGTAACTAATTATGTGCGTGAGCACATTTTCCAGTTTAGAAGAGGTCTACAGTAGAACAAATGTCCATGTCTTCCTCTCATCTTTGCTCCTGCTGAAAATAAATACAATTATCTTATAATGGGATCCATAGAGATAAAAGTACTCCTCTATCAAACCTCTGGAAGAGAAAGGATGTTGAATGGAGAGAAACTCCAGTTTAAGTGCTTCCTTTATCAGCACACCTTTTTATATGCAAATGTGGCAAGTCGCCTATTTACTGGTACAGGAATTCAGGTGAGAATTCACCACATCTCTCCTCCAGAGGTGGCCTGTAATCAAGTGCTGACACACTCGAATGTATTCCAGTTGGAAAAACAGCTTTGGGTTCATATGTGTTTAAAAAAAACACTGTTTCCAGCTGTTAAATCTGGGCATGCTACTAACATTTTTTGGCAATCGTAAACTGATGTAAGTGATGATATGGGAACTGCTCCCATTGGAGCAGTAACGTGGACATTGTCTATCACATAAAATGCTCTGAAATATATTACAAAGTCCTGTCATGAAACTCAAGATGGCGCAGGTTAATAGGTTCTAATCCTATCAGATATAATCACATCTTTATCCACATGGCACAGCTGATTGGTTTCTTTTTCGCATCAGCAGCCAATGAGCTTGCTGTTCAACATTCAAATACTTAGCTAGTGCTTGCTGTAGCAGTTGCAGCGTGCTTCATAAAGCATCTGAAATAAACATGTAACTTGCACTTAGTGTAAATAGCATATCACTAAGAAAATACTGCTATTTTTATTTAGTCTAAATAGAATCCACTGCTATTTCCACTTAGTCCAAATAGCATCTATTGCATTTACGCAACATGTTTATACAGCTGCAGCAAAAATCAGTCTAGCATTTGTGATTGTTGTGAGGGCACGGCGTCAAGTTACAGACATGAGGACAGGTTTAAAATAAATAAGCATTTGTGTTTGTATACACTTTAACCAGGGTATTTAGCGATGTAATCTCAATGTCACTTTTGGTTATTTCTAAGGTTGATATTTTTATTAGCTGTGCTGAGTGTTTGGTTGATTTCAGTTGCACGCAGTGTCAAAGTCATGCTCTTTTATCGTCCTAATGGCTTATTATGCAATCAGAGTTAAGTAGTTTGTCATTGACAATTATCAAATGACTTTAAATTATGATATTTTGCTTCAGGTGGTTTCTATTTTTTTTTTTTTTTCTTCTATCTAGTAGCTTGCAAGCTAGCTAGTAGCATTATCTATTTATTAACTACACATAGTGCACATTGTAACTAGAGTTAAGCCAGTTCGCATGGTAGCCAAGGAACACATATTCATGGGCCACTAGAGCTAAGCCAGTCGGCATGGTTGCTCAGGCACGCGTAGTCATAGGCCACTAGTATTAAGCCAGTAGTGGTAAGCCAGCTGGCATGGCAGCCCAGGCACACATAGATGGTAATACATGTGGTTCACATGGCTCTTTGGGGCAGCAGTACATGTCTTGATGATAGATCTGTTTGGGGGGTGTTTTATCTATCCTGTCCTGTTTCCATTCCTTCTATGTGCATGGATATGTGCATGTCTGGTGATGCAGCCGTTTATGTTCAGCAGCATGCACACATTGGCTTGCATTGTCCATTTCTTGTGTCTCCTGCTTTGTTGGGGGGTTATTTCATATGTATGTGCAGTGTACTATTTACTACATGCTCACAGCAGCATGTCTGTCGATATATTGGCAGTAGAAAGTATCAGTACTTGCTCTGCTGTAGCAGCAGTATAGAAGATCAATTCCGGCATGACCAAGCATATTAACATTGTTAAGTACATTACCATGCTAAAACTCTCAAAGAGTTGTCATGACAGAAATACAAAATTCTGTCATGAAAATCTACTTGGCACAGGTTGGTAGGTTCTAACTCAATCATTACTGTATCCTGTAAAGATATAATATGGGGTAATTTCATGTATTTTATATATGGGGGTTATTTCATATATGGGTCATTCCACGAAATTGGTGGCATTTCTACTTGGAAAAATTGAACAATAAAATGACCAAGAACATCCTAATTTTGGGGGGTGACCACATGTCCATTAAGAAAAATATGTTTTTACAAGAGAGATGTCTTTGTCCAACATAAAATATAGTTAAAGTTACAAAGGAAAAACCTGGAATGCTGTATCAAATATCATTTTTACATATTTTATGAACTTGATAACAGAAGCAGGATTGACAGAGTAACAGGGATGACAGGACACATATTCTTTAGCACACTGCACATGTTTGTTTACATTACTGTAAAGTTTTACCATTTTAAATTGCATTATATTGTTTTGCATTTACTTGGCATACTGTAGTTGTATGACAATAGTAATAGTATTTTATTTTTTTTCAATAGTATTTTTTTTTTAAGTTAAAGTCAGTTCAGTTTATTTAGCACATTACATTTTTAAGAGATCCAATGCCTTAAGAGTATTTTAATTAGATAATGCATCAATCTGTTTGTCAGTGTTCATCTGGTTCAGTTATTAGGCAAGGAAGATGATCAGATCTTGGTCTTTCTGTGATCATCTAAAACCAGACCAAGATCTTGATGCTGAAATATGGTTTCACTTTATTATAGACTGGGGTAAGAGTCTGCAGTCACCTTGCTGCTTTTGTTTGTGACTGAATTTACATAGATGCATTATTGACAGTAAGTTATGGGAAAAAAAAGTTTTATTCAGACTGATCGTCCTGTCCTGGTCATTAACAACAACAATAGTAACTGTAACAATAATAACTAAAAACTGTAATTGTTGTAAGTGTTGGAATCCTGGTTGAGAGATGATGTAGGCTCCTAGAAGTGATGTCACTTGAATGTACATTGTTTTACATGATGCATTTTTTAATGAGGGTAACAGGGCTGACATGAAATGAGGGGACACCAATAAAATGATTTATATTTTATAGGAAAAATGTATACTTATGCCAAAAACATTGGCTAACAATAAGACTGTATTTAGAACAATATGCAGACGTGATTTTTATATAATTTTGCCTTCTTTTTGCAGCTGAATAGTGAGTAGACAGGCCAAAAACCTTACCCTTATCAGCATAAATGCTATTTAAATTATTTCAAATAATGTTTGATTGAATTTTAAAATGTAATATTGATGAAAGAATACATACTATTGTTATGTTTTTAAATCGCTAATTTATTTGTTGTTATATTAATTCTATGTTTGATTATTTCTTAGGGGCGCAAAAGACACAGCTTTTGTGGAATAACCACTATGTTATATGTGCAGCAGCAGCAGTATTTCCTACATGCTCAGCATGTTGTGAATGTATTGGCAGTAGTCTCGGTACTTGCTCTGCCGCAGCAGCAGCAGCGTGGCAGATCTATTCCTCCAAGACCAAACACATTAACCTTGTCATGTACATTACCACGCTTGAACTCTCTGAGAGTTGTTATGACAGAAATCTTATGTAAAGTTTTCATACATTTTGTATAATTATTTTGTTAAAGATATAGTATCTTGCACAAACAAGCTTTTCCTAAACTGCTTAGTTAATTATTATTATATTATTAATAATATTGCGGCATTTTGACTATTGCGGCATTTTGGAGCAACTACAAAACCTGGCATAAACCTGCAGAAGTTTTTGTGCTAACAAAAGAAGTGAGTAAAACAAGCCATTAAGGCTGAATAAGACCACAGGGCTTACTGAAGGAGCTATTGAGGGATTACTGGCATTTTGGTGCAGAAGGACCATCCTGAATTCAACTAGATTTATTCTAAACCCTCCACTACAGACTTAAGTTTGAATCGCCATCTTTTCTCATTTTTTTGTCATAGAGACCTGCTGACCAAATTTCATTCTACACATTCATACAGCATGAGGAATAAAGTGCTGATAAAGTGAATGCATTTGAAACTTTAAAAAAAGGATTTTCCCAAGTGTGAATTTCATATGGTAATTTTGTCACCGAAAGATGACCACAATCCAACAGGTAACTAAGTCTATATCCATGGTTCCCCTTCAGTCGTTTCACTACGACATTACATATGGGAACTTGCTTGAGAGTCCAATCATCTCCAAGCCTTATTCAAAAGGCCAATGAACATTCATGAACATTGGCGAGTGGTATTTGCATGCCGAGTCACTCCCCCGTACATACGGGTATATAAGATGGCGGCATGCAACCACTCATTCAGACTTTTGCTTTTGGAGCCTCGTCTCTGAGCCGAAGAAAGATAAAAAAAAAAAAGAAAAGAGTTCCTGAGTTCGCACTCTCTCTGCCAGTATAATCCTGCGGGCTGTCGTTTTCACGGCATCAACGCCTCCCGCACTCCAGCGAGCGCCCCGTCTGAGTGCACGGTTGTGCCGTGGTTCCTCCCTGGGCGGACCGGGATTTCAAAAAGAGTGAACTTCTCGCGGCTGTCGAGGACATCTTCCCGGTATGTCTCTCCGGCCGTGCGCTTCCGGGTGCGGTAGTTTCCTCGCCTCTTTGGACGGACATGATCGCTGTCTCACGTGTCTGGGCCGAGAGCACGCCGAGGCAGCGTTCACGGATGGTACGTGCGTTCATTGTGAACGTATGTCCATGGCTGCGTTAAAGTCCCGCCGCTCATTCATGAGTAGGCACCCCTTGTTGTCTTCCCGCGGTAAGTCGTTGAGCCGTCAAGGTTTTTCGGCTGCCGCAGTGAGGCACTTGGGGGACATTCAGGTGACTGTGCAGAATGTTCCATCGGCCCCCAAAGCCCCGCGAACTTCTGCGTCACCGCGCAGTCCCGTTGAGCTGCCAGAGCAGTATACCTCCCCGTACAGCGGGCTGGGTATCTCCTTTGGCGCTCCCCAGGAGATCGAGATGTCTGCTGCAGCATCAGAGGGAGAGTCTGACGATGAGGCTGACGACTCGGCGGGTCGGTACCCCTCTGCGGTTGCCGCCCCGTCTGAGACGGATGCTGAACTGTCGGCTATGCTCCTCCGAGCCGCCAAGGAGATCGGTCTGGAGGTGCCCAAAACACCTCCGGCCGATCCCTCTAGGCTGGATGATTGGTTTCTGGGGAGGGCTCCCGCGGCACCGCCGCGCTCTCCCCCAGTGCCTTTCTTCCCGGAGGTGCATGAGGAGCTGGTGAGGACTTGGCGAGCCCCGCACTCTTCTCGTCCACGTCCCAGCTCCTCTCCCCTCGCCTCTCTCGACGGCGGTGCAGCCCGGGGTTATGAGGCGGTCCCTCAGGTCGAGTGCGCTGTCGCGGTGCATCTATGCCCGCCCGGCGCTGCCACCTGGCGGGATCAGCCCCATCTCCCCTCCAGGGCGTGTGAGTTCTCGTCTGCTCTCGCGGGCCGGACTTACCACGCCGCTGGACAGGCTGCCACTGCCTTGCATGCCATGGCCACCTTACAGGTGTACCAGGCCAAGGTGTTGAAACACCTGCACGAGAGGGGTTCTGACCAGGGTGCAATGGAGGAACTCCGCGCCGCCACCGACTTCGCCCTCCGGGCTACGAAGGTGACGGCGCGTTCCCTTGGTCAGGTGATGTCCACCATAGTGGTCCAGGAGCGACATCTATGGCTGACCCTGGCCCAGATGGCAGATGTCGACAAATCACGGTTTCTCGACGCTCCTATCTCCCAGGGCGGCCTATTCGGCGACACCGTCGAGGACTTTGCCCAGCAGTTCTCGGCGGTTCAAAAGCAGACAGAGGCGATTAAACACATCCTGCCCCGCCGCGACATTCCAACCACGTCCGCAGGGCCCCAACCTCCGCCTGCTCGTCGCCGAGGGCGCCCTCCCGCGGCTTCCAAACAACCAGCTCCGTCCCCTGCTAAGGTACATGACACCAGATTGGCAGCCCGACGTCGAGCTGGCCGTGGGAGAGCGGCGCCGCCCGCGTCTCAGGGACCGGTCACCCGCAAAAGATCTGCGAAGCGTCCCTGACGCGGGCAACCCGGAGGTGGAGAGAATCGCTCTTTGGGGGACGACAACATCAACGTCCCCACTCCCGGTGGAGGGCCGGGAGCTGTCACAGAAAGAGTCAATTCTCTCACCTCCGGGGTTCAGGCCCCGAGTTCCATCTTTGAGCAGCGCCCAAGAAGTGTCTCCTCGGATTCGGACTCGGAGCCTGATGTCGCCAGCGCGGGAACCAGGGAAGAAGGTAAGCGCTGCCCAGTGCAGTCTGACTTTTCTCCAGGACGTTCTTCCTTCTGGGATCAGTCCCCTTCCCCTTCCCCCCCCAGGCTGCCCCACTGCGGTCACGTCGGTCAACGTCCCTTTGATACCCCTGGCGACCAGGCTGGGAGCCTGGCTTCAGCTTCCCAGCCCCTCGCGGTGGTTGATTCGGACGGTACGTCTCGGCTATGCGATTCAGTTCGCCAGGCGTCCGCCCAGGTACAGAGGCGTCCTTTCCACTTCTGTCCATTTGGACACACATGCCGCTGTGCTTCGTGCGGAGGTTGAAGTCCTACTGGCGAAGGACGCAATCGAGCCTGTCCCTCCAGCCGAGATGAAGTCAGGGTTTTACAGTCCTTACTTCATCGTGCCCAAAAAGAGCGGTGGGTTAAGACCCATCCTGGATCTTCTAGCTCTGAATCGGTCCCTTCTCAGGCTGCCGTTCAAGATGCTCACGACGAAGCGCATGCTAACATGCATTCGTCCCCAGGATTGGTTCGCAGCCATCGACCTGAAGGACGCGTACTTTCACGTCTCGGTCCTGCCTCGACACAGACCCTTCCTACGGTTTGCTTTCGAGGGTCGAGCGTATCAGTACAAAGTGCTTCCATTTGGCCTCTCCCTCTCTCCCCGCGTCTTTACGAAAGTCGCGGAGGCTGCCCTGTCCCCTCTTTGGCAGACGGGCATTCGCATCCTCAACTATCTCGACGACTGGCTTCTCATAGCTCACTCGCGAGATCTGTTGTGCGAACAGAGGGACTTGGTGCTCCGGCACCTCAGCCATCTGGGCCTTCAGGTCAACCGAGAGAAGAGCAAACTCTCCCCAGTGCAGAGGATCTCTTTTCTCGGTGTGGAGCTGGACTCGGTCAGTATGACAGCCCGCCTCACCAACGAGCGCGCGCAGTCAGTGCTGAAGTGTTTGGAGTCATTCAGACACAAAACAGCGGTCCCTCTCAAAACATTTCAGAGGCTCCTGGGGCATATGGCAGCCGCAGCCGCAGTGACGCCGCTCGGCCTGCTTCATATGAGACCGCTTCAGCGCTGGTTACACGATCGAGTCCCGAGATGGGCATGGCACCGTGGCACACTCCGGATTGGCGTTTCCCCGCAGTGTCGCCGCCTGTTCAGCCCGTGGTCAGACCCGGCCTTCCTTCAGGCCGGAGTCCCCCTGGGACAAGTCTCCAGGCATCTTGTGGTATACACGGATGCCTCTTCCACGGGTTGGGGTGCTGTATGCAACGGGCAAGCAGCATCGGGCTCCTGGACAGGACCTCGACTGCAATGGCATATCAATTGCCTAGAGTTGTTGGCTGTGCTTCTGGCCCTTCATCGCTTCCGACCGACGTTGCGTCACAAGCACGTGCTTGTTCGCACCGACAGCACAGCGACTGTAGCCTACATCAACCGTCAGGGTGGTCTACGCTCCCGTCGCATGTCACAACTCGCCCGCCATCTGCTCCTATGGAGTCAAACGTGGCTGAAATCGCTACGTGCCGTTCACATTCCAGGAGAACTCAACCGTGCAGCCGACCAGCTCTCACGGCAGTCCACCCATCCTGGAGAATGGCGACTCCACCCTGAGACAGTCCAGCTGATTTGGAGCCATTTCGGGGAGGCCCAGATAGATCTGTTTGCTTCCCCCGAATCCTCCCACTGCCAGCGGTTCTACTCCCTCAACGAGGCTCCCAACAGCCTCGGCAGGGACGCACTGGCACACAGCTGGCCTCCGGGGCCCAAGTACGCCTTTCCCCCAGTGAGCCTCCTTGCACAGACACTGTGCAAGATCAGGGAGGACGAGGAGCAGGTTCTGCTGGTTGCGCCATACTGGCCCACCCGGACCTGGTTTCCAGAACTCATTTCCCTCGCGGCAGCCCCTCCCTGGAAAATCCCCTTGAGGAGAGACCTTCTTTCTCAGGGGATGGGCACAATTTGGCACCCGCGCCCCGACCTGTGGAACCTGCACGTCTGGTTCCTGGACGGGACGCGTCAGACCTCTCCGGCCTTCCACAGGCCGTGATAGAAACTATCACTCAGTCCAGAGCCCCCTCCACAAGGCAGGCTTATGCGCTGAGATGGGGTCTGTTCGTCGACTGGTGTTCCTCTCGCGGGGAGGACCCACAGAGATGTACGATTGCAGTAGTGCTTTCCTTCCTGCAAGAAAAGTTGGAGCGCAGGCTGTCCCCTTCAACTCTCAAAGTGTATGTTGCTGCCATTGCAGCGTACCACGATGCAGTGGATGGAACATCCCTAGGTAAGCACCAACTCATCCTGAGGTTCCTGAGGGGTGCGAGAAGGGTTAATCCCCCCAGGCCGCACCCCATACCCTCTTGGGACCTCTCCGTCGCCCTCCAGGGCCTGCGGGAGGCCCCATTTGAGCCACTTGCGTCGGTTGAGCTAAAATATCTGTCACTTAAGACAGCGCTCCTGACCGCACTGGCCTCCATCAAGAGGGTAGGGGACCTACAAGCTTTCTCTGTCGACGAAACGTGCCTGGAATTCGGGCCCGGCGATTCTCACGTCATCCTGAGACCCCGGCCCGGTTATGTGCCCAAGGTTCCCACCACGCCTTTCCGCGATCAGGTGGTGAACCTGCAAGCTCTGCCCCTGGAGGAGGCAGACCCAGCCTCTGCGCTGCTGTGTCCAGTTCGCGCTCTGCGTATATATGTGGACCGCACTCGGCACTTGAGACGCACCGAGCAGCTCTTCGTCTGCTTTGGAGGTCAGCAGAAAGGGAATGCTGTCTTTGACTGAGGTTGGCCCATTGGGTGGTAGATGCCATCTCCCTGTCGTACCAAAACCAGGGAGAGCCATGCCCCTTAGGTGTTCGTGCCCACTCCACATGGAGTGTTGCCTCATCCTATGCGTTGGCTCATGGCGCCTCACTAGCAGATATCTGTAGAGCTGCGGGTTGGGCGACACCTAATACCTTCGCCAGGTTCTACAACCTTCAGCCAGAAGGCCGATGTTTCCCTCATATATCCCTAAAATCTATGGATATATTGAATTTCTTGTGTTCCACATGTAGAGATTTCATGTGCTCCGCCCCCCCAACTCCTGCTTCAGTACAACTGGCATCCCTGTGGGGCCCCCTATTGGCCCCCAGGGCGCTGGGAAGGTTACGCTCATATCCGTCTGCTGACACGTCCGCCTGTCGGCACGCGGTGTGTTGCGTAACGCGACGTCTGGTTCGTGGCCTGTTCCATGGGTCTGTTCCCATATGTAACGTCGTAGTGAAATGACTGAAGGGGAATGTCTAGGTTATGTACGTAACCCTCGTTCCCTGAAGGAGGAAACGGAGACGTTACATCCCCTGCCACGACCTGACGTCGCGCTGACGCCGGGCTGCAGCTCGGCTCCTGAGCAAAAGCCTGAATGAGTGGTTGCACGCCGCCATCTTATATACCCGTATGTACGGGTGTTACGGTTGCTGGTGCTGGATGAAGGACTGGATACAACGTACGATATAACATTTATTTTAATGACTTTTTAGCGAAACACGCAGGAACAGAGAAACATCCACACACACTGAAAACCAAATAAACATTAAAGACCGACAGGGAACTCAAGATACAAACAGGCTTAAAAAGGGTAACTAATTATTGCAAAACAGGTGAAGGGGATGACGCTAACGAGGGTTAAACCAAAGCAGACAGATTGACGGGGGAAGACAATGGGAGAAACCAAAGACATAAACAGACATGAATGTAACATAACGCCCCCCTCCGAATAGGCGCGACTAGCGCCGTACAAAATACAAAAAAAAGAGTAGGTGGGCGGTTCAGGAGGCCATGGCTGGACAGACAGTTCAAATCAACATAACATAGTCCAGGGGGGTGACGAAGGTGGAAGGAGCCAGGGAGGAAACAGGAGGGACCCAGAGCAGGAGGAACCTAGCAGGACCCAGAACGCAGCCATGATGACCCACGGTGGAGCCGATGGAGGGAGGAGCCATGGTGGAAGAAGGGCTGACGACTCCATGGGGCCGACCGACGGAGGCGGAGCCGCTGGTGGAGGAGCCTGAGGCGGAGATGGAGAGCCGAAGATCCAGGGCGACACCGAGGATCCGGAGGGCCAAGGCGGAGCCCTAGGCTCTGGCGACCAAGCCGTAGGCGGAGATCCGGAGGTCCGCGGCGGAGCCGGAGCGACAGAGGATGGAGGCTGTGCCAGAGGGAGGGAGGAGGTCCACAGAGCCGGTGGGACGGAGTGACGAGGCGCAGCCGGAGGAACAGAGTCCTGAGGTGATGAAGGGACGACGACCGACCAGGGCGGAGCCGGAAAGACGAGGGAACCCGGTGGAGCTGGTGGACCGACGGGCGACGATGGAGACGAGGGCGCTGAGAGCCGTGGTGGAGCCGCAGGATCGGAGGGCCGAGGCGGAGTTCTGGACTCTGAGGCTGGAGGCGGAGATGAGGGATCCTCCAGCCCTGACGCCGATGGAAGCTGGCAGACCCGCGGCGAGCCCACTGCACAGGTTGTGGGCTGAGGGTGAGCAGAGGAGCTGTCAGGGGACAGCGGTGAGCAGACATACGTTGACATAGGCAGAAGAGGGAGGGTGGGTGGGAATTCCATACAGACATGTAGATCAGAACAGATGGATACTTCAGAGAAGAAGTCTACTAAGTCCCCAGAGTTATTCTCTAGATCTTTTGTAGAAAAGTCAATCAAGTCCCCAGAGTTATCATCCAGCTCACCCCCAGCAGTGGTGCAGTGGGCAGGGCTCTCCATAGCCCTCACTTGCTCCATGTTGCACTCCCCCGTCACGGTAGATGTAGCCGGCTCTCGCACCTGATCGGACGTGTAGGGCTCTGGCTCTGTGGCGATCTTTAGCTCTGTCGCTCGTGGCTCTGGCTCGACATCCGCGGTGGGCTCGGGCTCAAACTCCGCGTGTCAGGGTGTTGGTTGGCTGGGCTCTGGGTTTTGAGTGGGGCTGACGTCCTTCTCGACGATGTCGACAGTCCATGACGATCCACAGGACGCCAGCACCCACTCGATGTAATCCGGTAGGCTCTCTTGAGGACCCTCCCCGGATAGCAGCGCTTTGGTGGTGGTGTTAAGTCCAGTGTAGTAGAACTTGCACAGGCTGCTATCCGGAAAGTGGGAGTGTTCTGCCAGGAAGATGTAATCACGGGTGTGGTCCTCAAGAGAGCGTTCCCCCTGCTTCAGGATGATGAGGAGAACAGTAGGATCCATGGGGGTAAAAATCAAAAACAAAACACTGAGAAAAGACGGAAAAAACAAACGCAGGGGAAAACACCGGGTAAAAAACTGTTTTGGCCGGTCTTTCTGTTACGGTTGCTGGTGCTGGATGAAGGACTGGATACAACGTACGATATAACATTTATTTTAATGACTTTTTAGCGAAACACGCAGGAACAGAGAAGCATCCACACACACTGAAAACCAAATAAACATTAAAGACCGACAGGGAACTCAAGATACAAACAGGCTTAAAAAGGGTAACTAATTATTGCAAAACAGGTGAAGGGGATGACGCTAACGAGGGTTAAACCAAAGCAGACAGATTGACGGGGGAAGACAATGGGAGAAACCAAAGACATAAACAGACATGAATGTAACAACGGGGGAGTGACTCGGCATGCAAATACCACTCGCCAATGTTCATGAATGTTCATTGGCCTTTTGAATAAGGCTTGGAGATGATTGGACTCTCAAGCGAGTTCCCATATGTAACGTCTCCGTTCCCTCCTTCAGGGAACGAGGGTTACGTACGTAACCTAGACGTTTCTGTTATTGAATTGTTGACAATCTGGGAAAATTTGGGAGTAAGAAAGAAAGAAAGAATGAAAGAAAAGAAAAGAAAGAAAGAAAGAAAGAAAGAAAAAGAAAGATAACTATTTAAACCCCATTGCTTGTTTAAAGACCACGATGTGTGACTGCATCACACTAAAGAATTGAGAAACCAAAAGTTGTACATTTAGGCTCTACATCAAAGACATAATGGAAACAGGATAGCAAGGCAAGCCTGAATAAATGAACTTGGCTGGCCAGCTGATTTAATTAAAGTATGAGCAATTCCAGAAAGCCTGAATAGCGCACAGAATCTCTAGTGAATTGAGATAAGCGGACTTTACTAAAATTATCAAGTTTGTGAAATGTAGTATCACTTTTGCAAGCTGCTACACTATATCTTGGGAGACTAATTGACAAGGTATATATTGATGAGTTGGAAAGGCCCCTTGGATTTGCTTAGATTTCTGGGTGCGAGACAAAAGTGATTCCGTATTCAGCAATTGGATTAAATAGCTTGATATGAACTGTCCAAGGCAGGTTGCCAAGTCTCCACAGTATCACAGTTTGAGAGGAAAATACCATTTATCTAACCAAAAAGAAAGCAATTTTTCTGCACCTGCACAATGAGCCTTACCTTTTGTGTTAACCAAAGTTAACTGAAGCAGGAATCAGTGCTTGTTTTTCATGCCTATAAATACTGTAGAAAATCGATTGAAGAGTTTCCTAGACATTCCAGCGGAGACTGAAAGATGATATTAAATATGCGAGACATAAGCTGACCCTTACCATGTGTTGCTTGGGTAGTTACTGGAAAATTCTCAGCAACACTAATTAAGCAGTACAATAAAAGCAACTTCTAGTTAAAAGCAACAGATTAACATGACACGATTGCCCTTGAACTTTTGTACAATCTAAAATTTGAACCCCACAGGTCACCAATATGCATTGTCAACCTGAGTTTCAATCACAAGTTATTTGCAGCTCCCTCACGTCACTGAACTTTTGGTGTTTCCTCTGCCACTGGCTTTATTTTTCAAATCTTATTGCCTGACTGCAAATTGTTTCAATTCTGACTGAGGAGAGTCAGCATAGTCATATCCTCTACTTGGTTTGCAGCTGATCTCTATTCTCAGAAGGCAGAAGAAAGACACATGACACCTCCCTACTGCGTCATATCAGTGACACATCTTCAAACCTGCATCAGTGGAATTGTTTAGACCAGCCTTGAAGACCAGGCCTAGGACACACTAGACGATTTTCAAATCTTAACCAATTTTTAAACCATGGGAGACCACTGACATGAAAACAGTTTTATCTGATTTTTAGCCTTAGAACCCTCTGAAATGCATTTAACCGCGAGACCACACACTTGTGATTGTAGGAACGATTTCACAATGACACAAGATCTCACGGAGACTCACAAAATCATGACTAGAGAAGAAAAACATAAGAGGACAATCTGCATTGTCAGCTGGCTCTACTAGTGTGTGTTCTGTTGTACAGTAAAAAAACAAATTAAGAAGAAGAAAAAAAAAGAATATGGGTCATGTTCTTTCTCAGGACTCTTGTGGCATGTTTGTAGCTGCCAAGATTCAGCTATAGAAGCACGCAACATCCGATAGATCAGTGGTTCTCAACTCCAGTCCTCGAGGCCCCACTGTCTCCCTGTCTTTGTATGTCTCCCTCATTTAACGCACCTGATTCAGATCATCAGCTCATTAAGAGAAAGCTCCATGAACTGAACTGAGTGTGTCAGATTCAGAAACACACAAAATGTGAAGAGCAGTGGGCTCAAAGGACCGGAGTTGGGAACCACTGCGATAGATGACGCTTGCTCTCATTGGCTATCACAGGTATCATGTCAGAGGCAGCCCGATCAAAAGTCATAAATATCAAATGTGTTCCATAGTTCGGGGAACAGAGGAAGCATGCGGATCCATATGCATAGCTTTATTCAGAGATGTGGTCATACACAGGCAGGGTCAAACAATGGCAAACAGGTATATTGAAAGCAAAACACTCGAGTAGTCCAGTAAACAGGTGTGGAATTACAAATTTAAGAATCTGTTTAAAATATGCTGATCTTATGTTCTGACATAGCATCACATAAAAAACTAAGGTGGAATATATTGTATTTAGCATTTAAGGTAAATATGATGTTATCAGACAAATGATTCTCTCAAGCAAAGTTTGTAGCAAGAGGTTCCTGCCAGTTCCTGTTCTCTTATTGTAAGTCAAATGAGCCAGATTACTGAGATGTTCACCTTTTGTTTGCAATGGCTCTTGGTGCCTCTGCCCCAGTCTTCGACTAGTTATGATGACTGGATTAGGACTGGTGTAAATGGTACAGGCTGCTATACCTGAATACTTCATTTGCATGCTTTGTTTGGGGTTGTCACCCAGGTGCTTTGTCTCCATACCTAAGCACTGCCCCCTAAATGTATATAAACTACAATGTATCACTGCCTTTTCATGACTGCAGCGCCACGCAGCGCATTCTCAATAAAGAACTCTGCTGAAGATACCCAAGAGTCTCCTGGTCTTCGCTTCTGAGTTTCCAACACAGACAAGGGTCGATCGATGGCGAACGTAATCCAGGGGGGCAAGGAAAAAGAATAATCTACAAGGCAGTAATCCAGGCAAGGAGCAGACAGAGTCCAAACAAGACAAGACGAGAGATAAATCCAAGACAGGCAGGAGATCAGGAAACAGGCTATAAGACTCAGGCAAAGAACAGGACTAGACTTCACTTAGAAAACTAGGAAAGGCTTGGTAAAGTAGCTATTGCTTACACAGTGATAAATGCTAAACAATACTTGGCGATTTGAAAGAGGAAGTCCATGGTTTATAAATTGTGTTTGATTGGTTGCAGCTGTGTGTGTAATTAGTGCAATGGATGATGGGAAATGTAGTTTGGGGTGACATGGGAAAGTCTGTGTAGTCAGAGAGTCAGTGTAATGGAAGAGCAACCTCTGGTGACAATTGGACGGAAGTCCATGAGCTGGGTTCGTGACACAATCCACCTATCCTAAACCTAACCAGTAGTGTACATTAGCCTACAGTATATTTTTCATGTAAAGATGATCTTTGAAAATAATCTTTCTTCATAAAGCCTTAGTTCTCCTTGAAGTAAGCTTAAAATTTGCTTTTTTGGCAAACTTCATAAAATACATTTCCGTAGAGCTGAAGTTTTGGAGAATCTGGGAAAGGTTTTTTTTTTTTTTTAAAGAATAAAAATAAAGTATAAAGTATAAAAACATATGAAAATGAACTTCAAACAATAGTTTTAAATACTCAATAAAGCAGATTATGCTAATAAAATAATTATGTGTCAAGACTTAACATAATTATGTGTCAAGACTTAAGGATATTACTAGCACAGGTGTCTCAGTTATCACTATAATGAGGGATATAACAAATGAAGTTTACTCTCTAAATGACTGCATATAAAAGTATGAAGCCTTCTGGAGCTAAGAATCTTGGCAAGCTAACAGTTTTACATTAAAATGCTCACTGTGATTCTCCTTATAGCAAATCTGTAAGCAGATGAGACAAACCAGCCTTGACACATTTTTGTTTTTTGTAAAGGTACAATACATGTCATGCTCTGTTCACCAACATCTTCACCTGACTGCCTGTGCTCGCTTTCAATGTGTTTCAGTCAAAAAAAACAAAAAAAAAAACACCCAAATATTGAGCAAAAAGACACACTTTCATAAGATTTGGGAATACCACAGCTTCCTGGAGACTACACAATGCTAATCTAATGCAAAGTGAAAGTGTCACAGGCCATATCACCTCCTTAAACCAACAGAGCTCAAATCCACAGTGACCAACACCTCCTGCATCTCTAACTGCATGTATTATGCAGTTTTTATCCCTGCATGCCTGCATCAACATATACTGTATATGTTGATGCAGGCATGCAGGGATAAAAACTGCACAATACATGCAGTGCAATTTTTGACAGACAGAATATTCAGCTTTGCCATTTAGAAACAATAAATTTTTACAGCAAATACAGAAAAAGTATGTGACTCTATGGATTCACCATGGATTATTGCATTAAAAAGTCAACAATAGTCAAACACAGTAAACAAAGGCAATAGATAAATTCACAGTGAAGGGTGGAAAAGTATATAAACCATTGGATTTAATAACTCGTTGACCTTCCTTTGGTAGCTATAACCTCCATCAAACATTTCCTGTAATTGCACATCATATCTGCATGACGGTCAAGAGGAACTTCACACCATTTTTCTTTAAAAACTGTGTATGTTCAGCAATATTGCTGGGGTGTCTAATGTGAATCAAGTTGAGGTCAACTGGACCACTGGACCACTTATTGGCATATTTTCTTCTGTTGAAGTCATTCCTGTTTGATTTACTCTTGTGCTTTGGGTCGTTGTCCTCTTGCATCAATAAACTTCTGTTAGAGCTTCATTTACTGGAAATATGTGTAGTGATAAATGTTTTTGATAAGTCTATACAAGTGTATTTTTCAGTGTACAAACATACAAAAATCCAAAAGTTTGGGTCACTAAGATTTATTAAAATAAATGTATAAACTTTTGGGTAACACTTTAGTATAGGGAACAATTCTAAGTATTAACTAGCTGCTTATTAGCATGCCTATTCATAACATATTGGCTATTTATTAGTACTTATAAAGCACATATTCTGCATGACCATATTCTACATCCCTAATCCTGCCCAAAACCTAAACTTAAGAACTACCTTACTAACTACCAATAAGCAGCAAATTAGTAGTTTATTGAGGCAAAAGTCATAGTTAATGGTTTGTTAATAGTGAGAATTGGACCTTAAAATGAAGTCTGACCAACTTTTGTTTAGCAATTATACATTTAATTGGTCAAAAGTGACAGAAGAGACATTTATAATATAATAACATAATTCTTTCCCTTCATCAGCAAATCCTGAAAAAGAAATATCACAAACATATTAAGCACCACAACAATGTTAACTGAGCATCAGATCAGCATATTAGAATTATTTTTAAAAGATCATGTGACACTGAAGACTGGATTAATAGCTGCTGAAAATTCAGCTTTGCTATTTTAGGAATAAATTACATTTTAAAATGTAATTTGTAATAATATTTTACAAAATTACTGTTTTAAATGTATTTTTGATCAAACAAATAGCCTTCAAAAAGAAACATCTTATGCAACATCTTCTTTTAAAAAAATCATACTGATTTTTGAATGGTACATGTAGACATTACCTAGGAACGAATGACCTTAAACCTGCATTGCACACATAAATGAAAAAGTCAGCACTTTCAATTTAAAGATGTACTCAAGTCACTTCTCAGCAGAAGGTCTTTCAGTTCCGTCAGGTATTATATTATTCTGCAACTGTGGTATAATATGTGATCTGTGACTTAAACTGGAGTGTGTACCTTACATTAGCCCCTACAATGGACATGCTTGCACAGCATGTTAAGAAGGCATATGACAGCTATTGCAGCTCCGAGGTCAAGAATGAGATCCACACACCTTTGTTATTACATGCATCAAAACAAATAAACAAAACAGGTGACTAGCTCCTGTATATGCAGTTGGAACACAACATACATTTGTTCCCTTTAGTCAAACTAAATTCTGTTCTTTGAGACCAGCAGGATGTATTACTGTATATGCACTGAAAGGCCTACACTGACAAAATGGAGTATGTGTGTGATGTAGATATGAACACTAAGTTTCAGACATTTATTCCGCCCTCTTGAGGGGCGTAACATCTGGAGGCAGCACTGAGGATGAATGATTTGAAGGCTGGCTCTTAAGATGAAAGACATCTCCAACAGCCACTCTACCTCAATTATAATCAAAATGGTTTCTAGGAAATGAGTCCCTGCAATCTGAGGTTAATCGGTAACAACACGGCCTACTTTGAGGAGGTCTGTAATACCTGAAGAAAGCTGTCTGTTAGCTATCAATCACTCATCTGTGTGTGATCTGCACGCTGACATATTTGCTCATGGACACAGTTTTGTTTGAGCCAGTCATTTGAGCTGTAGATATCATGTGACTCCATCACAATGGAGCTGATTGGCTAATGGCACCAGAAAAATGCGCTTACATGTGTATATTTCCTGTTTAATCAAAGCCAATAGAAAGCAGCCCTGTTAAAAAAAAAAAAAACAGCATATGCTGGTTAGGTAGGCTTTGATGCTAGGATGCTGGTTTTAGCTGGTTTATGCTGAGCAAAAGAGCCACCATAAACTAGCAAAGGACAAGCATAAACCAGCTAAGGACCCACTAAAACTAGCATCCCAGCATCAAAACCTACCTAACCAGCTGTTTTTTTTTTTTCAACAGGGAAGCCTGCAAACTTAAGCCAAAAAAAGCATAACAGCTAAAGATAACACTTCCGGTTTGGGAAAGGAGACCAAAAACTGTATTTTTTGAATGGATGTCAATGGAGAAGAGGCTTCACTACGCTGAATAAACAGGTTTTTAGAGGAAACAGCTTAATGAATCAACTGCATGTCGGCTAATTTACAACATATTTTACACTAAACAATACTTTTTGATTAAACTATTTTTAGTTTTTAGACAAAAAAAAGCCATTTTATAAGAGAAGTCGGTGACTTTTTGCAACAGCTTACAACACTTCCCATTCATTCCTATGGTATCAGTAAACGGTTATTGAGTGTTGCACAACTCTGAACTGAGATTTAATTATGTCAAGGCTGTAATGTGACTGGTTGTCAAGGCACACGTGATCCAAGTTGACCATTGCGCTTTACAGACCCTCTCATCTCCCAATAGTAAGAAAATCTCTGGTTTAATTTCAGTGCTTCAGTATTATGTATTTATATTTACCTTTTGCTAGTACAAATTGAAATGATGTAATATTTCAAGAAAGTACTTCCTAATCCATGTAACCTTATATTTTGCTCCCTAGCCTCCTGCATGATTATGAAAACACCTGTTTACCTCTCCTCCTCCCCATTTAAAAAGCTAACAAATGCCGTTAAACTTAAGTTCATATGTTACCTAATGCTCACTCTTTTTTACATTAATGTTGTGGAGGAAAAAATGCTTAATTAGTAATTTTAAGCACTTCAACTATTCATGTTAACATTATTCATTAACTCAATCACAGTCTGTAAAGGTCATTTATTTGGTCTTTGTTAGTTGTGTAGACTTCTACTTTCTACACATCTTAACAAATCGTGTATCAACCACTTATTAATTACTTGTTCATGTTTTTACAGTACCCAATCTAAAGTGGAAACTATTAATCATTTGTAAATGTTTATGAACAATGGCAAAATGTGTCCCAAATTACCTGAATTCACCCTATTTACATGTCTTAACAAATCATTTATTAATCATTTGTTCATGTTTTTGCAGTACTCAATCTAGAATTGAAACTATTCATTATCTGTAAATGCTTATAAACATTTACTCATAATCATTTAGTATCTTTATGGACATTAGACTTAGCTGATTTAACAACATTTAAATAAACAGTGGTTAGTTAAGTTTAGCGAAATGCTTGCTAAATACATAAAATACACATTGTAATTTGGGTGTAAATTTTTTATTGCCTCAACACTTATATTATACTACTATATATAATTAAACAGGATATTCCTTGAATCATACATTAACAGGAGAAACAAATAAGTGTTTCAAGGAAATACTTGTTCATTTATCAAAACACTGTAATACAAACAAATTGAACTGTTCTTTTATAATAATCAAAACGATCCCTGTACACTGTTGCCCCCTTAACCAAACCTTAAACCTACCAATACCACCAAACCTGGCCCTAACCTTACGCGTATTACACCTTCATAGCAGCAAAAGGGTTGTACCTTAACATAACCTTTTAATCATTGTATAGCATCTGTTAAAAATATTTGTATTTTTTTAAGAAATGCATGATCATATGAATCGAAAGGTAAATGACATTTGTAAGAATTTTATCTGTTAATCATTAGGTAATGTTTAATAAGTTTATTCATAAACATTAACAAGCACATTATGTCATGTTTCTATATATTAACTAATGATCCATTAAGCATTATATAATGTTTGTTAATTATTTAATAATAAGTTATTATAAAGTGTTTCCTTGTACAGTCTTAGTGATTATTCGTTAAGTGTCAATGATGGAAAGAGTAATTGATAAAAACAGAAGAAATGTAAATTAATAAAATCAGTAAATCAAATGTAGAATGTACATAAAAGAAGATGGCTAAAGTGCTTAATCTAACAAAATAGATGCTAGTATGCTGACATTTAAGCAGCAGAGAGCAAAATCTGCATTTTATTCCCCAACCAGTGTTTTGTACTATAGTGCTGTGTGTAAGCCAAAAGACTTATTTTAACCCAAGTAGTTTAAAGAATGCTCGTTGCAGAGGGTCGTGAAGTAGTATTAGTCACTTGCGTCCAGTGATATTTGATTTTGACCTTCGCCATATGCACTCAGCAGTGTCTGCGTACTTATTATGCTGCAATATTGGCCATTTCCACCTCTCCAAATGGTTGTGGGGATCATCTAAATGCATTTTTGAAAGCCCTACCCGCGGTCCTTCGAGTGGCAATGTCATCAATTTGCAGGGCATTTCAAACACGAGGGCTCAGAACAGCTCACACCAAAGAGCTCTCCTAAATGACCCTTACAGAAGGGAACAGATAAAGGACACTCTCCAGAAGTCAGGCCATAAAACACCCCCACAATTCTTCTATGTAAGCTTGGAAATGTAATAAATAGTACAAAATAATAAAATTCTAAAATTGTAAATTAAATAAAACAAGTGTATTTATTAATAAAATTTTATTTATTAATAAAATTTTATCTTTAATAGACATTTTTAAACATTGTTACATATCATCTTAAAAAAAATAAAAAGCAAAAAACAATGCTACATATAGAAATAGATATAATAGATCTAACAATGCACATACATGAATGCAGGTGCCCATTTATGAGCACAATTTATTAGACATCAGTTGATAATTTTAATTCTCAAGAAGCCAACATAAATTTGCCCCCTAGTCACCAAAATGAAAAAAAAAATAAAGCACATTATGTAAAAACCCAGGTCACTAAAATTCAGTGCTAAATACAGAATAACAAAGCATGGCTGAATACAGAAATTCTCAAATTGCAGTTACTCCCAATTATCCCATCTGCTTTGTAAAGCTTAATTTGCTATAAAAAAAACAAAAACAAAACAAAACAAAACAAAAAAAAAAAATCAGATCGAAAGTCACTATTTTTTCATAGCTGTTTTTCTTTCCTTTCCTACTCATTATTCAGAAAGTTCTCAGAGTTCACCGAATAAGACTGAATAGCGTGGCTGTTTGTACAATTACATGAAGTTCTAAATGTAGGTTCTGTCCTGTCCTGTCAATAATCATTACGGGCCCATATAAGCAGCACTCATTGCATCGTCCCAGCGTCAATTCTTCCCTCTACCTCCCCTCTACCTCTATTTCTGCTATTCTCCCTCAGTGTACTACTGCAACGAGGGGTTGAACTCTGAGCTCAAGCTGAGCCTTGGGTTCGAGCCTCCTCGACGTACAACAAGCCAAGTTCATTTACCAATAACCATCAGGACTGGATGGGCAGGTTAACTTGTGAAATCTCAAAAGGCATCTGTCTGAAATTAAAGAGGAAATCCGCATGCATTTCACATCATGCTGCCAATTCCTTCATCCAAAATCAAGATGCCCCGGAAAGAATCAAATTTATCTAACAATATGGAGATAAATTAATGGGAAGCATTGAAAAACATCCCTTCTGCATACTGAATTAAAGGACACTAGCTTGCAGCTACTTCTCTTCAGGCAAGCTCTCATGCAGGAAATGAAGGATTACCTGCACAATCTCTTCACAAGAATGAGTGTGGCTGGTAAAAGAAGCAGACACAGTGGAATAGAGCTGATGAGCCTTAGAGTGGCTTTCATTAAATATAAAAATAAAGGATCTGACAGCAGATGGGTGACTAGGGACATTGTGATATTCCTTTGGGGGGTGATGACAATAAAAAGGGCTACGGTGAGGTGATGCAAGGTTAACACACAAGGGAGATTCCAGCCTGTTTACTTAAGAGGCAGCTTGGTTTTGCTTGTAATATTCCAGGTTTCAGTGCAAAGTGCATGGACTAAAATCAATCTATCATTGGGGGTGTTATGATGAAGCTTTATGGCGGATGAGGCGCTCTTTCAACCAATCCTTTACTGATGAGTTCAAACCATGAGTGGAGGATAAATTGTTTGCCTTTGTCAGAAAACAGATCTAAAATCCCAATGAGACGTACATTAAAAACTGATGAAAGATGTCAGTGATTTATCTCTTAGACTACTGCACTAAATTCACCAGTAGGTGGCAACCATAAAAATGTTGGTAATACTTTAGTAAAGGGACCAGTTCTCACTATTAACTAGTTGCTTATTAACATTCCTATTATTAAAGAGTTCACTGGATGCAAAGTTCACTTTTACATGTTGTTTGAACATTAATGTGTGTTGGCAGTGTATGTACAAATCTACCATATAATGACAAAAATCCATGCAGTGGTTTTAATTAATCTGTAAAAATAATATCCCCTTTTTTCAAATCTAGCCATTCTCAGACACCGACAGAGGCCGCTCCCACGATAGTTGACTGACATGAGCGTCTTACCTCAGACCCTCCCTAAATCGGCTGTAACAGCCGGAGCAGGGATGTAAATTAGACAAGAATATCTCAGATTGAGTGAATGAGGTGTTGTGTTGCTGGATCTACACTGTAAAAAATTTCCCTGTAAAAAAACCGTAATCTACTGGCAGCTGTGGTTGCCAGCATTATACTGTAAAAATACAGTGTGCTACTGTTTTTGAAATTAACAGCAAAATGCCGTTTTGTCATCTACAGTGTACAACTGTAATTTAGCAGCATATATCTGTTAAATTACATATTACACTGTAAAAAAAATCCCCTGTAAAAAAACGGTAATCTACTGGCAGCTGTGGTTGCCAGCATTTTACTGTAAAAATACAATGTGCTACTGTTTTTAACTGTATCTGTTAAAATACATACTACTCATAACTCCATGATTTCGATTTTCAATGCATATCATACCCTGCATTTTCTGTTTGACTATTACAAAAAGAACAAAGTCCAGTTATGTTTTGTTATTTTATTCTGATATAACACTAGATAAACTTTTACAATATTCCCTAAAACAGGCATGCATACAAACATACAAACATGCATAAGTCTTTATTTATTCATAAAATACAAATGTACTCTCAAATCAGTTTTTAAACAAATGGTTTATAAAAGATATCAGATGAAATGACTAGTGTCTTTAATTAATCGTACCTTTATGTTCCTTTTGGAGCTCAAACGTTTGGTTCCCATTTATCTTCCATTGTATGGGCAAACATTTCTCTATGACAATATCTTAATTTGTCCTCTAAGAGAAAGTCCTGCTGGTTTGAGACAGCATAAGGTTGAGTTAAGGATGAGATACTTCTGGACTGATGTTCTTCTTCATCATCTTAGGTCTTCTTCTGCAGTTTTTCCAGTTATTTTAGACACCTCTTTTCTCCACTTCCACTTCCAAAACAACAATTCACAAATAATTTACTCACCCCCTTTTCATCCAAGATGTTCATGTCTTTCTGTCTTCAGTTGTAAAGAAATTATGTGTTTTAAGGAAAGCATTTCAGGATTTTTCTCCATGTAATGGACTTGATTGGTGCCCCGATTTTGAACTTCCAAAATGTAGTTTAAATGCAGTTTCAAAGGACTCTGAACGATCCCAGCCGATGAAGAATCTAGCGAAAAGATAGTTTTTTTTATTTGGAAAATAAAAATTTGTATACTTCTTAAACACAAAAGTTCGTGTAGCACAGGCTCTGAGATGCGCGTTCACGACACTACATACTATTGAATCACGTCGAAAGGTCACACTTAACTATAGACCCAGTGTTTACTAAGCGAACGTGCAAAGACTAAGAAAGTGCAAGTAAGTCAAACTCTGTTTACAAACAAAAAGGTACAACGATGTCAGACGATTTTGAAGTTGTAGGAGAAAATAAGATGAGTTTTTTTTAAAAAATGACCGATCATTTCGGTCAAAGACCCTTCTTCCTCGACTGGGATCATTTAGAGCTCCTTGAAGCTGCATTTAAACTACATTTTAGAAGTTCAAAATCAGGGCACCAATGAAGTCCATTATATGGAGAAAAATCATTAAATGCTTTCCTCAAAAACTATAATTTCTGTACGACTGAAGACAGAAAGACATGAGGATCTTGGATAACAAGGGAGTGAGTAAATTATTTGTAAATTGTTGTTCTGGAAGTGGAGTTCTCCTTTGACTGAAGCCTCGGAATACACTGCACAAGTCATAGAAACTAATGTAGTAGCTTTGTTTTAGTGAAACATAATGCAGACATATACTTACCAAGAAGGATCAAGCTAGGAGTCACAGGCAGGTTACCCATTTTCTCAAGGTCAGAAGGAGTGGCAGACATCTATTAGTAAAGAAAACAATTTAAAATGATCAACAACAACAACAACAACAACAACAACAAACTAATGTGCTACTTGTTGCAATATTCTACAGAGGCAATAAAACTATTTTACTCAGAGTAGAATTCAAAACTGATAATTTTCCTATTTACTTACCTGTATGCTGATTTAAACTCTGATGATGCGATAGATGATATTTAATGGAGATGTGATGTCTGTTTGTTTCTTTTCCCAAAAGAAAATGGGGACCAATCTTTAATACCAACAGATATACAGTAAATGGAGGATAAAGGTAATTAATCGCATGGTTTAGCCAGTTTTCTGAAGTGATTCAATTTGTCTCGGTGAAAACAATTTTGAAGTTTGCAGTTCCAGGTTCTAATTTGTGGTTCTTTGGTCTGATATTCTGATATCAAACAAAATTACTGGTAATTAATAATACCTTTATGTTCCTTTTGGAGCTCGAAGGTTTGGTTCCCACTGGCCTTCCATATGGGCAAAACAGACATCAGTTCTCCAGGATAATATCTTCATTTGTCCTCCAAGAGAAAGTCCTATGAGTTTGAGACAGCATAAGGTTGAGTAAATAATGAGATTTTTAGTGAATGATTTCTTGAACAAACAATAGGCAAACTTACATTTTCTTAAAGAATGAATAATTTGCTTCTGTACAAAGTCAGCCTTTGAACTACAAGGATAAGGAAAACATAATGTAAAGAATAGATAGCTTCTCTAGTTAACTAATTACAGACATCCCACACATGTTTCAGTTACAGAAATTGTGTGATGGTAATAAATAACAAATAAAATGCAGTCGGAGTATATGCTAACGAGCTAACAATGCTAACAATGCTATCATATCTTACTTGGTTACTGTTCCATGATTAAAACATCCTATCCTTTCATCAAATTATGCTTTGGTGGCTCTTTATAATGTTAATATTTAGAAGTGTACGCGGTAAGATAAAACCAAAAGTGTGGTTGCAAATAACAGCAGCAGAAAATAGCCGGTTTGAACCTCACGCTAAAATTGTAACCACAAAAGAAAAAACAAAAACATCATTTCACAAAACGTCATATTTTTACTCAGATAAAGTTTAAGATGTGCGGGTTAGAGAAAAAAAAGTTTCTTACCAGTTGTGTGTTATATGATGCCAGTCTGTATGAAAGGCTGGCACTCCTGTGGTAACTTGCTGATTAAAACACGGTCACGAATCCAATTTAAATCCCAAAAGCTTAATTGGATGTTGAAACATTCATTTTTAAAAGTAATAAGTACTTCAGAAATAAAACAATAAAAGGCAGAGCCGCAAAATGACCTCGTGCAGATAAACCAAAATGTCTTCCTTTCCCTGCACATGTACAATGGAAAATATGGTATTATGCTGTTAAACAACAGTGTCATACTGTTGCTGATCAACATATCCCACAATGCATCACAAAATACAGTAACTTACTGTTATTATATGAAAACAGAATCAGAATCAGAATCAGAACAGCTTTATTGCCAAGTATGCTTACGCATACAAGGAATTTGTTTTGGTGTCACAGGCTTCCAGTGCACAGAGACGATAACAACAACAGAGAAAATAATATAAGTTGAGAATAAAAAAATACACATATGTAAATATAAATAGACAAAAATTGCAATATAAGATTTAAGAAAATAAATAAATTGTATATACAGGTGTGCTACAGATGATAGAAAAAGAACAGAATAGAATAGAATAGAATAGAATAGAATAGAGTAGAGTAGAGTAGAGTAGTAGAATAGAATAGAATAGAATGAGATGTCGGGATGTACTGAGATGTAGGTGGTAACAAATAAAGGTTATTGCACATATTTTTATTGCACAATTGTGTGTGTGGGGGGGGGAGGTCTGGAACATTTAACTGTTCATTAGGTATATTGCCCATGGGAAGAAACTGTTCTTATGTCTGGCTGTCCTGGTATTTGTGGCTCTGTAGCGCCGACCAGATGGCAAAAGTTCGAAAAGGGGATGACATGGGTGTGAGGGATCTAGAGTGATTTTCTGAGCCCTTTTCCTCACTCTGGATGTATATCAGCATTTTAATAGTAAGGTAGTTGTTCAAACAGCATTTTACTGTTAAATTTCCTTGTAAATTTACAGGAATTTTTTACAATGTAATAATGAACATTGGTCGTCATTTACTCCCGACATCTGAGCCGCTAAAGATGCAGTGGATTACATTTGTTTGTGAAGGGAATGTGCCTCCCGATCTACATAAATGCATCTATGTTCGCGCAAATTATTCACTTACAGCAGAAGTAAGTATAAGGTTTATTTATTTATTTATTTATTTATTTATTTATTTTTAATGAATTTCTGCAATCACCTTTCCTAATAACGTGCTAGTTAGCAGGTTTCGCAGCTAAACGCGCTAATGCGGCTAAAGTAAACAATCTCTCAGAAAACAGGCTCCTCACTTCACAGAGAGAAGAGAAGAAAGGGGCGGGGTGAGCACAGCTCATTTGCATTTAAAGGAAAAATCCATCAGAATAGGTTGATTTTTGCAGAGCTAACTTTGACAAGGTAAAAAGGGTGTTGTTTTACACTACCATTGAGAATTTTTAACCAAAGTATATTATAGACTTTTCATTAAGACCCTAAAGAATCATATCAACTTGTGGAAAATGGGCATCCGATGACCACTTTAATATATTGGCTATTTATTAGTACTTATAAAGCATTTATTCTACACGACTCTACATCTCTAATCCTACCCAATAACTAAATTGAACAACTACCTTACTATTAATAAGCAGCAAATTATGAGTTTATTGAGGCAAAAGTCGTAGTTAATGGTTTTTAATGGTTTGCTAAATACAGTGTGACCAAAATACATAAATAAATAAATAAATAAATGAGTCACACTTTATTTTAAGGTCCAGTTCTCAATATTAACAAACTATTAACTATGACTTTTGTCTCAATAAACTCAAAATTTGCTGCTTATTAATAATTAGGTAATAGTAAGGTAGTTGTTTAGGTATTGGTTAGGATTAGGGATGTAGAATATGGTCATGCAGAATATGTGCTTTATAAGTACTAATAAACAGCTAATATGCTAATAATAGGCATGCTCATAAGCAACTAGTTAATAGTGAGAATTAGCCCCTATACTAAAGTGTTACCAAAAATTGTAGTTACACTAACTGCACTTTACTACACTAAATATGAATTCTATTGTGTTCTACTGCGTATTTATGTTTTTGTAAATGTAATTTGTAATCTAATATATGACCCTGGACCACAAAATCAGTCATAAGGGTCAATTTTATGAACTTGAGTTTAATACATTATCTGAAAGCTGAATAAATAAGCTTTTCAGAAATAAGCTGAATAAATAAGCTTTACAAGTACTTAAAAATCTGGAATCTGAGGGTGCAAAAAAATCAAAATATTGAGAAAATCGTCTTTAAAGTTGTCCAAATTAAGTTCTTAGCAATGCGTAATACTAATAAAAAAAAACAGGTTTTGATATATTTACGGTAGGAAATTTACAAAATATCTTCATGGAACATGATCTTTACTTAATATCCTAATTTTTAGCATAAAAGAAAAATCTATAATTTTGACCCATACAATGTATTTTTGGCTATTGCTATTTAAGACAGTAATTTAGTTAAAATTAACAATATAGTGTGGACCAAAGCATGGGGTAATTACTGTAGTTCTCAGCTCTTGAGTGAAAGAGTAATAAACTTTATGTGAGATACAGTCACATGTAATTTCACAGATCTGATATTACAAGATAAATGTAATGTGTGTTTTATTCCATTTAAGGCTTATGGTTTGTTGCATTTCAACAGTTTTATTTGTAACTGGGCTCATTTGACATTTGTATTTGTCTTTGGGGAAAGAGGGGCTTACTCTGTGTTTTCCTTATGCTGATTATTTGCATTATTCACAAATTTTGCAGATATAAAACAGTAAAAAATCAGATCGAAGTTCTTCTATCTGATTGTATAGGTTTTATCAGCTAGATGAAGCCTTCCAGTCAGTTCTCGCTCAGTTTCTGCCCCTTGTGGAAAGTCATAGTGTAAGCGGAGCCTTTAAGCGTTATTTTTCCTTCTCCAATCTCTCCCTTTTCCTTATGTTTTCTCTTCAACAACACTGCTAAAGAGCCTACAGCTATGATTTATGTGTTCGGCTGACAGCAAACATATGAGAAACAGGAGTTATCACAGAGGATGAGATTAGCGTCCTTGGCCTTTTGGCTTCCAGCTTTGAAGCAAAGGCTGCGTCCCACGATGCACATGTTTGTCAGAAACTATCATCTGCCCTATTCCATTATATACGTGCGAGTCAGTGCGTCCCACTATAGACCTTCCTTTTTTGTTCTGTGTCATGCAGACCCATGGTCAGACAGGCCATCAGCTTGAAATTGCTGTGGGAATCCTTCAGGCGATTTTTGCCAAGATGATGTAGGAACACCAGCATATCACTGTTTCAAAAGTATGGTTTTGCTTCCTGTTAAAGTTAATTTAGCGCCAGTTTCTGATAAGTGTGATCTCTGCCCTAAATCATTCACACATAATGAGACATGATATGAAATGCCTCGCCGACCATAATAATAAACATGCTTGTGTGTGGGTGTGTTTGTGTAGATGGATAAATGTGTGAGTTAGTGTGTGTGGGGGGACTGATTTTTTATTTATTTTTTTTATGGGGAATGATGGTTGTCACTGCTTTCCTATAAGCTGGCAATCATCAGGACATGATAAAGAGAGTTGAATTCATTGAGGAGACAGTTATCTTAATGACACAGTTTAACATGCAAATTTGAAAAGCTTACTGTCAGCCAAAAGTGACCCAGTTTCAAATGAAACCAGTTTCTGCAGTGGCAAATGTCACCATTATGCATCTAATCAGATCTCCACGTGACATGCTGTGATCATACTACAATTTCTTGACTGTTGATTACAGCAGCATTTCTTTCGTGATGACCTTCTGTAAGCTGACATCTGTCAAACCTGCAGAAACAGATACTAAGTCTTTTCCTTGCAAAATGATTTACGTTCAATTTGAATGAGGGGATTTCAGTTTTGGGTTCTGGGACCCCCAGAGGGTGTAAGGGGTCATCAATCAAAAAATTAATTAATCAGTGGCTTATCCTATTCTTAGATTAAATTTATACATCTAACATTTATAATGAGTGGGGAAAAAAAAAAAAAAACTCTTTCAACATACATCTTTTTTTCCCTTCTCCCACACAGCATGTGTTTTGTACATATGATTCTGATTATCAGAATCAGCTTTATTCGCCAGGTGTGTGCAAACACACAAGGAATTTTGTTGTGTTTTTTTTTTTTTTTAAGGTGCTCCTGGTACATACATGCATACATACATACAGACATATCTGACATGAGAACAGAGAAAACATTTAAATAAAATAAGTTTAAAATAAATAATAATGTGTATGAATCTGGAACAGAAGATTTATGTACAGATTTGTGCATTATTTACTCTATATACAGCTGTATAAATAAGAGATTTGCATATTTACATAATAATACTACAGAAACAGACAATAATTAGAATGGAGAAAAAAACACAGAATGAAGAACACACAATTGTAGAACACAGGTAATGATTAATGTTTTAGCTGTTTAAGCTGGAGATGGCATTTGGGAAAAAAAACTGTTTTTATGCCTAGATGTTTTAGTGCTCAGGTCTGCCTGAGGGAAGAAGTGCAAACAGGTTGTGTCCGGAGTGAGAGGGGTCTTTTATGATGTTTCCTACCCGTTTCTTCACTCTGGAGTCCTGAAGGTTGGACAGGTGCACACCAAAGATCCTTTCTGCTGTTCTAACAGTCCAAAAAACATAATTTCTTTACGACAGAAGAAAGAAAGACAAACATCTTGGATGACAAGGGGGTGAGTACATTATCTGTAAATTGTTCCTGAAGTGGAGTTCTCCTTTAAGTAAGGAATAATTGATGACATGCCATTAAATTCTTGGAAATCAATGCACACCCGAGGTGGTGATGCGGCCACGACGCAAAGAATTCAACAAACTGAAGTCAATTATTCTGCTTATACTATGGTTACCACACCTTAAGACATCGATCAGATGACATATTTCAAGGTATTCGTCTGGTTTTGTCCTTAAAATGCTGAGAGAGATTAAGCGTGTGTGAATTAGCCTACCTCTCTGAGTCTGTGTGTCTCTCAGAAGTGTTGGGCAGCAGTGTCTCTGCTAATAGTGAAACTTTAAGTTCATTTTCTTCAGGAATAACGCCGTTGTTACCTTGCTTGTGAGAAGTCATGTAATTTTTAAGCTGTTAAACTGTCAGTGATCAAATAATCAGAGCAGCACTAACAACATTATGCTAACAACAGAATGTTAACGTGTGTGCAAACTGTATGTGTGTGTGCCTGGGGGAGAGAGTTGGAGGAATAGAGTATGTGTTTTCTATACATAATAAAACTTAATTTTGTGGCAAAAACGTGGAACTAATCTATTGTTTTTATCCTATTGTTTATTGTATTTATTTGTTTGGCCAGTGTCCTTGTGGTAGGGTGACCACCTGGCAATAGGGCTGTTGGGGACATAGATGTGATGTTGCGGGACAATGCGAGGCACGTCAAGTCACCTTTATTTATATACCGCCTTTAACAATACAGAATTGTGACAAGGCGGCTGTACAGTATTAAATAGGAAACAGTACATCAACAATGCCAAAGGCAACAGTAAACACTCACATTTTAGGTAAAGGTAGTTAATCAAAAATAATAAAATAAAATGCAATATTGTGTTAAGAGAAATTGTCCCCAACTAAGCAAGCCAGAGGCGACAGCGGCAAGGAACCAAAACTCCATCGGTGACAAACGGAGAAAACCTTGGGAGAAACCAGGCTCAGTCGGGGGGCCAGTTCTCCTCTGGCCAAAAGTTCCCGTGGTCTTGTGCCGACAGCGGTCTGACCATCTGGGCTGGGTTCGGACTGGATCCGGAGGACTGCAGTGACCATCTGATCTGGATACGGACTGGATCTGGTGGTTAATGTGACCTCGGAATAAGAGAGAAACAGACTAATATTAGCGTAGATGCCATTCTTCTGACGATGCACTGAGTACATCGGGTGTTATGGGAAGTGTTCCCGGTTCCGGTTGACCTAATTAGTGCAGCCTAACAATCCTTTAACGGATTTGAATTATAGGAATATGTTGATTTGTTATGTGTAAGCAAGGTTAAAGAGATGGGTCTTTAATCTAGATTTAAACTGACAGAGTGTGTCTGCGTCCCGAACATTGTAGGGTAGATTGTTCCAGAGTTTGGGCGCTAGATAAGAAAATGATCTCCCGCCCGCGGTTGATTTTGATATTCTCGGTATTATCAAGTTGCCAGAGTTTTGAGAACGCAGCGGACGTGAGGGACTATAATGTGATAAGAGCTCGCTCAGGTACTGAGGAGCTAAACCATTCAGGGCTTTGTAAGTAATTAGCAAGATTTTAAAATCTATACGATGTTTAATAGGGAGCCAGTGCAGTGTAGACAGAACCGGGCTAATATGATCATACTTTTTGGTTCTAGTAAGAACTCTAGCTGCTGCATTTTGGACCAGCTGGAGTTTGTTTATTAAGCGAGCAGAACAACCACCCAATAAAGCATTACAGTAATCTAACCGTGAGGTCATAAATGCATGAATTAATGTTTCAGCATTTGACATTGAGAGCATAGGTCGTAGTTTAGATATATTTTTGAGATGGAAAAATGCAGTTTTGCAAATGCTAGAGATGTGGTTTTCAAAGGAAAGATTACCATCAAATAGCACACCTAGGTTCCTAACTGATGACGAAGAATTGACAGAACAGCCATCAAGTATTAGACAGTGTTGTAGGTTATTACACGCTGAGGTTTTAGGCCCAATAATTAACACCTCTGTTTTTTCAGAATTTAGCAGTAAGAAATTACTTGTCATCCAATTTTTTAACTCAACTACACAATCCATTAGTTTTTCAAATTGGTACGTTTCGCCTGGCCGCGAAGAAATATAGAGCTGGGTATCATCAGCATAGCAGTGAAAGCTAACACCATATTTCCTGATGATATCACCCAAGGGTAACATGTAAAGCGTAAAAAGTAATGGCCCTAGTACTGAGCCTTGCGGTACTCCATACTGCACTTGTGATCGATATGATACCTCTTCATTTACTGCCACGAATTGATGGCAGTCAGATAGATACAATTTGAACCATGCCAATGCACTACCACTAATGCCAACATAATTCTCAAGTCTATTCAAGAGAATGTTGTGATCAACAGTATCAAACGCAGCACTAAGATCCAATAGCACTAACAGAGAGATACAACCACGATCGGATGACAAGAGTAGATCATTTGTAACTCTAATAAGAGCAGTCTCAGTACTATGGTACGGTCTAAAACCTGACTGAAAATCCTCACAGATATCATATTTCTGTAGGAAGGAAGATAATTGTGAGGATACAACGTTTTCTCATATCTTTGATAGAAATGGGAGATTCGAGATAGGTCTGTAATTAGTTAATTCGTTGGGGTCAAGTTGTGGGACGTGTGAGAAACAGATACATTTTGTACTGTTATGCTATGTAAATACTGATACGTCGTTGTCATACTGTATGCGCTGATCTGTGTTTCTGAGTGCGCACATGCAAGTGAGAAAAAGTGCGTCTTTTTTATGAGAGTGAAGAAAATCCACCTGTGAGAAAAGAGTTCCCTATCTGTCGTACACTCCGAGTTGTGTCGAGTAGTGTACGACACTAGGGGTCGCTCTTGAGAGCCCAAACACCTCTGACAGTTTTGAGAAAGGCCAATGAAAATTGGGTGTGCAGATTTGCATAGCTGACCACGCCCCGGACGTCCGGGTATAAATAGGGCAGCGTGTGCATCTGCTCACTCGTTCTGTTTTTCGGAGCCGAATGCAGCGTCTCTGCGTGAGAAGCGGCAACATTCACCTCTCTCGTCGTTGGATCTACGGCACAGACAGCGGTCTCTCCCTCTCTGACACTGCTCGTGTTGTGAGAGTCCCCTGGGTGCGTCGACGGCGATCTTCAAGAGAAGATTCTCTTCTGCAGAGAGCAAATTTTCTCTAAAAGAGCTCCACAGACGGATTGTGTGTTTCACGATGCCTTTCCGTCTGTGTCCTACTGGGTGCGGATTCTACCTTTCCCCGAACGATCGGCACGAACGCTGTGTTCAATGCTTGGGGCGTGAGCATGCTGACGCAGCGTTCGCTGAGGGAGGTTGTCAGCACTGCGAAGACATGCCCTTGGGCACACTCCGCTCGAGAGCCGCGTTCTTTTCGAAGAAGCCGCGGCGCTCCTCATCTGCTTCCCGCTCCGGTCCTTCTACTTCCGGGTACGAGGCCGTTGCGATGTGCGTCGAGGAAGAGCGGCAGGTGTTGAGCGAAGTTTTGCCAGTTGCGTCCTCGCAAACCGCTCACCCTGTGTGTCTACCGATTGAGTCTCCGGACGATTTTGAAAGCTCGTCTCAGTATGGGCTGGATCTTTTGTTCGGGGCTCCTGCTGAGGAAAAGGCAGCGTCCGTAGCATCGGAGGGAGAGCCGTCAGAGGCTGACGTCACAACCGAGTTCGCCGCTCCGGCGGTTGAATCTCAGTCTGTGGCAGACGCCGAAATGGCCGCCGCACTACAACGGGCAGCCAAGGAGATCGGGGTTGCGTGGGTTCCCCCGCCCAGCCCTGAGCCTTCAAGGCTGGATGACTGGTTCCTGGGCAGGGGGCGTGACTCGAAGCCACGCTCCTCCCCGGTCCCGTTTTTCCCGGAAGTGCACGAGGAGTTGACGAAATCGTGGAAAGCCCCTCTGTCGGCTCGTTCACGGTACGCTAACTCCCCGTCCCTCACCACCCTCGATGGCGGTCCAGCGAGGGGGTATTCGGAGGTTCCCCAGGTGGAGAGAGCGGTTGCGATGCACTTGTGCCCGCAAAACGCCGCCTCCTGGAGGGGCCGCCCGAGACTCCCGTCCAGGGCCTGTAAGTTTTCGTCTGCGCTTGTAGCGAAGGCTTACGCGGCCTCTGGGCAAGCTGCGTCCGCCCTCCACGCTATGGCGATTTTGCAGGTCTATCAGGCTAAGGTTCTTAAAGACCTGCACGAGGGTGCTCCCGACCCAGAGCTGTTACACGAGCTGCGCTCAGCGACCGACTATGCCTTACGGGCTACGAAGGTTACTGCGCAAGCTCTGGGGCGGGCGATGTCCACTATGGTGGTCCAGGAGCGCCACCTGTGGTTAAACCTGGCCGAGATGCGAGACGCCGAGAAGGTTCGCTTTCTCGACGCTCCCATTTCCCAGGCTGGCCTCTTCGGCGAAACCGTGGAGGAGTTTGCCCAGCAGTTCTCCACCGTGAAACAGCAGACGGAGGCCATCAAGCACATCCTGCCTCGGCGTGCAGCGAGTTCCGGCCCAGCTCAGCCGACGCAGCAGCCTCCGCCTGCTCCCCGCCGTGGAAGGCCCCCTACGAGGGTGGCTCAGACCCCGCAGCCTGCCGGGTCTGCAGCCAGACCCGCCCAACGGTCCAGCACTCGTAGGAAGGTGGCACCGCCAGCTCGTCCTCAGGCCACTAAGAACCCCCGGCAGGTTTCGAAGCGTTCCTGAGACGGGCAGCCCAGGGAGGAGGGATCGTTTGGCCTGTCCGGATCCACACTCGACGAGGGGACGAGCGCTGGATTCGGCTTCCACCCGGCAGACGGCCACCACTTGGTCAACAAAAGAGCAATTTTCTCCTTCTCTGGGCATATTACACAGCACCCCCGACCCTCCGCTCGATGGTCGGATGCTGTCTCCTCCGTTCAGGGCATGCGGTCACACACCTTCTGTGCTCCCTCATGCTCTAGAACAACGAGCTTGGTCAGACGATCTCCCCTGTCGGGTGGATCCTCTGCTAAGCTCGCACGGCTCGGTCTCCCTGGGCAAAGCAGCCAGTGGCCTTCGGGGCTTCTTACCTCCGACCACACGCTGTTTTCCCAGCGAAGGTTCCCCCACCCTTGGTACGTCGAATGTAACTCCTCTGCGGCCCCTAGCGGAGAACTTTCTGGATTGGCTGAATCTCCCCAATCCTTCCCGCTGGCTGCTCAAGACCATTCGGCTCGGCTATGCTATCCAGTTTGCACGTCGTCCGCCCAAGTTCTGCGGTGTTCTCACTACCTCGGTCCAGGGCTCCAACACCGCGGTTCTTCGGGCGGAGATCGCAGTCCTTCTGGCGAAGGGTGCGATAGAAACTGTCCCCTCAGCCGAAATGAAGAAAGGGTTTTACAGCCCCTACTTCATTGTACCCAAGAGGGGTGGTGGGCTCAGACCTATCCTGGATTTGAGGGTTTTGAATCGGGCCCTACTCAAGCTCCCGTTCAAAATGCTGACCCTCAAGCACATTCTTACGTACGTCAGGTTCCAGGATTGGTTTGTGGCGATAGACCTGAAAGACGCGTACTTTCATGTCTCGATCCTTCCAAGACACAGGCCGTTTCTACGGTTTGCCTTCGAAGGACGGGCATATCAGTACAAGGTTCTCCCCTTCGGCCTCTCCCTGTCGCCCCGCGTCTTTACGAAGGTAGCAGAGGCTGCCCTTTCCCCCCTCAGGGAAATGGGCATTCGCATTCTCAACTATCTCGACGACTGGCTGATCCTGGCTCACTCGTTGGATACGGTTTGCGTACACAGGGACATGGTTCTCAACCATTTGGCTCGCTTGGGGCTTCGGGTCAACTGGGAAAAGAGCAAACTCTCCCCGGCGCAGAGGATCTCTTTTCTCGGTGTAGAACTGGACTCGGTCGGCATGTCTGCACGTCTCTCCCCGGAGCGTGCACAGTCAGTTCTGAGATGCGTGGCAACGCTCAGGTGCGGCTCAGTGGTCCCCCTAAAACAGGTTCAGAGGCTCCTAGGGCACATGGCATCCTCAGCCGCGGTCACGCCGTTGGGTTTGATGCACATGAGACCGCTGCAGCATTGGCTCCGTACCCGAGTCCCCAGGAGGGCGTGGCACCACGGCACGTTCCGTGTGAACATCACACCATCGTGCCGCCAGACACTCAGCCCTTGGACGGACATCGTGTTCCTTCGGTCAGGAGTGCCCTTGGAACAGGTGTCCAGACGCGTCGTTGTCACCACGGACGCTTCCAGGACAGGCTGGGGTGCCACCTGCAACGGGCAGGCAGCTTCCGGGGTCTGGGCAGGCCCCCGGCTGCATTGGCACATCAATTGTCTGGAGTTGTTGGCAGTGCTTCTAGCTCTGAGGAGGTTCTGGCCTATGATTCAGAACAAGCACGTGTTGGTCAGGTCGGACAACATGGCGACAGTAGCCTACATCAACCACCAGGGCGGTGTACGTTCCTTTCGCATGTCACAACTAGCCCGCCACCTCCTGCTCTGGAGCCAACACAGACTCAGGTCCTTACGGGCCACTCACATTCCGGGCGATGCCAATCGAGTGGCCGATTCTCTGTCACGACAGGTTTCGCTCGGAGGCGAGTGGAGGCTCCACCCTCAGTCGGTTCAACTGATTTGGGATCGATTCGGCCAGGCGCAAGTGGATCTCTTCGCCTCACCGGAATCCACCCACTGCCAGTTGTGGTACGGGCTGACCGAGGCTCCCCTCGGTATAGATGCACTGGCACACAGTTGGCCGAAGGACCGGCTCAAGTATGCGTTTCCCCCGGTGAGTCTGATCGCACAAACTTTGTGCAAAGTCAGGGAGGACAAGGAGCAGGTCCTCTTGGTAGCCCCCTTCTGGCCCAACAGAACCTGGTTCTCGGACCTGGTTCTCCTGGCGTCAGCTCCTCCCTGGCGCATTCCCCTGAGGAAGGACCTCCTTTCCCAGGGGAAGGGCACAATTTGGCACCCGCGCCCCGATCTCTGGAACCTCCACCTGTGGCCCCTGGACGCGACCAGGAGGACTTCAGAGATCTCCCACCATCAGTGGTGAACACACTCATTCAGGCAAGAGCTCCCTCTACCAGGCGGCTGTATGACTCTAAATGGCGCGTGTTTGTGAACTGGTGTTCTGCTCGGCTAAGGGACCCACGGAGTTGCGGCATCGAATCAGTGTTATCCTTCCTCCAGGAGGGCCTGGACAGGCACCTATCTGCCTCGACACTTAAGGTTCATGTGGCCGCTATATCGGCTAATCATGACCTGGTGGGTGGCAGGTCGGTGGGAAAACACGATTTGGTAATCAGGTTTCTGAGAGGAGCCCGGAGACTGAACCCTCCTCGGCCACATCTTATCCCCTCTTGGGACCTTGCTGTGGTTCTCCGGGGCCTACAGCAGGGTCCCTTCGAGCCTCTTCAGTCAGTCAAACTCGATGCTCTCTCCCTAAAGACGGCTCTCCTGACTGCGCTCGCCTCGGTAAAGAGAGTGGGAGACCTCCAAGCCCTCTCCATCAACAGTTCGTGCCTGGAATTCGGACCAGCGGATTCTCACGTCGTCCTGAGACCCCGGCCTGGATACGTGCCCAAAGTCCCCACCACTCCCTTCAGAGACCAGGTGGTGACTTTGCAAGCTATCTCTTCCCAGGAAGATGACCCCAACCTGACCTTGTTATGCCCAGTCCGTGCCCTGCGCATCTACTTGGAACGCACTCAGCCCTTCAGACGTTCTGAACAGCTCTTCGTCTGTTATGGGGGACAGCAGAAGGGGAAGGCTGTCTCCAAACAGAGGATCTCCCACTGGCTGGTGGACGCAATTCGGGTGGCCTACCAGGCCAGAGGCCTACCCTGCCCTCTGGAGGTAAGAGCCCACTCGACTAGGGGCGTCGCTGCCTCGGCAGCCCTGGCAAATGGGGCCTCATTAACAGACATCTGTAGAGCTGCAGGTTGGGCTACACCTAACACATTTGCCAGATTTTACAATTTACGCATGGAGCCAGTGTCAGCTAGAGTCTTGAATACCAGCTCTTGACTCAGTTCTCTGGTTGGTGTAGAGCTTGCTTTAAAGCGCTTCCCCTAACGGTGATTACGCTTCTGAGTTTCAGTAGGTTTCCTAGCGTGAACCCTGGACACCATCTCCATCATTGGCACCTCTGGACGTGGCAGAGTTTTGCGGAGGGACTCGCTACGAATTCGGTCACAAGGTATGGTCACCTTTGTTCTGATTGAATTGTGCCCCATATGTAGTGGCTCCTTATGTGGCCCCATGTGTGTATCCCCACCTATAACTCCTGTAGTGCGGTGTTTCCCCTGAGGACTGGTTTGTCTCTAGGGTCTGAGTCTGGTGGTCTCCCCCGGTGTGAGTCCCACCTCAGCCCCCATGTTTAATGTTGTCACTTGTACCCCCCCTGTTGGGCAGGTTGTGAACTCCGTAGCGCCGTTTTTCCTTCGGGGAGGAGGCGCTTTCCCAACGCTCGCAAGACACTCGGCCGCTCTACTGAGGAAGGCCCGGCTGCAGAACCCTGGTACAGGTCAGTCTTGGACGTTGGATGGTCACGGAGGAGGTGAGCTGCACTTCGTTAACACGTTGCCTGTTACTTCTGCGCTTATCACTCGTGACGCGGCCAGTAAGGTGGCGGTTTTCTACGGGGACCCCTAGTGTCGTACACTACTCGACACAACTCGGAGTGTACGACAGATAGGGAACGTCTCGGTTACGTATGGTAACCCTCGTTCCCTGATGGAGGGAACGGAGACGTTGTGTCTTCCGTGCCACCTTCCTGGACCGCCTCTGAGTGAGTTGAGACCCTCGGCTCCTCAGATCAGAACGAGTGAGCAGATGCACACGCTGCCCTATTTATACCCGGACGTCCGGGGCGTGGTCAGCTATGCAAATCTGCACACCCAATTTTCATTGGCCTTTCTCAAAACTGTCAGAGGTGTTTGGGCTCTCAAGAGCGACCCCTAGTGTCGTACACTACTCGACACAACGTCTCCGTTCCCTCCATCAGGGAACGAGGGTTACCATACGTAACCGAGACGATTTGTGTTTTATTACAATAATGTGCTCTAGACATTTGTCATTAAAATAACGCCATAGAAACAGCCTCAAATGAACTATTAAAATAAGAAGAAAGTCGCGTCTGAAAGCTGCATCGATTTTTAAAATTGGTTAAAATGAATAGAGAATATTGTGTTTTTCCATGTGCGCTTGACCATTTCCGTCGGTGGTCCTAGATCACTTGATGAGGTCCACAAATCCTTTGCGCAGAAACTATTCTGCAAAAAGAATAAATAAAAAAGTCTTGTCACACATGGTTGTTTTCTTAGTATGATCATTAAAAACCAACAGACTGATGAAAATGCGGGACATTTTCTCAATATGCGATGTGCGGGACAAGGGGTGGAAATGTTATGCGGTGAAACACAAAACGGGACAGGTCGTAAACTATTAAATAAAAAATACATTTCAAAAATGAATTCAAAAACTATTAAATAAAAAGAAATAAAAGATTCTGCAAGGTGTATGTAAACTTTTGACCTCAACTGAACTAGTTAAAAACACTGATATAAAGTGGGACCAGTTTTACAGATTCAGTGTAGTGCTACTCATCAGATTGGTCTGTCCGTTAGGAAAGATGCTCACTCCAACACAGACCAACTCCTTTCAGCACCCTAAACCAGGGTGTCATGAATTGAGCTGATGACTTTAAAGCCTTAATGCAGAGTGACAAATGACAAAATGATTGTCATGGCTGTGTTTGAGATACGGCTGACAGAGACAATTGTTTTACAAATAGAACCGTTGCCCAACATGAAGTGATCTTCTGTTGTTCTGGAGTCAAACAGAGAGGGAAATCAGAGAGACGATTGCTTTAGATTTGCAGAGGGCTTTTATGCTGTTTGTCGATGAGGACCAGATGGAGTATGATGAGACTCATATTGTAACTCAATTTCACCATGACAAATGAGATCAACATTAACTGCATGAGTTTAGAAACAGTCACAATATGTCGATAACTATACGGTTATGCCTTTTAAAATAACACAGATCTAATACATGCAGTCCCACATGCAAATATACATTTAACACATTACACATTTAAACATGAATAAAAAGTAAATGCATCCATTAATATGTTAAAGGTTCCTTCAGTAATTCTGTCTCATTAAAACATTTTACACTTAAAGAAATGAATAGAAAACAAATGTTTAAAATGATATTTACTTACATGATCTGAAAACTCAGGTCACCTAGACATTTTAACATCACGTGACTAGATGAATAATTGCTTTGTCTCACTAATTCCTTTTATTATTTGATTTTTTCACTCCTGGAATGAATTAACACAAATTTTACCCCATATTACTCATCTTTAATAATCTAAATGACTACTTAAACTTTTTTTTCCCAATGCTAATTAGACCCCAACTTCACACACCAGCTTGGACTGCTGCACTTTCACTTTGTAAACTGAAATAGTAAACTCTACGCACAGACAAGTGGCAGTATTGGAATAATTCAGCCCTATATGTTTGAACCAGAAACTGTCTTCGAAGAAGAAGAGAAAAAAACAAATTATACAAGGTCGTCTATGTACCAGACGCAGTGCATTTTGATGCTCTCTCACACACAATAATTGATAATTACCCCTTGGCTTTACTACGTTATCAAACAGCTAAAAATGTGTTGCAAATGTTACACAAACCATATTCCCATTTGACATCTTAGATGGCTGCCTTCTAAAAATCAACATCCTTAAGTAGAAATACTTTGCAAATAATATAAAAACCTGCACCCTAGAAGATTAGTTACATGCTTGTGATGCTAGAAAACAGGCGGTTCGAACTTCTCAAAAGTTTTTTAGATAAAAAAGTTTGGTAAACTGTGGTTTAAATGCTCTGTAATGGTTTTCACTGATGAATTGCCCCTGGTTCTCTTTAAACATATTAAAAACACCAAATGGACATATGAATAATTTTAAAACATGATTAATTAATATTATATATAATATAACATTAATTTATAATTTATAATATATAATATATAATAACGTTAATTAATTACAGCTTTAAATGGACTTTAAATAGTACATATCTATCATTTTAAACTGAAAGCTTTTGCTTTTGAGTAAAACTGAATCCATATTACAGAGTGTCAGTGCAAGCCCAATATGACTACAAAACCAGTCGTCAACACAACATACACATAAATGACTTCATCTGAATTAAACTGTTAGCGTCACCCCCTTAGCACCTGCTGGTGAAAGCCTTAAGCCTCATTTTGGAGGGCTGATAGAACACTAAACAGACTTACTTGATTCTAGATATTAAAATACCTGCTTGAGCGTGTCTTTAACCTGAGAATTGTTACATAAATGAACACTTCATTGATTTGGAGAGGAAGTGCACAGAGTTATAATTTCATCTGAGAAAGTGTTGAACAAATCTGCCATATTTAATCATCAGTAAGAAAGCAAAGTAAGAGGACATCAGCCAAGAAGTCTAGTCCCTTTACTAGCTGTTGACAAAATACTGGTTCTAAAGGCAGAATGGTGCAATTTTGCACCTTCAACCTGTGAGGTACTGACAATCTGCACTGGCGGGTCACACATGGTCACGTCCCAGACGTCAGCCTGTGAAGGGAAAAGCTTCTTGCGCAGACAAACAACTGAGTGAAGTGCCACTCAGCAGAAGAAAAGAGGCCGTGTACAGCCTGCTGTGATTACGAAGCTGTTTGCCTTGATTCCAACACTGCACCATTTACAACTACTTGAAAAGTTTTTCAGCTTTGAATGTCCTTCCTAACCAGAGGTGATTGTACAGGCGCTTTGTTATATTTAACATACTTTTCTTAAAATACTTCTTTCTTTTTTTTTTCCTCACTCCCCTGCCCCCCTTTTACCACCATTACATCTTTTTTTGTGCCTTTTCTCACCAGAGCTTCACACTACCTAATGCTTCAAAGATCTTCATCTTTCACTTTTCCTCCCCTGCCAGTCTGCTACTGACACTAAAACTAGACTATTTCATGACCATTTTAAAAATCTTTTGGACATGTGTTATTTATAATAAGCTCATTTGTAATGCATTAGGTTACATAAAACAGAAAATGTCAAAATGATACTAAAGCGTTCATATTGCTGGAGGGCAGGTATCGAATTAGCTCAGCGTAAAAACATGCTGGTTTGTTACTTGACTATAAACGTAGCCATTTTTGTATAAAAAAAAAAATTAACAGATAAGATAAAACTAAGAATGAACAAGAAATGTGAATTGTGAACTTTTTTAAAATGTATTTTTATGGCTACTTTAAATATGCAAAACAATTTTTATAAGAACTGTTTGTTCTTTTCTTTCTTTTCTGTATGAAGAAAGAATAAATCCAAGCAGATCACTAAACAGATTAGATTGTCAATCTTATCATCCATGTCTAATGTCTGGAGAATAGAGAATTTGAATCCCTGTTATCATATATACTACTGTTCAAAAGTTTGGGGTCAGTTCAACTTATTAACTTATCTATAAAAAAAAAATAATTCATAACATTATTCAGCATGGATGCATTACACTGATCAAAAGTGACAGGAAAGATGTTACTTTTCCAGAAGATTTCTAATTCAAATAAATGCTGTTCTTTCTATTTATCAAATTATAATAAAAAGAACAAATGTTTCTTGAACACTAAAGCAGCATATTAGAATGATTTTTGAAGGAGCATGTGACAATAAAGACTGTAAAGTCCAGGGGTGGCGAATGTTGGTCCTGGAGAGCTGCAGCCCTGCATAGTTTTGCTTCAACCCTAATCAAATGCACCTGAACAAGCTAATCAATGTCTGAAGGGTTACAGGCAGGTGAGTTTTAATTAGGGTTGGAGCTGAACTCCGCAGGGCTGTGGCTCTCCAGGACCTGAGGTCACCACCCCTGGTATAGTCACTGTAATTTGTATGCTTATTTAATGAATGACGAAAGAAAGAAAGAAAGAAAGAAAGAAAGAAAAAAAGAAAGAATGAAAAAGAAAGAACGAAAGAAAGAAAGGATGAATGATAGAAAGAAAGAAAGAAAGAAAGAAAGAAAGAAAGGCTGGAAAGTATTTACAAAAACATTTCATAACTGAATGGGAGCTGTTAAGAACAAAAAGAAGAGAATAAGGGAAGAATAGCACGGAAACATTTGAAATGAGTTATTGTGGCACCAATAGGTATTCAATACAATTGTAATATATGCATTTATACCTACTACAATTACATAAAAATATACACCAAACAACTTTGTTAACCTTATGTCAATAAGAGGTTGCATTAACTTATTTCTGCTAATCTACAAATTTTTTATGACATTTTGAGAGACAATGCATGACCATTTCCATTTCAACTATACTGTATATATTTTCCTATTTTTAAACAGGAGATTTAAATAATCAAATAATAAATAGGATATTATTGAAATAAATTTATTCTCATTATTCCAAGCATTTATTTACATTTTATTTACAGCAACTGGCTACGTGAGCAGCACATTCCCAGGTTTGTAGGATCACAGAACTTGCTTCTCCACTGTGAATAAATCACCATTCGAATCCATGAGTTTTATCACTAAGGTGCCATGTAAATTTATTTTAACAGATGTCCACATGAGAAACAATTACCATCTGAATAAGGCTTAAAATCAGAATAAGGAAACTCAGGGCTTTATAGATGACAGATAGATGATAATTAACTGAAACAGAACAGGTGTGGAGAAATAGTTAACAACCAGCGAGTCTATCTAGCAGGAGCACAGGCAACTAGGAACAAGGAAAGCCAAAACACAAACTAACTAAAGGTTGGTGACAGTAATAAAGGCTGCTGAAAATTCAGATTTGCCATCACAGAAATAAAATACATTTGAAATATTTAAATAAAAAGTGGTTGTTTCAAATTGTAAAATTGTAGTATTTCACATTTGTCACAAACGTGTTGGAAGAACGTATACTCGTCTTTAATATAATCCACAATGAAGTTACAGGAAGGCTACAAAACACGTGCACATAGACCGGACACAAAGCATTTAACTCAAACAACTTATAAAGCATGGCTAATGACACAAACACGTGAAACGAGTTAACTAATCAGGACACAATGAGGGCAGGAAGAACCAAATATGGGCACAAGAGCCCACAGGGGTGCGACAACATTATTCCTGTTTACTCTAATTTACAGATCAAACAACCAGTCTTAAGCCGGGCTCACACTACAGGATTTTTAGCCCGATTTTGCCCCGAAGTTGCTCTCCCGAGAATCGGAGCAAAAATCTTGTTGAGCACCTCGATCGGTCCTGATGTTCAGCACGGATTATCTGGTAATGTGAGACATTCACAGATAGAATCTTGTACCTCCCGATCTCACACAAATCGGGGCAGCCCCGATCATATCAAACATGTTACAACCACATGGAGCAAGGAAAACTCTGGAGTGAAATCGTCTCAGTTTTCCACACAGTTATTGCATAAAGCTGCTAGCATGCTAACTAACAGTTGTAAACATTAGTTGCTGAAATGACGATCTGTTGCTTAAGATCATGTGAGGCACTCCCTCCATCATGATAATCTTAATAATATCTTGTAGTGTGTGATGCGCCACAATTTTCAAATCTTGTAGTGTTTGCATGTTTAAGATTTCAGGGAAGATAATCTGCAAAGATTCTCCTTATGTGTGCGCTGCAACCAGATTTCATAATTGCTTAGGATTTTAAAAATCCTGTAGTGTGAGCCCGGCTTTAGTGAGAATAAGGGACAAAAACAGACTTCTGAACAGTAGTGTACACACAAATACATTATATTTGACATGAGGAATTACGTCATTTCTTTCAGAATAATTGCTCCCCAGATCTCTGAGCTTCACTTGAGAGTCATTTCATTTTCCATTAAAAACTTAAAAACACTTTAGACTGAGGTCATACATTCAATGACCTTGCTAAAGTTCAGCTTGAAGTGTTGAACAGATAAGAGTGACATGAATTAACAGCCCTTTAATTAACCCCTGCATATAATAGCAGAAGTACTTAACTACATGAGAAGTTAATGAAGCTAATTTGAACTTCTTATGTCAGTTTGTTTGGTTGATTGGTTATTTTTATTAACATACAGAGCCATTCCTAATAATGGCAGCAGGAAACAAGACCAAAAACAAATCATACTTCCAATTATTTTAGCATTGTGAGTGGCTTAATATCAATAAAGCTACACTATTATTAATAACTTGGCCTGGTGACAAGACCTTTTAACAATTTTTGTATTATTTTAAAGTAATAGTTTGGAATAGCTTGAACTTTTGGTCCAAAATATTTATACTGCATAAAATAATTGGCTCATTTGTTTAATTCATTTTAATTCATTATTGCGTTCTTCATTAAAATTACATTCTTGCTGTTTGAAAATGAAGACTTGCTTCAGAGTTTAAATGAATGCCATCTAATAAAATAAATAATCTTTTCATTGAGATGAAAATTCTAGATGTAGATATTTATTTTAATCAACTTAAAATTATTTTAATCCTGCATGGACAATATGCACACACACATCTGTGCATATTGCAAAGTAATAAATTATAGCTGCTCAACATTTATGCTGCTATAGCATTATGCACAGAAAAACATGGTGCGTATTGCAAAGTTGCAAAGTTGCAAAATTGTCTAACAGCTTTAAATTGTATATGTTGTTGTATAGTAGACTAAGCAAATTTCATCTTAATCTTTTGACCCAGAACATTCAAGACGAGCAACCAAGAATAAATTTGGGATGATATTTTCAGTTTCTCAGTGGTAAAGAATAATCATTTGCAGTCAGAGCACAAGTGGATTGGCATCAGCATTCTACAACTAAAACTGATAAAACTGTGCTTTACTGCAACTTTCATTTTCTATTGCATTTTTGCACACTTGCTTGAGGACCCTAAAAATGTGTTTTGGCACAAACATTGTTTTTCACTGCCAAATCTCCAAAAGCATCTGTGTAACAGCATACTCCACACAGTCTCAAAAGCTCAGCAATGGCAGAGGTGGAGACAGTGATGTCCTCAGTATTCTGTTTGTTTTTCACAGTTTGAGTTCCTTGAAGTGAGTGTTGAGAAAATGGAAGTGATGTGTCAGTGGTTTCTGAACTTGTGGCAGTCTCTGTGTGTCTGCTGTCACAATAAATGTAGTCAAATAATATGTCAGCAAGAAAAGATAAGTTACCAAGAATCGGAGGGGTCCGAAACCCAGTCAGTATCTGGTGTGACCACCATTTGCCTCACACAGTGCAACACATCTCCTTGATCAGGCTGTTGATTGTGGCCTGTGGAATGTTGGTCCACTCCTCTTCAATGGCTGTGTGAAGTTGCTGGATATTGGCAGGAACTGGAACACGCTGTCGTATACGCCAATCCAGAGCATCCCAAACATGCTCAATGGGTGACGTCCAATGAGTATGCTGGTCATGCAAGAACTGGGATGTTTTCAGCTTCCAGGAATTGTGTACAGATCCTTGTAACTTGGGGCCGTGCATTATCATTCTGCAACATGAAGTGATGGTCGTGGATGAATGGCACAGCAATGGGCCTCAGAATCTCGTCACAGTATCTCTGTGCATTCAAAATGCCATCAATAAAATGCCCTGCCCATACCATAACTCCACCGCCACCATGGGCCACTCGATCCACATCAGCAAATTGCTCACCCACACAACGCCATATGTCTGCCATTTGCCCTGTACAGTGAAAACTGGTCTCAGACGATCTTGGAGGTGAAGATGCTAGATGTGGAGGTCCTGGGCTGGTGTGGTTACACATGGTCTGCGGTTGTGAGGCTGGTTGGATGTACTGCCAAATTCTCTGAAATGCTTTTGGAGATGGCTTATGATAGAGAAATGAGCATTCAATTCACAGGTAACAGTTCTGGTGGACATTCCTGCAGTCAGCATGCCAATTGCACACTCCGTCAAAACTTGTGACATCTGTGGCATTGTGCTGTGTGATAAAACTGCACATGTTGTGGCCTTTTAAAAGTGGCCTTTTATTGTGGTCAGCCTAAGGCACACCTGTGCAATAATCATGCTGTCTAATCAGCATCTTGATATGCCACACCTGTGAGGTGGATGGATTATCTCGGCAAAGGAGAAGTGCTCACTAACACAGATTTAGACTGATTTGTGAAGAATATTTGAGAGAAATAGGCCTTTTGTGTACATAAAAAAGATCTATGAGTTCAGCTAATGAAAAATGGTGGCAAAAGCAAAAGTGTTGCATTTATAATTTTGGTCAGTGTATCTATCTATCTTTCTATCTATCTATGTTAAAAAAACATTAACATCATAATAATATATGTTAGCAACATGTTATGTTTTAACATGTTGCTAACATATATTATTATGGTGTTAATGTTAACAATGTGCTAAACATGCTAATGGTCTCTCTGTCTGTCCTCATTAGAAAAGCCAATGCTAACAACAATGCTAAAACTATTAACGCCATAGTAGCCTAATATATGCCAGCAACCTGATAAAATATGCAAGTAACATTCTAAACATGCTAAACATTTCCATTCGTCCGTCCATCCATGCATCTGTCTGTCTGTCTGAATCACTAGAACAACTATGCTTAACAGCTAAAAACATGCTAGAAAAATGTTAGGAACATGGTAATATGCTCCCTGATAGCACACATACATCACAGAGACATCTATTTGACGTCTGCATTTACATCTGGAAGACATAGAGTGTTTGCGATATGCAATACGTCTATAGAATGTTACCTATCAGATGTCAAATATATGTTTATACACAGCAGATGCTTTTTAGATCAAGTGATCTTTACCAGACATCTTGCAGACATTGTGTACTATGTGCTAGTGATATCTTCCTAGATAGCACACGCATGTCTTGAAGATGTCTGTTAAAGATCACTTGATCTGGAGAGTGTACAAACAGTGTATCTGCAGCGTACAAACATCTGACAGATGTCTGTAAAATGTCAGTTTTTAGCACATGTACACCACGGAGACATCTATTTGACACCTGCATTTACATCTGCAAGATGTATTTTTTAGAGTGTTTGCTTATCTGCAATATGTCTACTGGACATTTCCTAACAGATGTCAAATAGACGTCTATTAGATGTTTTTAAGATGTTTATGGTTTAGAACAGGGGTGCTCAACCCTGTTCCTGGAGATCTACCTTCCTGCAGAGTTCAGCTCCAACCCTGATCAAACACACCTGAACCAACTAATTAGGATCTGAGGGAGCACTTGATAATTACAGACAGGTGTGTTTGGTCAGGGTTGGAACTAAACTCTGCAGGAAGGTATATCTCCAGGAACAGGGTTGAGCACCCCTGATTTAGAATGTATGTAAAACTGACATCGTACAGACATGTGTCAGATGTTTGTACACAGCAGATGCTTTCCAGATCAAGTGACCTTTAACAGACATCTTGCGTAGGTGTGCTATCTGGGTACATTCTAAATCATAATCATCTTAAAGACGTCTATTTGACATCTGATAGGAATGTCAAATATAACGTCTATAGGAAATCCTATAGACGTATTGCAGATGAGCAAACAATAACAAAAAATACATCTTCCAGATGTAAATGCAGATGTCAAATAGTCATCTCCATGTGATATCAGGGTTAAAACAGTCTAACAGCATGATAAATATGCTATAATTGTGTAAAAACATGTTAGAAACATGCTAAACATTTGTGCATCTTCACATGGGCACTCAATTTAATGAATATAGGCTTTGTTTTTTCTTTGTGAAAAAAACTTGAAGTCAGAGTGTACTTTTCTTGGTATGCGCCTCCACATTTTATTAAGGATTGCTGGAAAATAAAAGAGCCAAACAGTTCATTGTTTTTAATACCAGAGAAAAAAAAAATCAACAACACAGCAACAACACAAATAACTTCATGTCTAAAGTATAATCACATGCTATAATCTCAACTTTCTCTTCTTTGGGATGCAGTTTGGCTTTAAGCATAAAAAAAAAACTGCAAGAAGAATTTGAAATCCTATTCTTCTAGGCATAGAGACAAAAATAGGTACCACGTTGTTAATAATTCACTGTTTGCACATAGCACATTATAATTGGTTGACATAACCTGGTGATAAATATTTCACATCACATGAGAGAAGAAGGCACCTGTGCTCATCAAAGCAATCAGCCACCCTGAAAACAGAAAGCCTTCTGACAAAATCTACAAAGATTATGCACTTAAAGAAACAGTTCACCCAAAAATTTACAAAATGAACACAAAGCTAGTTTACACACTGTGCTAGTCAGCTTTTTATGTTGGAACAATGGAGAAAGTAAGTCATGTATGTTTAGAACAACATAAGGGGTTGAGTAAATCGAAGTATGATGTTTTCTGAATGAACGGTCCCTTTAACTGCAAGAGACTGTTCTCGGTTGCTAAAGATCACTGATCCTAATAGATTATTGCATGCTGACATTCTCAAAGAAAGAGAGAGGTTTCACTCTGAGCAGGAAATGAGATGTGAACTCATGAGGAGCAGCAATAGGGTGTTTATTTGTGAGGGTTTTGTTCTCCAAATGTGATTCTTTGTGTTGTTATCTGCATATGTGTTGTTTGAATTTCACTCTATTAGAATAAGTCATCATTAACAATATGGACATATCCTCTTATGTGTTTTCATGTGAAGTAGGCTACATTATTTCCTCTGCTGGAACATCTCTGCTGGAAGAAAGCTATTGGCTTCAGTGAGAGGGGAAAAAAAAGACCGGGAAATAGCTTTTGAGAGACAACTGAACAAGACACTTTATTCACTTAAAACACCTGGAAACCCACAAACGCATAAATCACATGTAATTTAGCAAATTACATAGTCAAAGAAATAGTTTGTTTCAAAAATGAAACATCTATCATCATTTACTCACCCTCATGACGACAGAAATAAATGATGAGCAACATTTCATATGGTCACTGAAAATGTTTTGTAATGGGTTATTGACTTGTGTCACGTTATCAGAGGGATGAGACCAGAGGCAGATATTAGGTGCAAACCAAACAGGAGTTTTATTGACAAGGTTGTATGAATATTGTGCAAGAATGGTTTGAGCAATGCTTATCTGAAAGTCTGTTGTATAGTTGTGATGAATAAGACCAGGTTGAATATACAGCAGAAAATCCAGGTTGCAGCACAGGAATTCCGAGAGGAAGAGCAAGGAGAGGTCTGGAGCTAGCATTGAGATAGTGAACAGTAGACCAGACAAGGGAGTACTGACTGCTGGGGCTTTATATAGGGCGGTGCTAAGTGGGAACAGGTGTGTGCAATCAGTACTCCGGTGAGAGGGAACGGGTGTGCTGTGATGTAGGCAGTGGGGGTGGCTGAGGTGAATGCCTGACATTGCCCCCTCCTCCAGGGGCGGCTCCCGACGCCCTAACACGACGTTGAGGGCGACCACGACCGCGAGGAGCAGGACGGTCCAGGTGACTGTGGTGGAAGTCAAGCAGGAGAGCAGGATCGAGAATATCATCTCTGGCCACCCAGGAGCGTTCCTCTTGTCCATACCCCTCCCAGTCGACGAGGTATTCCAGCCAGCCTCCTCAACGTCGTGAGTCCAGGATCTCATGGACCAGGTAAATGGAAGGCTGGTCCAGGACTTCGGGAGGAGGGGGTTCAGCTCCAGCTCCAGTGGTGTCTGTGGCAGAGGGAGAGAAAGGTTTAAGGAGGAAAACGTGGAAGGTGGGGTGAATGTGGTACCTGGGTGGGAGCTGGAGCTGGAATGTCACGTCGTTGATCTGTCTCAGGATTTTAAAGGGACCAATATAGCGGGGACTCACCTTACAGCAGGGTAGTCGAAGACGTAGGTTGTGGGTAGATAGCCAGACTAGGTCCCCTGGGTGCTATTGGGAAGCATCCCTCCTTCTAGCGTCTGCAAACCTCTTATGTCTACGAATGGCTCGTGGTCTACAGCTGGAACATTGGAGGGTTCCTCCGTCCAGGGAAACAGCGGAGGCTGATAACGGAGTACACACTGGAAAGGTGTTAAGCCGGTGGTGTCTTGGCGGAGGGAGTTCTGTGCGTACTCGGCCCACGGGAGGAACCTGCTCCAGCTGTGTTGGTCCTCTTGACAGTATGACCGGAGGTAACGTCCGAGCTCTTGGATCTTTCTCTCAGTCTGGCCGTTGGTCTGTGGGTGATAACCAGAGGAGAGGTTAACAGAGATGCCGAGGAGCTTAAATAAAGGTTTCCATACATGAGAGAGGAACTGAGGACCCCGGTCCGAGACGATGTGTTGAAAAAGGTGTTCAGCTGTTTCCAAAGGCAGTGGGGAGTCCCTTTAAAGGAATGAGCTTGCAGGATTTTGAGAATCTGTCCACCGTGACGAGAATACAAGTGTTACCTTCAGAGTTGGGGAGATCCGTGACAAAGTCAACTCCAATATGGGACCAGGGCCTCTGTGGAATGGGGAGTGGAACCAGCTTTCCTGTAGGCAGATGACATGGTGTGTTAGACATGGCACAGACTGAGCAACTCAGGACGTACCTGTTGACATCGCGGTGCATACTGGGCCACCAGTAACGAGCTTGAAGGAGCGAGAGGGTCCGTCTGCTGCCTGGACGTCCAGAGTCGGAGACTCATGTACGGTGCCCAGAAGGTGTTGACGTAGGGAGCGGGGCACGTAGATTTTACCCTCTGGGCACCCTGGCGGAGCAGGCTCCTGGAGAGTGGTGTGACGGATATCATTTTCTAAGTCCCAAACAATGGGACTAATTATAACGCCAGATGGTATGATGGTCTCAGGTTCGGCTGGACAGTTGGCGGAGAATTGACGGGAGAGGGTATCCGCTTTGGTGTTCTTAGTACCAGGCCAGTAGGTGATCTTGTAATTAAACCTTGTCAGGAAGAGTGCCCAGCATGCTTGTCTTGGGTTTAGGCATTTGGCTTCACGGAGATACTGCAAGTTCTTGTGGTCTGTGATGGTGAACTGGTGAACCGAACCCTCCAGCCAATGACGCCACTCCTCCAGGGCTAACTTGATGGCTAGGAGTTCACGATTTCCAACATCGTAATTCTGCTCCACCACAAAGAGTTTACGGGAGAAGCAAGCACAGGGATGGAGGAGGGGAGGTTCGCCGACCGCTTGGGAGAGCACCGCTCCTACTCCGGAGGTGGAAGCATCTACCTCAACCGTAAATGGGAGGTTCAGATCTAGATGACGTAATAGAGGAGTGATGCAAAAGATGGTCTTGAGCCGATGGAATGTGGGCGGTGGGGTTCCACACCAGATGTTTGGGTTCACCCTGCAGGAGGGAGGTCAGTGTAGCAGTGATCATGCTGTAGTTCTTGATGAACCGACGATAGAAGTTGGAGAATCCCAAGAACCGTTGTAACGGTTTTAAAGTGGTGGGTGTGGGCCAGTCCTGGATGGCCTGAACCTTCCCCTGGTCCATTTGTACACCCTTCGCACTAATGACATACCCCAGGAACTGAACAGAGGATCAACGGAACTCACTTTTCCAACTTCAAGTAGAGGCAGTGTTCTCTGAGTTTCTCCAGGACCTGCGGGACGTGCTGGCGATGGTCGGCCAAGTTCCGGGAGTAGATCAAGATGTCGTCAATGTACACCACAACGAACCGATGGAGGAACTCCCGGAACACCTCATTCATAAACGTTAGGAAGACCAAGGGACTGATGGAGAGACTGTACGGCATCACGCGGTACTCGTAGTGGCCAGTAGGTGAAATGAATGCCGTCTTCCACTCATCTCCCGCCCGAATACGAATGAGGTTATAAGCAATCCGCAGGTCCAACTTGGAGAATACTCAAGCTCCTCATAACTCCTCTAGTGTGGCAGGGACCAGGGGAAGTGGATACGGCTGTTGAATAATTTGTGAATTGAGCTGGCGATAGTCGATACAGGGGCGAAGACCTCCATCCTTCTTGCCCACGAAGAAGCAGCTTGAAGCGGCCGGCGAGGTGGATGGCTGGATGGAGCCCTGTTGTAGTGCCTCCTTGATGTACTCCTCCATTGCCTGGCGCTCCGGGATGGACAAGGGGTAAATCCTTCCTTTTGGTAGTTGAGCACCAGGCAGCAGCTCGATGGCACAGTCCCATGGCCGATGAGGGGGTAGCTGGGTGGCTGCCTGCTTGCTGAACACATCCTGGAACGCCATGTACTCAGCTGGGATTTCAGGAATGATTTCAGGTTCTGGACTCTCGACCTGGGTAGATGCTAGAGGTATGGAGAAGGATCGTGGATGAAGGATTTCTGACAGACATTGTTCATGACACTGTTTACCCCATTGGATGATGTCGCAGGGAACCCAGCAGAGTACAGAGGTATGGAGGTGGAGCCACGGGTGTCCCAGGATGAGGCCGACGGTGGAATCCTCCAGTACCAGAAACCGCAGACGTTCTGTGTGAAATAGTCCAACTTGCAACGTGATGATGGGTGACGAGTATTGCACTTTACCACGCCCCAGTGGTTTTCCCTGTATCGTCTTTACTGAATATTCATGGATGTGTCGTTGTCGTGGAAGTTGGAGTTGATTTAAGCACTCTTGGGATACGAAATTGCCGGAGGAACCTGAGTCGATGAGACTTCAGTAAAGACGATACCGAGAGAGAATTTCTTGAGGAACGGAGAGTGACTGGTATTAATGATAATTTGGAAATTTCTATTCCAGAAAGGATGGTACTCACCACGGGGCGTGGAGGCTTAACTGGGCAGTTCTTGATGAAGTGGCCGCTACTGCCGCAGTATAAGCATAATCCACATGTAAGGCGTTGATTTCTTTCCGTGCGTGAAAGCCGTGAGTAGTCGATTTGCATAGGTTCTGGTACTGGTAGGCAGGCAGGCACTGACGCAGGCTGAGGAGCGGTTATGGGTGGCTGGCAGGCGGCTAAGCGTTGTGACAGTCTAGTGGTTCGTTGTAGATGGAACAGCTGATCGGAAGTGGTTAGTGATCCGGCGGCAGTGCTGAAAACCTCAGAAAAATGACTAGTGAACTGTTCATTGGAGTTGATAATGTTATTGTTTGCGTTCCAAATAGCCTTTGCCCACTGGACGGCCTTACCAGAGAGGAGTGAGATGAGAAAAGCAACTTTGGAGCTCTCAGTGAAGAAACGTTGTGGTTGCATCTGTATATAGAGAGATCAACTTGGAGAAGAAAACCATTACACTCAGCCGCGTTCCCCTGAAAGTCCGTTGTATAGTTGTGATGATGAATAAGTCCAGGTTGAATATACAGCAGAGAGTCCAGGTTGTAGCACAGGAATTCTGAGGGGAAGCGCAAGGAGAGGTCTGGAGCTAGCATTGAGGTAGTGAACGGTAGACCAGACAAGGGAGTACTGAATGCTGGGGCTTTATATAGGGCGGTGCTAAGTGGGAACAGGAGTGTACAATCAGTACTCCGGTGAGAGGGAACGGGTGTGAACGGGACGTAGGCAGTGGGGGTGGCTGAGGTGAATGCCTGACAACGTGTTGGCTTAAAAATGGAATTATGGAGAAGAAAAAGTTGTTCTGGTCATTATTAAGAATTTCATCTGGCAACTTGAACATGGCCACGTTTTATTATTTTGTTCTCATGTATTAGTTAAATCATAGCCACACTGTTGTCACACCCCTGTGGATTGTTTATGTTGGTTTCTCACTTCTGTGCCCATATATGGTCTTTCCTGTTCCTGTCCTTGTTAAGTCCGTATTGGTTAATCACCTACACCTGTCCTTGTATCTTTAGCACCACTATATAAGTTGTATTCAGTTCAGTGTTTGTTGTCTGATCTTACGGTTAAGTTGGTGTGTGTTTCCCTGCTGTTCCTGTCTGGAGTTACCTTTTGTGGATTTTATTAAAGACTTGTTGTTATATTTCGTCTTTGTATGTCTCCTTCTACACACAACCATGACAGAAGATCGGACCTTTAAAAGAAAGAAAGAAAGGTTGGAAGTTGCCGCTTGCTTCTCTGCCCTAGCCCGCAGAGATCTCCCATTTGTGGAGTATGCCCAGGAGTTCTGCGGGCTGGCTATGATTACAGGGCTGGATGACGCCACCATCAACTCTCTGTTCTGGATTGGGGCCAGTTACAGCTGCCCTGTGGACCTCCCAGACACCACAGGACTGAGCTGGAGGGAAGGGGTCCTCAGGTGTGTGTGCAGAGTGTCCGGCCCCAATCCAGAACAAGCCCACCGGCCCACCCAGAGCCCAGCCAACCCACACCCCAACTCGCAGAGCCAGAGCCCGAGCCCACCGCGGACGGAGAGCCAGAGCCAAGTACGACAGAGCCATCGCCAATGGGAGCGACAGCGCGAGAGATCGCTACGGAGCCTGAGCCTGTCGAGTCTGACCAGGTGCGAGAGGCGGCCACAGTGCCTGCGACGGTGGATGTTCCAGTGGGGCGTGAGGGTGCTGAGGATATCACCGCCCACTGCACTGCCGCTGAGGGTGAGCAAAGTCTGGATCTGGGACATTTAGAAATTGAACTGGATTTGACTGATTTCTCTGAGGATATTTTTGTGGAATAGAACTTGATCGATTTCTATGGGAATATATTTGAAGACATGCCCTCTGTTTCACCACCCTCTGAACTATCTGCCTGTCATGAACTGTCTCCCTCTGTCGGATCCACCCTGGACCCTTCTGTCTCCTCCCTGGCTCCTCCCTCCATCATCACCACCTTGGACTTTGTTTGTTGTCCTCCTCCCAGGAGTTTGTCCTTGGCCAGAGCCTCCTCCTACACTGAATTTCTGTTGCCATCCCACATCCACTTTTTTTTTTTTTTCTATGGCGCGAGGTCGCGCCTTCCAGGAGGGGAGAGTAATGTCACACCCCTGTGGACCGTTTATGTTGGTTTCTCCCTTCTGTGCCCACATATGGTCTCTCCTGTTCCTGTCCTTATTGGTTAATCACCCACACCTGTCCTTGTATCTTTAGCACCCCTATATAAGTTGTATTCAGTTCAGTGTTTGTCGTCCGATCTTTAGGTTAAGTTGGCGTGTTTCCCTGCCGTTCCTGTCTGGATTTACCTTTTGTGGATTTTATTAAAGACTTGTTATATTTCGTCTTTGTACGTCTCCTTCTACACACAACCATGACAACTGTTCAATTCTTTCCCTTATTTTAATGATGTTATGGCCTAAAATTAATAGTTTGTGGGAATGTATTCTCTCAATTCATGGCCACAGTATTTAGTTTTTTCCCCTTACATGTCATGTCAGGGCTCCACATTTGTATGAATATAGAAAAATTAAGTACTATAAATGATCATAATTTATTTAGTTTTTTCGTTTTAAATAATACTCTCTTGACAGTCATCATTGGGGTGTTATCCTTTTAAAAGGTACAGACCCGTTCCCTTTTTTTACTCCTAAATGGTGCATATTAGTGACTTAAAGGTATATCTCATTGCCTCATCACATATTAATATGTCAATGATACATTTTAGTACCTTTTTAAATGGTCCTAGTGAGGCATTTACATTTAATCATTTACTTGAATCAAAATATTATAGACTGTTACCAAAACATTTACATCAATGAAAGGCATCTTTGCACTGCAAAGGTATATCTAACATGGCATGTTTACTTAGACTGTTTAATGCTGTTCAGATGTAACATGACAATCACATAATACATATTGTAAATTGCCTGCGTGAAGTATGTAAATTATACAATTAAAAACAGAAGTTAGAACTGCAATATTATGATGAATCATTATCGTCTATTATTGCTCTTGGTATTGTAATAATTATTTATTTATACATTACAATACATTAAAAAATGTTTTTATGTGTGGGGATGTGGCTCTTTAAATTCTTGTAGCCCACACAGACAAATCAAGTTAAGAGCTATTCATGAATGTTTACTGCATTTTTTATGCATCAGAAAATCAAAACTTCACATTGGTTGTCTTAGTAGCATGCAGGTTATTCAGCATGGAAATAAATTGCACTACACTGTGAAATGAATCTGTTGTTTACATGGTATCTGCACTTTGCTGTTTATGATGAGAAAATCTGTAGGAGTGCATAATTCAATGACCGTGCACTGAGCAAAGTGTTTTCATCAGTACTGAGTAATCTAAATGCCTCTGATTGGCCATTGCATTCGTATGCTCAACAGAAACATGTATAATTGGTTATAATGCTCAGTGCTGCAAAAGCACATCAAAGAAATATCTGCAATGTGAGCAGATCTAAAAAATGCAGCAATCAACATTTTTTATTCATTTTCACATTTCACTTTAACTGCGACAGTTGTAATAGATTTTTTTTTACTGTGTTTTTCTTAAATTTGTGGGGCATTTTTGTTGATTTTGGTGCCATTTAATTGACATTGATCATTTGGTGCTCTTTCATTTCTGATCCTGTTTATAGTTCAGAGCTGTTGTACCATTTTTTTTTTACAACAATGATTTTTATTTGTTTATTTATTTATTTTTAAATTATATCCAGCCTCAATGAGCTACAGAACATTTTGTTGGTTCAGTTTTATTTCTAGGGCTTTGCATTCCGTTGCCCAAACCGCGCTCCTCATACAATTAAATTTCAATTTGATTTGGATAGTGTTTCGTAGCTCAGTATTTTAAGTGTAGCAACACAAAATGTTTGTTGTTGGAAACTAATTTGGAAACCGTGTCAGATGGGCATTGAAAGCTTTCAGAAAGTTCTTAAACGTTCCAATCAAGATGTCTAAATCAAGAAGGCAATAAGATACAGAGGCCATTAGATAGAATGCAGGAATTAGTTGCTCAAAGTTAAATATGAATTTGTGAGTATACATCTTTGATATCAATAAGTGAACTCATCGTTAAAAGCTAATTAATTTCAGCCCAAAGAAAATCAGTTGCAACGTGGGGAATGAGGAGACAAAGAGAGTCAGCTTGAAGGGAAAATTTAACATTAAACAGAATGCCACGGAATAATTAAGAGGGCACAGCGTCCACTCCACGTATTGAATACCGGTTTGTAATGAAACACATTTCAGTCTGCCATATTTAAGTGTATGATTAATGCAGAATTATTCTTCTAGCTCTACAGATTGAGAGAAATAAGAAGCCAGTCTTTAAGTTATGCATTGCAAGAGCAACATCTAATTGATTTCTGCCCCTTTTCCTATCCCCAGTGCTGTTGAAAGCCTGTTCTCACAATGTGGTCAGTTATTCTCTGAGGGTTGATGATTGCAGGTCTGAAGAAACTGGTGGGACAGGCTGTGTTAAAAACCTAAATGAATCTCTTTTAATCACCTGTATGTGAAATGAAACAGAAAAATCTCATTTGAATTTGAATTTTCAAACATTCATCTTATTGTGATTGCACATAATCTTGTAATGAGCTTATCGATCATACACCTGGATGAAAGAAATATGTCAGAAAGCATTGCTGTGATATGACGTTTCTCTTGCCTTTCAAGCAGAGTGCTGGAGTCGTTCATTTCATCATCTGTGGGCACAGATACTGTCGAGCAGATTGTAGGTCTGAGGTTCAAACCTAATGATGCAAGTCTGTCACAAGACCTTTAGTCACTGCCTGAAATCATTGAGATGAAACCGAGAACTAGCCTTTGGTTGCATAGAGAGAATCGCCTATGAAATCAGCTTTTAATCTGTAAAACACTGGCATGTCAGCTTTTCCAAAGAACAGATATTGCTCAATAAACAATGTGTATACAGTGGGGTCCAAATGTATGACATCACACTGAAAATCTGCGCTTCAGAATCTGTTTTAAATAAACAAAATAAATAAATAAAAACGTTGGATTATACAAATGTAAAACAGGATACACAAGTAATGAATATACTTTACAATGTTATTTATTCCTCTGATGGCAAAGCAGAATTTTTAGCAGCCATCACTGTTGGGAAAAGTTACTTTTAAAAATAATGCATTACAATATTGCGTTATTCCATAAAAAGTGACTAATTGTGTTACCTTTTTTATGGAAAGTAATCCATTACTTTACTTTCATTACTTTTTTGGTCACCTGAGCAGGGCTTGCTTAGTTATTTTTAATAACAACAACAACAACAACAAAAGCAACTGTAAAGGCCCTTTTGCACCAAAACTGAATGAACCAAATGAATAAGCAATGTGCCTTTGACTTGGTGCTCAGGAAACATTTCTTATTATCATCAATGTTGAAAATAGTTCTGTTATGACAACTCTCGGGGGGACTGGCATGGTAATGTACATGACAATGTACACGTATTTGGTCTTGGTGGAACAGATCTGCTACGCTGCTGCGACAGAGAGAGTACCGAGACTTTCTACTGCCAATACATCCACAACATGCTGCTGTCAGCATGTAAGAAATATTGCTGCTGCACATATAACATATATGAATAACCCCCACAGCATACACAAATCACCTCGTAGCAGATGTATACAGGTGGAGGTGGGGAAGGTGGAGGGTTTCTCAAGCAAGCAAAATTGCTACAGCTAGCACTAGTCATATATTTGAATGTTGAGTAGTAAGCTCATAGGCTACAGATACAGGACAGAACCAATCAGCTGTGCCAAGTGGTAATGATGTCATTAGGTCAGATGGAGTTAGACCTATTGGGATTGCGCCATCTAGAGTTTCATGTCAGAACTGTCACAAATCTGGTCCTGAACGCCAGTCCGCTCACCACCAGAGGTTGCTTTGACATTCACATTACACAGACTGTTGCACCACACCCCGAACTACGTTCCCCATCACCCATTGCGCTTATCACCTGCATCCAATCAAAGTCTCTATATAAGCCTTGGACTTCCTCTCCTTGGATTACGTTCGCCGTTGATCGACCCTCGCCTGTCTTGGATTACTCTTATGTCTTTCTCTCCGTATACCTGTCTGCCACTGTTCGATCTAAGCCTGTGTATGACCATGTCTAAGTTTATAAATAAAAGCTCGCATTTGGATCCGTCCACTCTGTATAAACAGTAGTGGGTCAGATCTCTGTGGAAAACAACTTGACCACCAAAGCTTCATTCAGTCATTTATGATATGATGTACAGAACGTGCACGAAACAATATCACCGCATTGAGGCATTACACACTGCAAATTATATATACTTGATATAAAGGTCAAACATTTTAATGATGTAAAGATTTTTAGCATTCAGTATTTCTGGTTAAATCTGGTTTCTGGTTAAATCTGGTAAATTATGTCCTGAGCATTCAATGAAATCCCTTTTGTAAGTAAATAAAGCACACAAAAAAGCATCAAGACTGAAATAAGGTGAGAGCAGTGGAATGTGTCTGAGCTGACAGTACTGCATTCAGCAGTCGACCTCCTCTCTCTCTGGCAGTCGGGCCCCACGGAGGGAGCCACTCAGATACCTGTCACCATTCTGCTCTCAACATCCCAGCAGGGGAGTCCCTAATCAGACTGCAGAATGAAGAATTTGTGGGGCGACTACAAAGCCTGAGATGTATTCCAATTTCAGCTGCATGGGAACGAGAGGGACTGTTCTGTACGGCTTACTAAAAGCATACAAGGTCTTTTTTTTAAGTCAGGAGCACCACACTGATGGTTTTGGTAAAACTGAATTGACATGAGGGGATTTGTTCTGTAACCACAAGATACCAAACTCACCTGTCAGCTGAAATGATATTCATCTCATTTATCACTGAACAATCACGGATATCTTTTGCATGTTTGGATTTGTTTACTTTATTTCAACCCTTTATGCTTTTTGGCACAATAATGCAATTCATGCATAATGCATAGACAAAGAATCATAGTATTTAAACAAAAGTAACTCTGAGAAAAAATTTTTGGAGAGTGAATTTGATTTGGTTTTATTAGTAAATAACCAAAGTTTACAATCCCTGAATCCCAACCTGTTTATCATATAATTAATTTTAATTTCATGCAGAATGTTTAATGCACTTTAAATGAGACAATAACAGAACAAACACCTTCATAATTAATTAACTGCTTCAAAAACAAATGTGTGCACTTAGGCCTCTAAGTTATTATTTTTCTGTGAGTGAAAAGCTCAGTATACCCATGTGGGTTTGTGTTAAAATAACTGTGCATTTATTTGTGTTTTATTATTTTAGCTTTGAGACCCGAGGTCTTTAACCGTCAGGGGCCTCGATCTGAGGGGCAGCCAAAAATAAGACATTTACGTAGATAAATCAACAAATAAAACAAGCAATGTTGATGCAAACAAACAGATAGACAGTACTTGAATGCCAATAAAAATATAATAAAATAAAAGTGTATAAAATGAAAGATGCATATGAATAGCATACTTTAAATACAAATAAAGAAATTAGGTCAGTGCATACTTAGTCACACTTGTTAATCTATTCTTGGCCGTACATAAAAAAAAAAAAAACTTTTAATGCTGTGCATGTTATGAAGGGAGAAAATCGGTATGGTATAAAAACCACAGTCCAATAATTGATATTCTTTCAGCTTTGATCAAATACTATAACTGCTAATGAGCTAAGTATCTACGAGGAAAAAACAAACAAACAAACAAACAAAAAAACCCTATACAGCTTGTGTATAAATCCATTTTCAGATTGAATATCGAATGTTCCAGCCTGATTTAGATCAGTACTCCAGTGTATTGTTCTGCTTTGTTGAGTTTGAAAAATGCAGTAGCATTTGACAGAGTCTGTTTCTTAACCACTAGAGACAAACTGCAATTAGGCTGAATTCCCAGGGCAAACTGGTACATTAACTTGATCACAATATTGCTTAATGCTTAATGGTCAATAAATAGTCCTGTGGTGCAAATTGTGCAATTATATATGTGTCTCCTGTTGAGTCATATATTATGTTCATAGTAACAGTTTTACTTAATTTGATAGCTATAATGTACTATCATATTAAAAAAAAGAAAAAGAAGGCTAAGAATATTGCTGAAAATAAATGAAACATCTTTGGAAATCAAGTGAGGAGTAGATGATTCCTCTTTAAATGTTTGCTCACTTGTCCTTTCATTGACCTGAATGGTTATCTAATTGTTTTGGGGTCAGTATTACTACCTACCTACCTCAAAATCATACAGCCATTGTTGGATTAAGTCTTGTTTTGTGTTGTGCCTTTTGTCTCTCAGCCCCTTTAAATATTGTTTATGTTATTTTGCGTTCTTCATTTCCAAAGTTCCTTTGAACAGGGTTTTGTTGTACTTTTACCTTTCTGTTTATTAAATATCCCTCAACCCTAATCTGTCCGTCTTTCTGTGTGTGTGACAGGAATAGGGTTCAAATATACAAACACGCTGAAAAACCAAATAATTTGTGGAACCTGAAGGATTTTTCTGAAGAACAGCAGACAGTTTAACTGTTCAGGACAAAGAAGGAAGTCACGAACAACTATCACTTAAAAAAAACAAAAACAAACAAAAAAAAACAAACAAACAAAAAATAAAAACAGATGTGGATCATTTAGGTAACAACACAGTATTAAGACTTAAGTGTATGTAAACCTTTTAACAGCGTCATTTAGATAAATTCTCTTGTGGACTATATGTAAACATTTTTTTAATTGTGAAATGTCGGTAACACTTTATTTTAAGGTGTCCATAATGCAGTGTAATTACCTAATTAAGTACTTTGTAGTAGCCGTTGTACTTACATGTACTTACCATTTCACTAAGTTATGGAACAGCCTGTAATTACAGTTTGTAATTATGTAGATGTAATAGGCAGCTACTGTTACACATATGTAACAGGCTGATATAAATCTGTTACACAGCTACTTGTACACTTAAGTACAATACCGATAATCTTTATTTTAAGCAGCTTATGCCTGTGTAATATTCTGCAATTTTAATGTAATTAGAAAGTTATTACATGTATTTAAGTTGTGGTCTGGTGGGTTAAATCAAACTAAGGTGCAGCTGGATAAGGTGTACAGTATAGATACACATGAAGTACACTTAAGTACAATATTGCTACACTTTATTTTAAGTAGCTTATGTTTGTGTAATAGTATGTAATTGTAATGTAATTAGAAAAGTATTACATGTATTTAAGCTGTGTACTGGTGGGTTAAATCAAACTAAGGTGCAGCTGGATAAGGTGTACAGTATAGATACACATTAAGTACACTTAAGTACAACCTGATACATTTTATTTTAAATAGCTTATGTCTGTGTACTTATATTTTTAATTACATTGTATAAAGTGTGCAACACATATGTAACAGTCTTTTGGTTACATATGTAGCTGTGTAACAGACTCGGTCTGTTACATATGTGTAACAGTGGTTGCCTGTTACATCTACATAATTACAAACTATAACTACAGGCTGTTCCATAACTTAGTTACATTTTGTTTCATGTAAGTACAACAGCTACTACTAAATACTTCATTAGGTAATTATTCTGTATTATGACACCTTAAAATAAAGTGTTACTGAAATGTCTTATTAGGGTAAGAACTAAATAATAATAATAATAATAATAATAATAATAAAAAAAAAAAACATTAATTTTGTTATGATCTCCCTTATTTTGGTAAAATAATTAACATTTTGTAGATTTTGCAGACAGACAGACAGACAGACAAACAGATAGATAGATAGATAGATAGATAGATAGATAGATAGATAGATGTAAGTCTCCATTTAAGTCTTGCCCCCCTATATTTAAGTAATTGGCTTTTCAGAGAGTTCATTCTTAAATTGTTATGTTTGGTTTCCTCAGTCCTGAATATGTGGTTACATCCTTGGTCTGTTTGGTTCTGTTTACATTGTTGACGTTGTTTTTTTCTCAAATGGAGCTTTCACTGTCATGAAATAAAAGACCAAGACAACTAAAACAGAAATAGTCTAAACCTTAAAAGCAGAAAATGATTATCTAGATGTCAAAACAACTCTTATTCTGCTGTCAACTTCAGAGAAAAGTTTGTGCTCTTGATTGCTTTGGCAATTTGCAGATCTTCGCTCACTGGAACAGACATCTTTAAGCGGATCAAAAATGCATTGAACAGGAAGCACCGCAAGGGAAGAAGTTTGAAAAATTGTCTTTGATTTGATTTCCTATTAGGCAAGAAAATAGGTATCTCTCATCCCGAAACGATTTCAAATGACCATCAGAACCAAGCATCTGGTAACCTTTTCAGAGATTAGTCACTTTGAAAAAAGATATTCAAATAAAAAAGTGAACACAGTGTTGTTTCTGATACTGCTCAAAAATGTGAAGTTAAGAGAGAGAGAAACTAGATTAAAGTGCGACATACTTCCCTTGATTTATTACCATTTAAATGAAGAAACTGAGCTGTTCTTTTATGATGCAATGTATTTGAGAGTTCAGACACTGATACATGCAGACATAGATGGGCACCAAAAAATAGCCAACCCCAAATAATAGGTTTAGACCAAGCTACTACTTGGGATTGAATTATGACTCTGCCATTTAAGCTAAGAATTTCATTTTGTACAGCCATAGGCCACTTCATAATTGAGTTTTTTTTTATTACTCTCTCTCTCTCTCTCTCTCTCTCTCTCTCTCTTTTTTTTAAAGAAATGTTACATTAAAATTCTGAATCATATTAATCAAACTGATCAGACATAAAATTGTACATTATGACTGTTTCTATAAGTGTAAACAAGATTTGTGATTGTGTTAGTAACAGCCGAGTAAGATTATTGTAATAATGAAAATAATTTAAAAACCAGTGCAGTTGCTTTGCTCTTTTTTTCCCCCCACACAGACAGAAAAATAATCAGAGTATCAGTTTTTTTGTAGTCTGGAGAAAAAGAAAGAAAGAGAGAAAGAAAGGAAAGGTCAATGCGACCCCTTTCATATAAGAATCATTCAGCTCTACTTTAAGTTTCATAGAGGTTTATGCTTTGCTTCACTTTTACAATATGTCTTACTTATTGAGTCTTTTATTTCAAACCTTGGATGAATTGATTTACAATATGAAGTGTACAATGTGCACATTTTAATTGCTGTGCCTCCTTTGTTTCAGCTAAGCACCTTCTCAAAAGAGATACAACAGTATTATGTAACACTAAAACTACTGTGATATGTGATTCAATTATATTACACTATTCGGGTGTCTTGCTTTGTGTCTGAATATGAGAACTGAGAAAAGAAATTATGTTGTCATATAAATTTCTCTAGACTGTTATTTGATGTTGCATTTTAAAATAATTTGTTGACTGATTACATATCACATATTGTTTGCTTGCATTTTGCAGAACATACAAAGAAAGATCATTGTGTTAGAATCATTCCGACAGACATTTGTGTGACCTCCAAAGGTAAAGAGACATGAAGGCCACAGTAAAGTGCTGTTTTGAGGAGCACTTGTGGCTCAGGATTATTGAGCCACATGTCAATTGCTGTAGTCACCCCATGAGTGAGTTTTCACACTTGGTAGAACAGCGAACTGTCCTCCGACAAATCAAGACCCATTCAGCTGGAAACAGCATCACCTACGTTGTGCTAAAAGTGCAAAGTTCTACAAGATCATGAAGGTCCAAATGACTTCATCCACTTGATGAACTGATGAACTTACAACCTTAAACTAAATACTGCAAAACGCTTAGAGTTTAAAGAGATTTGTATATACTGATGATACAAACAACATATAGTATATAATACCAATCAGACGTTTGGAGTTGGTAAGATTTTTAGTGTTTCAGAAAGCAGCCTCTTATGCTCACCAAGACTGCATTTATTTAATAAAATAAAGCAGTAAAAACACTAATATTGTGCATATTATTACAATGTACAGTACCTAACTTATATTTAGACAATTAAAGAGGCACTGAAGGTACAATGTAAAAAATGACCATGAATTTAATGGTAAAAGACTGTAAAAATGCTACAGTGGAAATCTGTTAAATGGTTAATGCAAGGTCTCGTACTATACATGGTGAAAAACCGTATTGGACATGACGTAATTTTATGGTAGTATACCGTTTTTGGAAGTGAAAAAGAATAATTGTATAATGTATAATTTACAGTGAATAACTGTAAATTGACATTCCCAGAAATCCCTGCGCTACATTTCAAATTTCATGTTTGTTTGTTTTTTAAATAACTGTTTCTTCTTAATTTTTTCTTATCAGTTGTTACATTAGGGTTGTATGTTACATCTAATGTTGTTAAATGAATGTTTATTGCATTATTTCAGTTTCATGTGTGTTACCATGATGGTGTTTAGTGTTTGTGTGAATGACACTGTGCACCTTCTATATATGTTAATATTTAAAAGCTGCTTGTGATGGGCTTTGGTTCATCATGTGACTTTCTCATGACCACCTGCTTTTGGTGGTTATCAGTGTATTATAAAGGTATAAAACAGATTAACATCAATGAACTAGCATGCAAATCATTTTGAGAATGGTTTTGCAACACTAAGCTGAGATTTTATACTTTATATTGAAAACAATGCCAACACAAAATTCAGTTCATACTGAGAATATGTGAAATTTGATGCATGATTTGAGAATTACACAACCTCTATATGTCTGTGATGAGATTCTGTACAGTTGTATAAATTCTCATGAAAACATTTGCTTTTCACTTTCATATGCTCACACACATTCCTGTGCACAATTATTTTTTCTCCTGTCTAGATCAATTATTCAGTATTCTAGGCGATGAAAAAAAATACCAACAACTCTAAACCCGAGCCACTAATGGATGCTCCTGACACGTGAGTTAATGACGTCACTTCCCGTTTGTTGCGGTTGCACGCTTAGAGTTTGAGCTCCGTCGAGTTAATTTGTTATTGTCTGTTTTTCAATTCAAAATCAATTTTATACACCATCATTCTCGTTTCTTATAACGTGTGAATATACCCCCTATTGTATTCTACAACTAAAACATCCGGATTGCTTTGTTATCACTAGTTTTGTCTAGATTTCCCGAGTCGCTAGCTTATAGCCCGTTAGCAGCACCAGCGTGGTTGCCGCTAATCCTGATTGCATTGTTTACACACTGCTTACACACATTTCCATTGTTTACTCACTGTTACTTGCTTTAATGGCGAATTTGTGTCCACCTTTGAGTGCAGGTGAGGACACGTTCGAGCTGCACTCGTTGCAGCTCGAGCTGGAGGCCGTGGAGAAGCAGATCCAGGAGCTGTTGGTGCGGCAGACGGAGCTGAGAGAGCGGAGGGCCGCTCTGGAATCCTCCCGGGTGAGTATACAGCGCGATACTAACACTCTGACCACCTCTACTCCGTGTGCTTCTCTGCACAGCTCCCGTGCACCCTGGACGCGATCTTCCCAGATGTCCTTCACTCCGGCGCCGGGACACCACGGACCCTGGGTGCAGCAGCAGCGGAAGACGCGAGCCAGGCCCCGGCCGAGGACCTCGCCCCCTCCGCCGCCTCCGGTCTTCGAGATCTCCACCCGGAACCGCTTCGCTCCCCTCCGCGAGACGGAACGCGACGCTGTGATCGTTGGAGACTCCATTGTCCGGTACGTAGGTGCTACTTTAGCTAAAGGTAAAGTCCACACCCACTGTTTTCCTGGTGCTCGCGTTCTCGATGTTTCTGCGCAGATACCCGCAATCCTGAAGGACGGCGAGAGCGTCGGCGCGATCGTCCTGCACGCGGGGGTGAACGACACCAGGCTGCGGCAGACGGAGGTTCTGAAGAGGGACTTCAGCAGCCTGATCGAGACGGTTCGCAGCACGTCGCCCGCGACGAGGATCATCGTGTCAGGACCGCTTCCCACGTATCGACGTGGGCACGAAAGGTTCAGTAGACTCCTTGCTCTAAATGAATGGTTATTGACATGGTGTAAAGAACAGAAACTGCTCTTTGTTAATAATTGGAATCTTTTCTGGGAACGTCCTAGGCTTTTCCGTGCGGATGGCCTGCACCCCAGCAGAGTCGGAGCGGAGCTGCTGTCGGACAACATCTCCAGGACACTACGCTCCATTTGACTAGTAAGTACATTCTCAAATGATTGCTATGATGGCTTTTGTTCTGAACGCTTAAATGATAGTAGTTGCACTGTGCAATCTATAAAGACTGTGTCTGTTCCTCGAATAGTGAGATCAAAACATAAATTTAATGCAGGATCTAGAAAAAATCTGATCGTAATTAAACCAGAAAAAAGCAAAATACACGAACAGAAACCATTTTTAAAGCTTGGGCTCCTAAACATTAGATCACTTGCACCCAAAGCAGTTATTGTGAATGAAATGATCACAGATAATAGTTTTGATGTACTCTGCTTAACTGAAACCTGGCTAAAACCTAATGATTATATTGGTCTAAATGGGTCTACTCCACCAAACTACTACTATAAGCATGAGCCCCGTCAGAGTGGTCGTGGTGGTGGTGTTGCAACAATATATAGTGATATTTTCAGTGTTACTCAGAAAACAGGATACAGGTTTACTTCATTTGAAATACTTTTGCTTAATGTTACTCTGCCAGATATGCAAAAGAAATCTCTCCTATCTCTTGTTTTAGCTACTGTGTATAGACCGCCAGGACCATATACAGATTTCCTAAAAGAATTTGCAGAATTCCTTTCAGAACTATTGGTTAATTTTGATAAAGTGCTAATTGTTGGCGATTTTAACATTCACGTTGATAATACAAATGATGCGTTAGGACTTGCGTTTACTGACCTAATAAACTCTTTTGGAGTCAAGCAAAATGTCACTGGGCCCACTCATCGTTTTAATCATACGCTAGATTTAATTATATCGCATGGAATTGATCTTACTGATATAGATATCGTACCTCAAAGTGATGATGTTTCTGACCATTTCCTTGTATCGTGCATGCTGCGTATCACTGATATTAACTGTATGGCTCCGCGTTATCGTCTTGGCAGAACTATTGTTCCAGCCACCAAAGATAGATTTACAAATAACCTGCCTGATTTATCTCAACTGCTCTGTGTACCCCTTAATACACAGGATCTAGACAAAATGACTAGCAATATGGGCACCATCTTCTCCGATACGTTAGAAGCTGTTGCCCCCATCAAATTGAAAAAAGTTAGAGAAAAACGTATTGCACCATGGTACAACAGTAATACCCATTCCCTCAAAAAAGAAACTCGCAATCTTGAGCGCAAATGGAGAAAAACTAACTTGGAAGTTTTTAGAATTGCATGGAAAAACTGTATGTCCAGATATAGACAGGCTTTAAAAGCTGCTAGGGCTGAGCATTTCCGCGAACTCATAGAAAATAACCAAAACAATCCTAGGTTTTTATTTAGCACAGTGGCTAGATTAACAAATAACCAGACACCACCTGATCTAAATATTCCTTTACAGTTTAATAGTAATGACTTTATGAATTTCTTCACTGATAAAATAGATAACATCAGAAATACAATAACCAATGTAGATTATACTGCATCTAATATGTCAACTTCTTTCGCCGCACCCAAGAAAAACTGCAGTACTTTACCGCTATAGGACAGGAAGAGTTAAATAAACTCATCACTGTGTCTAAACCAACAACATGCCTATTAGATCCCGTACCCACTAAATTACTAAAAGAATTGTTACCTGTGGCAGAAGAACCGCTTCTCAATATTATCAACTCATCGTTATCTTTAGGTCACGTCCCTAAACCATTCAAGCTGGCGGTTATTAAGCCTCTTATTAAGAAACCACAACTAGACCCTAGTGAACTGGCAAATTACAGACCCATTTCTAATCTTCCATTTATGTCTAAAATTTTAGAGAAAGTTATATCTGTTCAACTGTGCTCATTCTTGCAAAAAAATGATATCTATGAAGAATTTCAGTCAGGCTTCAGGCCCCATCACAGCACAGAAACTGCACTTGTTAAAATCACTAATGACTTGCTTCTTGCGTCAGACCAAGGCTGCATCTCACTGCTAGTTTTACTTGATCTTAGTGCTGCGTTCGACACTATAGATCATGACATACTAATAGATCGACTACAAAATTATGCAGGTATCCAAGGGCAGGCTTTAAAATGGTTTAGATCCTACCTGTCTGATCGCTACCACTTTGTTTATTTGAATGGGGAGTCATCTCAGTTATCACCAGTAAAGTATGGAGTGCCACAAGGATCTGTTCTAGGTCCTCTACTATTTTCAATATACATGCTGCCCCTTGGTAATATTATTAGAAAACACGGGATTAGTTTCCATTGTTATGCTGATGATACTCAACTATATATCTCAACAAGACCAGATGAAACTCCTGAATTATCAAAGTTAACAGAGTGCGTTAAAAATCTAAAAGATTGGATGACCAACAATTTTCTGCTATTAAATTCAGATAAGACAGAGATATTACTTATTGGACCTAAAAACAATACACAGAATCTTTTGACTTACAATTTACAACTAGACGGATGTACTGTTACTTCCACTACAGTCAAAAGCCTGGGTGTTATATTAGACAGCAACTTGTCTTTTGAAAATCATATTTCTCATGTTACAAAAACAGCATTCTTCCATCTTAGAAACATTGCCAAGCTGCGAAACATGTTACCTGTTTCTGATGCAGAAAAGCTAGTTCATGCATTCATGAGCTCTAGACTGGACTATTGTAATGCACTATTAGGTGGTTGTCCTGCATCTTCAATAAACAAGCTACAGATAGTCCAAAATGCAGCTGCTAGAGTCCTTACCAGGTCAAGAAAATATGATCATATTACCCCAATTTTAAAGTCTCTGCACTGGCTACCTATTAGGTTCCGCATCAGCTACAAAATAGCACTTCTTACCTATAAGGCACTTAACGGTTTAGCTCCTGCGTACCTAACTAGTCTTCTACCACGCTACAATCCATCACGCTCCCTAAGGTCACAAAACTCTGGACTGTTGGTAGTACCTAGGATAGCAAAGTCCACTAAAGGAGGTAGAGCTTTTTCACATTTGGCACCCAAACTCTGGAACAGCCTTCCTGATAACGTTCGGGGTTCGGACACACTCTCTCTGTTTAAATCTAGATTAAAGACACATCTTTTTAGCCAAGCATTCAAATAATGCATCTCTCAAACTTTTTCTGCAGCTATATCTGATCAAATGTTCATTATCAATCTTTAAGCTCTGGTTAACAAATCTTTCTTTTCTTAGTTTGAACAGCAGCTACGCTAATTATGTTCCTATTTGTTCTCTGTTCCTGCCATGGGATTGACATCCCATGGTAACTAGGAATTCACAAGCTCCAGTCTTGATCCAGAACACTTAAGAAAAGATGATGCCAACCCCTCAGAGGACTTCAGATGATACCAACCCTGAAAACATACAGCACTACCGAATTCTGCTACTAATTTATAGTGTTCTTTGTCTGTTTGATTACATCATTACTTGATCTTTACCACACATCTCTGCCATATGTACATCAAGCTACTACTACATGTATTGTAAAAATGTCAATTTGGTGTAAAGCTGCTTTGCAACGATATGTATCGTGAAAAGCGCTATACAAATAAATTTGAATTGAATTGAATTGAATGTTCATCACATTGGTGTATAACTGACTTCACTACCAGAAGAGCAAGATCTTGTGGTAGGCATGGGAACGGGAACCCTAACAGAAGACATTTTCAACCAGTCATTTGTGCAGCAATCATAGCCTAAGACATTATTTTCCAAATTGCCCTTTCTTATGTCTTATAATATAAAATTTCTAGATAAAATCAGGATATGAGGACATTGCCCCAGAGGCTGATCCTTTCCAATTAGACAAAGGAGATAAAAAAGGAAGGATGGAAGAGGAAGATAAGAAAGGAAGCCATGAAGGAGGAGGAAAAAAAAACATCTTGTGTGTTAGCAAACTGTTCATAGAAGAGCATAAAATAAAACCCATCCACATACAGCAATATTCAGGGAATGTACAATGAATATGACCGAAAAGCCAAATTATTTGTTGAGTGGTCAGTTATGCTATTTATAAAAAAGGACATGAAAACACAGTTTTTCTGAAAGTGTCTCATGGCTGGTTTGCAATTGAACACAGCGCTGTGTGGGAAGGCAATAAACAGAACCAACAGAAATAGAAAATAAACAGCAGATCCAACAGGAAACACATACAAAGTCTTGGTAATAATATATATGGAGGTTAATAATATGAAATACAGCCTGATGGGTAAAATGAGACGGTTCAGTGGAATCTGCAAATAAGCTGCAACCTGCCACAGTGGAAATTAAAAAAGTAAAATGCCTAATATAAACAGCAATAAACATGAATGTGCAGAGTTTAATTTTTCAAAATGTAACTTTGGCATCATAATGTGATATATTTGATACCACATTAAAAGGTTCATGATGAAATGTTATCATACTACTATTCAGCAAGATTAACATGACCTCTGAAATTGGGAGCTTCAGCTTATGTTTTTGTAAGGTGCTATGGGAGGAAGAGAGTTCACTGCAGTATGCTAGCTGTTCCAACTGTAGCTTTCCAAGCTACAAGCTGCTTGCAACACATGATTCCATGTAGTTCAACTATATTCAAGCTGCTGTTTTGAAAGTGTAATTCTGTAGCTTTACTGGAAGCTCCTACATGAAGTAGCTAAGTTCATTGAAACTACTTAATTGGGTAATGCAAGTGTATAATTCACGCCTTAAAGTTCATGCTTCAAAAATGCACGGGGAACACAATGGTAATCGATCCCGGTTACTTGGCTGTAACCGTGTTCCCTGAGAAAGCGGAACGAGATGCTGCGCTGCTCAGCGCATCGGGAACGTCTTTTAGTCGTGACCAGCTGTGAATAATGTGTATAAAAACGTCGAAGACCGACCGGAAGAATATATTGCCTCGGCTGATGACGTCATCAGCGCGCACCCGTGCATGGGGCTATAAATAGATGACCCACAGGTGCATCATCAGGATATTTTGTCTGAAGAGCAGTCCCGGGACATCTTAAACACGGCAAAATAGCGCAGCATCTCGTTCCGCTTTCTCAGGGAACACGGTTACAGCCAAGTAACCGGGATCGTTCCCTTTCGAAAGCTTCAGTCGATGCTGCGCTGCTCAGCGCATTGGGAACGAGAATACCCACGCCGCCGTGCTTGAGCATGTCTGGACCCCACGGTTGTGCAGGTGTGTTTCACAAGAACGCAAGAAGGCCTAGACATTAACTTGACGTCGACTCAAGGACATGAGAGCCCGGAGTGGCATGAACATCCAAACTATAAAATCTTATGAATGTGTGCGGAGAGGACCAACCTGCCGCATCACAAACCTGTTGTAGGGGGGCGCCTCTCGCCAAAGCATTAGAAGAGGCGACCCCCCTGGTGGAGTGAGCTCTAAGACCTTTAGGCGGAGCTTGACCGCGCGCCTCATAGGCAAGAGCAATAGCATCCCTGACCCAATGAGACATGGTCTGCTTGGTGGCAGCTGCTCCTCTGTTATGAACACCATAACAAACAAAGAGTTGCTCTGACTTACGCCACTGGCTAGTGCGGTGGACGTAGGCCTGAAGAACACGGACTGGACACAGTCTATGAGATCTCTCCTGCTCCGGCGTTGTGAACGGTGGAGGACAGAAGGCTTCTAGAATGACCGGATGTACAGCCGAAAATGGAACTTTAGGCAGGTAATCAGGATGAGGATGCAGAATCACTTTCACCATACCTGGGGCAAAGTCTAAGCAGGAAGGAGAGATAGACAGGGCCTGCATATCCCCAATTCTCTTCAAGGAAGTTATAGCCATGAGAAAAACCATTTTTAGAGTCAGAAGTTTATCAGATGCTGATTCTAAAGGTTCAAAGGGGGTTTCAACCAGACCCTCAAGAACTGTAGCTAAGTCCCAAGAAGGGATCTTGGTTTTCACTGGAGGCCTCAGTCTCCTAGCCCCACGAAGGAAGCGAGAGAGCAGAGGGTGTCTCCCGAGTGGTGCCCCATCAATCAAGGCATGGCAAGCCGAAAGAGCGGCCACATAACCCCTAAGAGTAGCAGGACACGTACCTGTTGACAATTTCTCCTGCATGAAGTCCAGTACTGAAGCAATCTGGCAGTTAACCGGATCTACATTATGTTTAACACACCACCTATCAAAAACACCCCATTTACCGGCATAATTCTTTCTAGTGGAGGAAGCCCTAGCACTTAGGATGGTCTCAATAACAGCAGGCGAAAGCCCAGTGTCTCTCAGTTGGTTCCCCTCAGGGGCCAAACATGAAGATTCCACAGATCGGGCCTGGGATGGAATATCGTTCCCTCCGCCTGAGACAGAAGGTCCCTCCTCTCCGGAATCGCCCACGGCGAGCCGTCGAGGAGAGATATTATCTCCGAGAACCATACTCTGTTCGGCCAACGCGGCGCTATCAGTAAGAGGCAAGACCCTTGTTGGCGAACCCTGGCTAGAACTCCCGGGAGCAGAGAGACTGGGGGAAATGCATACAGGCGCATATTGGGCCATGAGTGCGCCATCGCATCCAGACCCAACGGAGCTGGGTGACTCAGAGAGAAGTAGAGGGGACATTGCGCAGTCTGCTGAGAGGCGAAGAACCTCCGCTTCGTAAAATCTGGTCCAGATCTGTTTCACTAGCTCCGGGTGGAGTTTCCATTCCCCCGTCAGTAGTGTCTGTCTGGACAGTAAATCTGCTCCCACATTCCACTGCCCTGGAATGTATACTGCCCTGAGTGACAGGAACTTGTCCTGGGCCCAGAGAAAAATCTGCCTCGCTATCCTGTTCAGGTTGCGTGAACGCAGACCTCCCTGGTGATTTAAATAAGAGACTGCCGCTGTATTGTCCACCCGCACCAAGACATGACAGCCTCTCAATTGGTGGAGAAAATATTTCAGAGCCAGAAATACGGCCATCAGCTCGAGGCAATTGATGTGCCAGTCGAGCTGATGGCCCTCCCATACCCCTTGAGCTGGACGGCCTTCTAAGACCGCTCCCCAGCCCACCAGGGAGGCGTCTGTCGTTAGCAGTCTGCGACGACACGGCGCCCCTAGAGTGGGACCCAAGGTGAGGTACCGGGGTCTGAGCCACGGAGATAGTGTACGAAGCCCGCGGCGCGTCACTTTTATTTGCCTTCGAGGATTGGCTCTTGGATGAAACCCTCTGGCTTTTAGCCACAACTGAAACGGTCTCATGTGCAACAGCCCCAGAGGAATCACCGTGGATGCTGATGCCATAAGACCTAACATCTTCTGGTACTGATGAACAGTGTGCTCCTGACCTAGCCTGACCTTGCTCATGGTCTGCCGAATGGTCTCGATCCGAGCGGGAGACAGTCGTGCCCGCATCGTGATCGAATCCCAAACGATCCCGAGATAAGTCGTTCTCTGGGCAGGAGAAAGAACACTTTTGTTGGTGTTGAGTCTCAGCCCTAGAGAAACCACATGAGCTAACACGATGTCTCTGTGTTGGAGCGCCATCTCTCGCGATTGTGCCAGTATCAGCCAATCGTCGATATAGTTCAAAATGCGAATGCCCTGGAGTCGTAAAGGAGCCAGTGCTGCATCCATGCATTTTGTAAATGTGCGGGGCGACAAGGCTAGGCCGAATGGAAGAACCCGAAATTGGTATGCTTTGCCCCCGAAAGCGAACCTCAGGAATTTTCTGTGTTGTGGCAATATTTCTATGTGGAAATATGCATCCTTTAGATCGATCGTGACGAACCAATCGTGATGTTGAATCTGCGTCACGACTGTCTTGACAGTTAACATCTTGAACTTGAGCGCTTTGACTGAACGGTTTAAGCCTCGAAGATCTAAGATTGGACGCAGCCCCCCATCCTTTTTGGGAACCAGGAAGTATCTGCTGTAATAGCCCGACTCTCTCTCTGGAAGAGGAACATGCTCTATGGCCTCTTTGCTCAGAAGAGTTTGTAGCTATTGTGACAGTACGTGCATCAGCTCCGGTTTCACGGAAGTGAAAACCACGCCGTTGAAACGCGGAGGACGACGAAAAAATTGGATTCTGTATCCTATCTGTACTGTGCTTAATACCCACGCAGAGATGCCTGGCAGAAGTTTCCACGCTGCCAGACTCTCTGAGAGTGGTATTAATTTTAATACTTCCTTTTGAGGGGATGTTAGATGTTCCGCGTCCAGAACGACCGCCGGAAACAACGATACATCTAACATCTCGCTGGAAACCCCTGCCCCCCGAGGCACGAGAGGTGGCGGGGATGGGGAAGTTTTCTGAGGGTATCGGGAAGGGGCGAGGAGATCTTGAACGCGGCCCATCCCGCGGGGGACTACCCCCACCAGATCGGGCGCCAGACCATCAGGACTTCCGCTTTCTGTTAATAATAGTCCTGAGGTCTGGCTTGGGAGGTTGCTGAGCGCGGCGAGCCTGTCCCCAGTCTCTACGAGGGGGAGCACGCTCAGCCATGCTCTGCTTTTTAACCTTCCTGGCTTTTGAAGGACCGGGGCGGGGCTGGGTGGCAGACGGCCCCTCCCCTTGAGTGCGGCGAGGAAGAAATTGACCGAACGCTTCTTCGTGTTTCTTCACCTCTTTAAACCTGGTGACTACGGTGCTCACCGAGTCACCAAACAAACCAGAGGGAGAAACAGGGGAATCTAACAGAAACACACGATCCTTTTCTTTAATGCCTGTCAGATTCAGCCACAGATGTCTCTCCGTGCTGACCAAAGCGCTCATCGAACGACCGATGGCACGGGCCGTTTGCTTGGTCGCACGAAGAGACAGATCTGTGGCTCGACGAAGCTCAGAAAATGCTTCCTTGTCGATGGTACTGCCCACACTCAAATCCTTCAACAGGTCAGCCTGGTATGCCTGTAACACAGCCATAGTGTGCAGCGCAGCACCAGCCTGACCTGCAGCTTGATAAGCTTTACCCACTAATGACGATGTCACACGACACGGTTTAGTGGGGAGGGTAGGTTTCTTTATAGAAGATGCGGATTCGGGCGAGAGATAGCTTGCGAGCGTCTCTTCAACCCGAGGCATCTCCGTATACCCCCGCGACTTTGCACCCACGATAGTCGAAAAAGTCGACGTCGAAGGCACAAAGACGCGAGAAGTATATGGTTTACTCCATGACTTAGACAGCTCATCATGGAGGTCCTCGAAAAAGGGGAGAAACTGATGTTGTGGTTTCTCCCCCCCGCCACCGGACAGAAACCTATCCTCTAGCTTACTATGTTTGGGGGTCTCTTGTTCGCGTGGCCAGTCAAGCTGTAACCTGGCAACCGCGCGAGTAACCACCTCTAACAATTCCTCCACAGATTTATTTCCACAGGAGGAATGCTCAGAGGCTGGCTGCTCGTGCTCAGATGAGCCAAGAGATATGTCATCCCCCTCGTGAACCGAAGAAGCACCGGAGCGCGCTTCGCGTTCACGAGAAGAGATGTTAGGATCTGATGACGCGACAAGCGAAAAGGACTGACCCGTCTCTTGCTCGTCATTCAGATCCATACGAGAGCCCCACGATGGTAATGCGGGTGCGGACTGGAAATAGTTCAGACGGGAGCGAAGCATCTTAACTGTGAGCTGGTCACAATGCTCGCACCCGCCTTTCTCTATAGCCAGAACCGCGTGCTCTTCCCCCAAACAAACAAAACAGTAATCGTGTGTATCCAGCTCAGACATGGGACGTGAGCATGGAGGAACACAACGCTTACTGATTTGTTGACTCATTTCTCTTTTACTTTTTAAACTCCTTATAAAGTAGAGAAAAAGATTTGAGAAAGAGAAATTTTCTGCACACTGCCTGATACAAACTAACTCCTAACAAAGAGAGTAGAGAGAGAGAGAGATTCCACGCACACATGCACAGAATGGTCTGAAGACAAAAGACCTGATGATGCACCTGTGGGTCATCTATTTATAGCCCCGTGCACGGGTGCACGCTGATGACGTCATCAGCCGAGGCTATATATTCTTCCGGTCGGTCTTCGACGTTTTTATACACATTATTCACAGCTGGTCACGACTAAAAGACGTTCCCGATGCGCTGAGCAGCGCAACATCGACTGAAGCTTTCGAAAGGGAACTAGAGGTATAAGAAAAATACTAATATTACAAACTTTTTAAACTATAAACCATTTTTCACTATCAAATAGAATAGAAGATAGTACTGCACAGAGGCTCAAATCAGGGAATCCTTTCCTAAATTACATGAACCATCTGAACAAACTGATTCAGTATAATTTTTTTTTTTTTTTACAATGCAATAAACAAGAGTAGAGAGAGGACCGTTTAAGAGAGTGTCACAGGTTGGTCCAAGGCAAGTGGTATCCACCTGTTTCCGGGGGGCGCCACTTTAAAAAAAGAACTTCCGGTAAGTTGGCCGAAGTACTATACCAATGGTATTTTGTGTGCTAATTAAGGCTAAGTATTTTTCGGATCGTTTACTTAAAGTTGCAAACCTTTATGAGAGATGCCGTTACGGTGCTCAGGGACAACATGTACTGTTCGAAGTTGTGTTCCCATATCGTTAGCAAGTTTGGATCGATAAATCCAATGACTGTCAACTAGTAATGTGAAATTTGAACCGAGGGATCGGAGCTTGTGTTAAGGGGCATACCAGATGAAGGTTCAATTCGAGGCTATTCGTACTGCCATTTAATGCCACAGTTTAATGTGTAAATTAATTTATTGGAGACAGCAATTTAACAAACAAACACACACACTGTTATGCTTTTATTTGTGCATGTAACATGAGTCTACCTATGGAATGTGTGGTGAATGCTTCTTCTGACGGAGCTTTTTTCACAGGCTTTTGGCTAACTTTGGCTTTTTACTAACCAACACATAGCGCTGTTTTTAACACTCTTGAAGTTTTGAATCTTTTACTGAAACAGTCAGAGGAAAGTGTCAGTGCTTCACAATGCTTCATTTGCCCATTGCTACTGTCAACTGTTCAGTGAATGATTTTCACGTCCCACTTGTTTACTTCGAACCGGAAGATGCTCATACTTTTGATGCAAGGCCTAATGGGGCGTAGGAAACTGGTGGATACACCAATCTGAACTTCTTGAACAGTTTAAGCCACAGTAGCTCATCTGTTGGATCAGACAATATGGGCCAGCCCAGCTCCCCACGTGCATCAATGAGCCTTGGCCACCCCTGACCCTGTGGCCTGTTCACCACTGTTCATTCCTTGGACTACTTTTGATAGATATTACCACAGACCAGGAACACCTCACAAGAGCTGCAGTTCTCGAGATGCTCTGACCCAATCATCTAGCCGTCACAATTCGGACCTTGTTAAACTCACTCAAATCCTTACACTTGCCCATTTTTCCTACTTCTAATAAATCAACTTTGAGGATAAAATGTTCACTTGCTGCTTAATATATCCCAGCTACTAACAAGTGCTGTGATGAAGAGATAATCAGTGTTATTCATGTCACCTATCAGTGGTCATGATGTCAAGCCTGACTGGTATAGATTTATTATACAGAACATTTAGTAGCACCAGGAAAATGCTGGAGAAATGCAAACCAATGTATACACTGACGATAACGGTCCAAAAACTGAACTCAACTAAACAGGGAGTATAAATACAAAATGAGTAACTAATCTAGAAACAGGTAAGGAACAAGGAGCAAAGTAGACTTAAAGAACACAGAGAAGATTTGACAGTATGCTTGAGCATTCCATCAGCCCATTTATATGCACACGTAATTGAAACAGTGTAGCATTTTATTGTGCTATACTTAAAAAACTTAAAAAAAAAAAAAAGAAAGTTAAAGGTAGGTTATTGGCATCACTACTTTGGTTATTGTGCAACACTGGAAACAATGAACAAAGCTGTATACAGAACAGTCTTAAAAAATTGTGAAAGAAGAAATGAACCTCCTGAAATCTTGACACACATGCAAACAATAGTAACTCATCTGTGACTCAAAGCAAAGACAGACACAGTGAGGGTAGTTGCATCATGACTTCAAGAGATATTATTTATTTTAGAATTTTACATTTTAAAACACAATAAAATGGATAAAGAGTTCAGTATGCAGTCAAAGGCAGGCATGCTGTTAGTGAAGGGAACAGTGACAGTTGGGTAAAACAGACAGCGGAAGCTCTGGGAAGGATCCGTCCATCTGTCAGCTTTAGATAGCTCAGCTGTTCTGGGGCCGAGGACCCTCCTCTCAAACCCCACTCCAGTCGAGATCTTGGCATCTGAACAGAGATAGAAGGGACAAGGCATTGGTTCCACCATAACGCCCTCATGACTAGCAAAAAAAGAAAAAAGAATTACTTAAATTATCTTCTAAATGTGGTTAAAGCATACTATCAAATGTACTGACCACCAATGCTGACCAGCATTCATGAAAAACTAAAATATACTTATAATATAATGTCTATTAAAACTTGTATGTCCTGTATTTAAATATATGTGTAATTACACATTTATAACAATGAAGCTGCAATTTAGTACATTTAGCATAGTAATATAAAATAACAGACTGGAGGTAAAATCATAATCAAGTACTTGATTATGAGTAAAGTGTTTTAGTATGTTACTCAACACATCAAAATAAGTATACTTATTTAAATCACAACAAAATATTATTAAATGGGCCCTGTTAGGCCCCTTACAAGATGTAAGTCTCAGATGTCCCCAGAATGTGTTTGTAAAGTTAATCTCAAAATACCTTATGGATCATTTGTTATTTCATGCTGTAAATGCCCTTTCTTGGGTGGAAGCAAAAACATGTTCTTTTTGTGTATGACTCTTTAAATGCAAATAAGCTGCTGCTTCCCATCCCCTTTCCAAAAGAGGGTTGTGTCTTCACAGCTCATGCCTTGGATACTCCAGCACAGTGTTGCCAAATGTTCAGTCAGCGGCTCTCCGAGTAAATATATGTAAATATAGCAGAAATCATTATCTTTAACTTGTGTATGATGTATGTTATGTGTATGATGATTTTGTCTGATAATGTCATGGTTGTAAATCAGGATATTTTAGCAGTGCCGAGTAGCAGCTTAGAAATGGCTTGGAAGTGACTGCTTGTGAACATGTATAGTCTTGGGTTATGTTTCCATACTGTTTTATAGTTGATAACAGAAACAGTAAAATATGTAAAATTATAATGAGCGGCACTTACGTTACACGTCTACATTAGCTCGAGTCCCCAGCTTTGGAAGGATAAAAGGAGGAGTGGCGACAGTCGAAAATGAGAGATGACCAGGCCTTTTTCTGTGAAACAAAAGTTAAATGTGTTCAGAAAAGTTACCATAGTTTTAGTAACAATGATATAAATTATAAACCAAGTAGGAAATATGTCCAGTTTTCATGTTTTTAACAAAAATTATATTTGTGGGGTAAAATGCCCCCAGTCTGACAAAATCAGAATACAGGCAGTGTTAGCTTAAAATGAAAAAGAATACAATCAGAAATTATGAATTACAAAATTATAATAGCCGTTTTGAAAAATGTTGTTAGCTGATGCTAACTGGCTATCTAAATAGCTACCTGATGCTAATTTGAGGTATTTTTTGAGGTATTTGGACTTTTTTAAAAATCCAAATATTTTTATCCAACCAACTAGTTAGAATACATTTGATGGAAAAACAAAGGATTTGATGTTCAGAACAGAATTCCTAGTAACTGGTCATTGCCCTCTAGGGACATTTTACCTCACCTGGCTGGGGGGTGTTTTACCCCACTGACTATGTTTGAGTTTTGAGTCAGAAAAAAGAAGAGTTCAATTATGGCAGTGGGATACGGTGAGTGCCAGGTTGCTTCCATCCTTAAAAAATTAAAAGACAGTGGTTAATAAGAGCAAGGTCAAGCTGCAGACTTTGGGGACAACAAAGCTACAGACCGGCAGAGGGCGAAAACTACTCTCCACTGACCGGAATGACCGCCAACTCATTTGAATGTCACTCAACAACCATAGGATGACATCAAGTGACCTATAAAAAGAATGGCAAATGGCAGCTGGGGTGAAGTGCACAGCAGGAAAGGTTTGAAACAGGCTCTTAGGAGCAGGGCTGAAGTCATGCAAAACTAGAAACAAGCCATTTATTAATGAGAAGCATAGAAAAGCCAGGCTGAGGTTTGCAAAGACCATAAGGATTGGACCTTCTCTGATAAGTCCAGTTTTCAGCTTTGCCCAACACCTGGTTGCCTAATGGTTAGACAGAGACCTGGAGAGGCCTACAAGCAACAGTGTCTCGCACCCACTGTGAAATTTGGTGGAGGATTGGTGATGATCTGGGGAAACTTCAGCAAGGCTGGAATCGGGTACATTCATCTTTGTGAAGAAAGCATGAATCAAGCCATGTACAAGGTTGTCCTGGCAGAAAACTTGCTTTCTTCTGCTTTGACAATGTTTCCCAACTTAGCATGTTTTGTAATGAAAGGTAGTTACATGGGATTCATATCGCAGCTCTCCACCTCTCAAGTACATCTCTGTATTGCGTGAGCTAACTGAACAAACTTACCGTCTATGAAAACCAATAGATATGAAGCTGGATATGTGATGCTAACATTCAAAAGCATCATTTTGCAAATCTCCCAGCATATTACAATTGTTTTGAAGTCATAATATAATATTTTTTAAGTAATTGTGCGAAAATTATGCTTTATTAATTGAAACTCTGTTTTACTGCCTCTAGTGTTAATTTATTTTGGAAACTGCTGTAATGTACTCATTGGTACATATTTCGTGGTGCAAAAAAAAGTGCCCCCAGGTATGTTTTTGCCATGAGACCAGGTAGAGATTACTACATTTGTGAACTTTAAGAAAATGGCTTTAGATAAACATCTTTTTACAATAAATATACCAGCAATGATACTAGCAGCAACCCTTCATTCTCCAGTGCTTTATGCAAACTCTCTTTTTGGGACCCATTAAGGGAGATATGCAAACTCCATCTGTTGAGTATTAAATTATGTGGCCCAAGCCCAATCTTTTAATTTTCTTGGTTTCCACAGAACGTGTATAGAACCTAAACCACAGAAGATATACAGTATGTTGCTACTGTACAGCAGTCCTTATAGTCATATTCCATTATATTTGACTAGTCCCAAGGTGCTGTACTAGAAGTAATATAACACCCATTTGTATAGCATTCGGGTGAGAAATCATCACCTTCATATGTCACATCAAAAGCAGTAATTACATTGATTCTTATATCAGTCTAATGCATATTCACAACCTCATTGCTTATTCAGAAAGCATAATCCTGTCCTGTGTATTGTGTATATGGTAAATGAATGGAGTAAACTGCTGAGTGTTGCAGTGTTGACGGTAATGATTCCTTTGTTTGTTACTTGTTGTGCTCCTTGCAAACCTTTTATCAGAAATGTGCTTTTATGCAGAGGTTGTAATGGGTAAGTGTTTAGATAATGAACACACACCTTCCTAGAGCAATGCATTTAAATGTATTAACCCAAACAAAGAAAGCGGCAGGCTCTGAACATTTTTGTACAAACAGAGAAAGTATATTTATCTGTCTGGTATGCTCATGCATCAATATCACTAGTAACTGTCTGTCAGTATATCTGTTATATATATAACATTAGCAAATAACATAATAACATGTCATCATATCATTCTTATTGTTGAGTCCAATCTGTTGATATACTATTTTAGATGATATCAGTGCAGAAATTCATTTTAGATTTAATTAGGAACCAAATCACTAGAAAGAAAAAAATGATCAGTGTATTTTCAAAGCAGTAACTTCTCTAAATTTATGTGAAGATACTAATCCTCAGTATTATGGTAATCCTCTGACTGCATTAATGGTTTTAGAGGCATTATTCAATTATAGCCTTCACTCATTATAGCCACCATAAAATTGCTTTCAGAGCAGCTAAAACAACTGTGCACTGTCTCTAATGCAGAATGAAGATGAACAATGGTGTGCAATAGGCAGAGGGCTTTTTGTACACTATAAATTGCAGTGCATTTTGGCTGATAGATGGTTTAATAGTAGCATCAGTGACAAATCGAAACCTTTTAGAGGGTGGGGCATCACACATTAACATATATTGAATATCAGTTCAGTTTATTATGATTTATTCTGAGAATCAGAGACATGACGTTTCCCTTATTATTGAACCCAAAGACCCCCACAAGAGTTTTAGCACTTAATCCCAGATTCCAACCGTATGCCTGAAGAGAACTTTGAAAATGTAATAAGAATCAGTCTGACCAAGGAGCCTTTTAACCTTCAGGTTAATTATCACCTACCATGAAGCACCACAGGGGAGAAAACGCATGCACATCTCATGCTCCTATGCATATGGGGTCACACAGCACATGTGAGATTTTAGAAGAGTAATAGCGATATTTTACATTACCTCGAGGTCTTAGCTGCACAGGCTTAAGAATCAAGCAGTTATCTGCAATACCTGTAGTATGTACGTACTTCTGAAAAAAAGGGAAAATACTGATTCATTTACAAGATCATAATGTTCTCTTTTTTTGCACGTTCATTACATTCTTCATATTATATATATGAACAATAAAGTGAAAATGGTCTCATGCAAAACTCTTAAGTCATTTGCTAAGGTTATAATGGCTAATTTTGCTATATGTAAGGTACTTACATAATTGGCCTAGAGAGTAAAATCTGAATAAGTGCTCTGTAAAAGGCTCGTTTGATCATGGTTATTACTTTAACATCAGGACAGGCTCTCAGAAGAACATCCAATATATAACTTTAACATGAAGACCTGACGTTTCAGGCAATGCAGGCTGAAGATGAATATTGCCTGAGCTTGTTCTTAATTACTGAATGGAGACTAATACAATTAAGTATCCAGAGGGCACTGTTCTACATTAATTACCATTAGATATAATACTTAGTCAAACAGCACTAGCAAAATTAGATTATGAGGTAAAATGCCCTGTTATAGAGAAAAATGTACCAGGACAATGGATTTCATTATTACAAGGTTCTCATTTTGGTTTAAGAATATTCATGGCCTGATGACTGAAGATTTTTTTTTGTTGTTCTTTCTTTTTTTTTGGGAATATTCCAGAATCATTAACCACTCTGGGCTGCATTTCCCTATTCAATTGCAGGTTCCTCCCTTGGAACTAATGTATGTACACATGTACTCACTCAAAAACATTCTATTGATAAAAAAAAATGCATCCCCAGGTCAGGGATGGATTTGTCAGACTGATTCAGAAGTATCAAGAGTCAGCTGTACATGAATTGGGCTACACCGAAAGTTGTTTTCGAATGCAGCCTGCAAGGCTTTCATTGCATTACATTCAATACAGAATGCAACTGTGACTTAAGTTGTGACATGATGTGCTTTAGTTTTTCAACCCAGGGTCATTGGACTCTGGCTATATTTCTGAATGTTTGCAAAAACAAGCAAACAAACAAACACACATACATATATTTCACTGCAGTTTTCAGTTGAAATTAACACACCAAAAACTTTTGTTCCTTTTTAGGCAAATTATGATTACATACACTGTAAAAAACAATTTGTTGAGTCAACTTAAAATAATTTGTAACCTGGCTGCCTTAAAATTTTAAGTTCAGTCAACTCAAAAAAAGTTTATTCAACTTGAAATGTTAAATTATACTAAGTGACAACTTAGATATTTGAGTTGAACCAACTTAAAATTTTAAAGCAGCTGGGTTACTTACCCATCTGTTAAGTTTAGCAAACACAAATATCTCAGTTGTTACTTAGTACAACTTAACATTTCAAGTTGAATAAACTTATTTTAGTTGACTGTTTTAGTAACAAATTATTTTAAGCTGACTCAACAAATTGTGTTTTTTATTTTTTACATTGTAGGCAGATCGATTAATAAAGACTTATTTTCATACAGTACCTTGCATAATACTTTGTTATGACCTCAGAAAAATTTTACCATGGTGCACATGATTTTTGTCAATTTTTTGAAACTGATTTATTCATCATCTGAAACTGAATGAATAAGCTTTTCATTGATGTATAATTTGTTAGGATAGGACAATACAGTGCCCTCCACTAATATTGGCACCCTTGGTAAATATGAGCAAAGACGGCTATGAAAATAAATCTGCTTTGTTTATCTTTATGATCTTACATTCAAAAAATTCACAAAATGCTAACCTTTCATTGAAGTAAAACAATTAAAAGTGGGGGGAAACTTACGTTATGAAATAAATGTTTTTCTCATATGCATGTTGGGCACAATTATTGGCACCCTTAGAAATTATAATGAGTAAAATATCTCTGAAGTATATTCCCATTCATATTTGCATTTATTTAGCACACTAGAATGACTAGGAATATGATATTGTCCAGCAATAACTTCCTGTTTCACAGGATTATAAATATGAGGAGCACAAAGGCCAAATTTCCTTAATCATCCATCACAAGGAATAAAACCAAATAATATAGTTCTGATGTGCAGAACAAGATTGTTGAGCTTCACAAAATAGAAAGTGGCTGTAAGAAAAGAGCTAAAGCATTGAAAATCCCAATTTCCATCATTAGGACAATAATTAAGAATTCAAATTAAACTAAAGATGTTACAAATCTGCCTGGAAAAGGATGTGTGTCTATATCGTCCTAATGCATGGTGAGGAGGAGAGTTTAAGTGTCCAAAGACTCTCCGAGGATCACAGTAGGAGAATTGCAGAGATTAGTTGAGTCTTGGGGCCAAAAGACTAAAAAAAAAAAAAATTCAAACAGCCCCTATGTCACCACATGTTGTTCAGGAGGTTTTTAAGAAAAATCCTCCTTGCTCATCCAAAAACAAACTCCAGCATATTCAGTTGTCAGACACAACTTGAATTTCAAATGGGAATGGCTTCTGTGGTCAGATGAAACTAAAAAAAAGAGCTTTCTGGCAGCAAACACTCAAGATAGGTTTGGTACAAAAAGTACCCCATGCCCATGGTTAAATATACTGCTGGATCTTTAATGTTGTGGGCTTATTTTCCTGCCAGAGGTCCTGGACATCTTGTTCAGATACATGGCATCATGGATTCTAGCAAATACCAACAGATAAAAAATGTAAACCTGACTGCATCTGTTAGAAGTTCTATAATGAGCTGTGGTTGGATCTTCCATCAGGACAATGATCCAAATCAAACATCAAAATCAACACAAAAATGTGTCACTGAGCATAAAAGGAAGCTTCTGCCATGGCCGTCCCAGTTGCCTGACCTGAACCCTATAGAAAATGCGTGAGGTGAACTGAAGAGAAGAAGCACCAGCATGGAGCTGGGAAACTAAAAGGATCTGAAGAGTTTCTGTATGAAGGAATGGTCTCTGATCTCTTGTCAGGTGTTCTCCAAACTTTTCAGGCATTAAAGAAGAAAACACAGAGCTGTTATCTTGAATAAAGGACATTGCAATAATTGGGTGCCAATAATTGTGGTCAACATAAACTACAGAAAAACATTTATTTCATAAAGAAATTTTCTCCCTGCTTTCCATGATTTTACTTAAATCATAGGTTAGAATACTGTGAATTTTTTGAATGAAAGATTAAAAGGATAAACAATGCAGATTTATTCTTACAGCCACCTTTGCTCATATTTACCAAGGGTGCCAATATTAGTGGAGGGCACTGTATTTGTTTGAGATACAACTATTTGACTATCTGGAATCTGAAAATATTGAGAGAAAAAAAAAAAAAAAATCAAAATATTGAGAAAATCACCTTTAAAGCTGTCCAAATGATATTTTTACAGTAGGAAATTTACAAAATATCTTCATGGAACATGATCTTTACTTAACATCCTAATGATTTTTGGCATAAAATAAAAAAGTGATCATTTTGACCCATACAATGTATTGTTGGCTATTGCTACAAATTCTGTATACGCGTGCTACTTACGACTGGTTTTGTAGTCAAGGGTCACATATGTATGGCTTCTCAGCTGTAGTAAACTTGCTTGGTTGCTCACCTTAGTTACACTTGCAATGGGGAGTGTTTGGTTTGGTAAAAGAACTCAAAGACTTGTAGAAGCAAGCTAAAATAGCACATTTACTTTAGCAAATGTGTTTTTACCTCGTTTGTTTTTGCTCACACATCGGTTAGGTTTGAGTTAGGGCTGAGTGTAGCGGAACGTTAATTTCAAATGTAATAGAGAATTAACCTTTTACCAAGAGCCACAAATTTCAAATGAGCCTGGTTTGTTTGTTTTTTTTAGTGTCAGATGTCAGATATACTACATTCACACACAATAAGATGGTTCTTAAACCGTTTAAATGTACTGTTTACAGCAAGAGGAGCCTGTGACCATAATGACAGATGGCAAATTATGCTTTCTGATTCCTAATTACAAATTATATAAATGATTTTATTACTGCTATTTTATTTCATATGAATACTTTAAAATAAAGCATGTCTAAATGAGCATAGCAAGCACACAGTGTAGCATGATAGCATCACTATTGATATCCATCTTTGTCCTCCATGGCGTGGAGGAGTCTTCACCTGGGGCATTGCTGGTGCCAATGGCCCAACCAAAGGGTATGCATCCTGTTGTGAGATCATTCCACTGCCACTGCGATCCATCAGTCAACAGAAAAGCAATGGCCACATCAGGTTTCATCACATCAAATCAGGCCCCTAGTGCTCCACAACGACTGTACCCTCTTTAATATTCAGGAAATGAGCAGTCTCAGCTATCACATACTGACAGACACATGCTGCAAGCAGTCAAAAAAGTTTAATCTCATTATAGACTAGCATGGATGAGTCAAACTGCCTGACTTCAGATGCCCAAAGAGGCCCTTCAGATATGAGTGCATCTGCTGTATAAGTCCTGGACGCTGTGAAGTGCAGCCGCTCAGATCTGGCTGTACCTTCAGCCTCAAGCAATCCTCTAGAGGTCATGGGACTCAAGGAGCAAATGTCAAAGACGGGAACGTGATGCATTTGTCAGAATGCCTGAAGTTAATGGGAAGTCCCAATTCACTTCTCATGCTCAAAGTACATGGAAGGTCAAACATCTTTGATGTAACTTATTGGTTTAGTTGTAGACTGATATATTAATATAATAAGTCAAACTGTTGGGTGCACAACAGTGTTTTAGTGGCACATACAAAAAAAAAATAAAAATACAAGCAAATAATAAATTTGTAATGCTTTGAGAATAGGCTTATCATGAGCTTAGATAATTAGAAATGAGTTTTACATTTTAACGTTTTAAAGGGGTCATCGGACGCAAAGTTCACTTTTACATGTTGTTTGAACATTAATGTGTTGGCAGTGTCCATGCAGTGGTTTTTAATTAATCTGTAAAAATAATAATCCCTTTTTCAAATCGAGCCTCTCGATTTGAAAAAGCATCACACCGACAGAGGCCACTCCCACAATAGTTGATTGACATGAGCATCTTACTTCAGACCTGCCTTATATCAGCTGTAACAGTCCGACCTCCATTGTTTTGATGCCGGAGCAGGGATGTAAGTAAGACACGCAATTGAGCAATTGAGGTGTTGTCTTGCTGGATGTAATAATGAACATAGTGGTTGTCATTTACTCCCGACATCTGAGCTGCTGAAGATGCAGTGGATTACATTTGTTTGTGAAGGGAATGCGCCTCGCGATCTACATAAATGTGTCTATGTTCATGCAAATCATTCGCGATCTAGCTTCACGTACAGCAGGAGTATAAGGAATCTCTGCGCTAAACGCGCTAAATGCAGCTAAAGTAAACAGGTTTGTCACTCCACAGAGAGCCCATTTGCAGAGCTCATTTGCATTTAAAGGAGCAATCCACCAGAATGGGTTGATTTTTGCAGAGCTCATTTTGACAAGGTAAAAATGGTGTTGTTTTACACTACCATTGAGAATTTTTAACCAAAGTATATTATAGACTTTTCATTAAGACCCTAAGGAATAATATCAAGTTGTGGAAAATAGGCATCCAATGACCCCTTTAAGAATTAAGCCTTATTATCACAGGTTTAAAATACACTGTAAAAAATGATTTTTCAATGCTATAAATATAAAAAAGATTACTGTAGTACGTTTTACAAACAAACAACAAATTTCACAGAATAAAGTGGATCTACATAAAAAGGCAACATGCTCACTTTACTCAAAACCCTCATTAGTGACTGGTGAAATTAATGCAATGCTGTGTGAATAAAAGCAGCTCTATGAAATTGAAAAATTAGTTTTGAATTAAATAAAAACTACAACACAACCTTTAACCTATCAACATCATGTGTCCTCTATCGAATATGCAATCAGTGGCATGCTATCCATTACCAGCAAGTCAACATGAGAGATCAGTTCTGATGGGGTCTCTATAAGAAATTAATGAGGCAGGTTTTGAAAGTGCCTGAGGCCATGGGTGCACACTATGGTGAGATGATTTCAGGCAATTCTTTGTTTTCAATAAGTAATGACCAGTCTTCTCCTTTTATTTACTGCAGGAGACAGGTTTAACAGACTTTATGAGAGCCCTGAAGTCATATGCACTTACTGGAACAAGAAGTGCAAATCTGTAACATGTCCTGTAACTGACATGTAGAAATTAGCAATGCTTCACATGATCACAAATGAGGAAATCACAATTGCAGACATATTAGTGAGCTGTAACAACCATAATACATTAGACCTCGTTTTCAGTTGAGTAGCAGTTTTATAAGAGTAACAAAGTTAGGCCTAATCTATCAAGATATCATGACAATCCTTAAACCAGCTGCACCAGGCTCACCTTCCTGATCAAATAAAGACAATTACAAAGGAAAACTAACCTGAATAAATACAGTTATAGGATGAAAACACTCAAATCCACTACATGTCATCCCAACTAACACATACTATTTCATATGGGAGACTGATGTGACAAACAGCCAAATGTGACATCTACCTATCTATGCTTTCAGTCGCTGTTGAGGATAGAGATGAAGATTTTTGAATTTGGGTCTGTCCCTCACAGTTGTATGGTTTCTGAAGATTTGGATTACAGTGCACTAATAAAATTGGTTCCTTTGGTAATTGTGTTGCATTTTTTGGTGTGTCTGAATACACCTAAATGCTTGCTGTCCCTAATGATTATTTTGGTAATCAAAAATTGAGTAATTTGTTGATATGCAGAGGGCGCCAACGGCCTGGTGATTGTTTTTACACTTTACTGCACAATCTAATCCGTATTTAATATTGACTCAACAACATTTAATTTAAATGTCTACGTAATCTTTAATATTTGGCCAATTCTTTATGATAGAAAAGCTACAGCCATTGTAATTTCTTGAACATGTGGAAATCAAAAAGTGTAAACTCAGAGTGAGGGTTTAAACTTTTATTTTGAAATTGCGATGAACAGTTAGCATATTGAGAAAGATAATGATGTATTCTCCTGTGTTTGTGTAGGTTTGTCAATGATGTATCTTACAAATCTAATAAAATATCGCATGGTGCGATCCCAGATAAATGTAATAATAAACTCAAACTCACAGCGATATGCAGAGATTAAGTTGTGATGTTCCACACATGTAATATAACAGTTTATGTAGCAGCATTTACGGTGAACAGAGCCGCTCTGAGATGCACGTATGTAATTACATGCATGTAAATAATTGAAGCACATATATTGAACCTGCATCGCATATATATTTATTAAATTGGATCTTAACATTTGTGAATTCTTAATAGCATTATGCTTTATTATGATTTTTAAATGTGTTGAATATGTGGAATGCGCCACGTCCGGTATTTTGGCGATTACTCGACATAGGCAAAATGCAATTTTTTTAAATCGAATACTCTAATAGAACTGAGGAATCGTTGCAGCGCTACACCTGAATACAATATGTTTTGCAGAACCACATTTTACGTAAAATACATACAAATTCTTATAAAATCACATTGGATGGTCTGTGCAGTTCAGAGAGAGGCTGGCAGCTTCTTCCACCAGAGAGGAACAGCAGGGCTGAAGGTTTTGGAGAATGACTTTTTGCCTCATTTTGAAGGAACAACACAACATCTCTCATTAAGTGACCTGAGCTGGGGGGAAGGAGCATACATTTGTAGTAGTGAATTTGTCCTGTTATTAATATTCATGTGTTTTAAGGTATATACGTATCTATTGTTTGTAATTTGTTTTCCTCAGAGCTGATGATTACAATATTCAATGTTCAACTTAAAATTATACAAGAATGAATTATGAAAGTGAAAGTCTTTTGGTGAACAAGAAATGTGCCGTTCAAGAAGTCAAGAAGTAATTGACGAAACAGGACATTTTATTTTTATTTATTTTATTTTATTATTATTATTTTTTATTTTTTTTTTTTTATTTTCACTGCTAGGCTTCAGTCTTCTATTAGTAGAACTATTTTAAAAAGAAAGCTCAAATATTGCATAATATATTCACTCAAAGATACATCTGGAGCGGTTTTGAATCTATCCCATGCATTTTCCCATCTCCCTCCCTGTCTGGTTTTGATAAGCTCATAAGTGCATTTCAGTGAATGCAGGCATCCTCTGCAGCATTCCAGTAACATGTCTCTATGAGGTCAATTAGCCATAATGGTCCAATAATGTAGTTTGCTTGAATTGTAATTGGATTTGGATAAGCCAGTGGTCTTTATAATGTCTTGTATGCATGGATAAAAATGCATATCAATTACTACAGTTACTCTCATTACATATGACATCGACTTAGATACCATTGGGAAACCTCTGGGTTTCACAGAATGCATGACTTATAAATCATCAAGTCATAAAACATCTCAAAAATACGCACAGTTTGATTAAGAAAAAAAACTGAAAAAAAACCTGAAAAAAAAAAAACCTGAAAAAAAAAACAAAAAAAAAAAAAAACTGAAGAAGCACTTTAATTAATTCCCTGCAACATGAGCAGGGCCCATTTTCAACACATAACTTGGTCTTTATTGTTGGAGCTGATACTGGGAACACATTCAACTCCCGTTGTTCTGCGGCAGACGATTAAAACAACAGCTCTATGAAAGATTTTCTTCTCCCCAGCTGTGGAAGTGGAATAAACATGCGGGCATTAAAGGAAACAGCATTCCCTCTGAGATTAGATTGACTTTAAACAGTTTTGGACTATCCACTCACTGTGATGCAGGCTATTTTTGTGTATATTTTCAACTGTTATATTATGCTAATGAAATACCCATCAGAGGCTCAGACACACAACAGTAAAAGCTTAACTGCCAGTAATATTCAGAATGGAGCACAAAAACGTGTGAAAATTCACGTCCAAATACGGTACCAGTTGAAGTTTAAAAGAAATATTTAGGAAGATTCGTCCCAGGTTTCATGTTCTTAAAAGTAAAATTCCACCATTTTAGTTTTGGTGGCAAGTGTGTGATTTTTTTTCAGATGTTAAAATACTTTCTTATCTCAGCTTAATGCACAGAGACAACTATAAGCAAGCCATTCAGTGGTTGATTTCCCTGAAGAGTGTGGCTTTGTGGAACTTTCATCATCACCCTCTTTATTTGATCCACCCAACATGTCAACTTCTGGCTCAACCAGTGCCGTACTTAGAGGCAGGACGACTAGTGTCTTCAAACAGTGCAGGATTTGGGGAGCATTTAAAACCTGTTAATCTGTTACTGTTTTTGTAGTACAGTTTAGTACTGCTAATGGCATGGAAATTGAACACTTTGGTTTATGCAGTGCATTCTGGGTACTAGATGAGCTGCCCATGGCACCCTGACACTTGGAAACAAGCCACTGAAGATGTAAAATTCATGCAGACAGATTAACAACATTTGAATGTGTGCCAGTTACTACTGCAACAAACTGAAATAAGTTAAGAAATGAGTACTATTATCTGCTTCTGGCCCCTTTTCAGCACTAAAAATGCAATATCTTTGAAAACCTTGATTGCTGTATACTGGTCATAGTGTTCTTGACTCCTGTGAAATCTTTCACACAAATGGTGTATTCATTTTCGTTATTGCAACTTTATTGCTCACATTTGTGATGTAATTTCTTATTATTTGGACAATATTGTAAAATTGCAACAAGAGGCTGGTGCCCCAGGGCCTTGCAAAACTATCCATCCTCCAAAGCGTCGTCAAAGATTTTTCTACAACCTGCAGTCATTTTTTAAATTGTTGGTAATTTACAAAACATCTGAAGAACTTATTGAAAGCCTGTTTCTCTCGCTCTTCCAAAGGGACAATTCTCTCAGCAGAAGGATTACTCATAAAACTCAAAAAATAGCTAGAGTGAGCATTTAAAGTTAACTTTCACAAAATATATTACTTTCTGAGATCCAAGGCCTTTGTATTTTACAAATCCTTCACTCCCTTCATCATACGTAACAGGGATAAACCGCTCTTGTACCTTTCAACAATATCTACGGGTTACGCCTCAGCGGTGAAAAAGTGTACCAGATTCTTCATCTGCCTTTCCCCGGCTAGTAACGCACAGTGTATATCTGAGCAGAAATTATTCTTTCAAAGTGACAGATTTATCTCTTTCTGTTACAACTTGTCAGAAATGCCAAGCTTCAATTTCCAAGGCCTGGTTGTTATTGTGCACCCAAGTTTCCTCTTTCTTTGCTATCTGGCTGATCAAAACAAATGAAAAATCACATCTTCCACAAAGTTGCGAGAGCAGCATGATTCAAGTGGCTGCAATTTTTGTATGACATTAAAATCTGTTGTTTGCAGCGTTCAACACTCGTACATTCCAAACAGATCCAGTGATGAGAAGCGACGCCATTTCTTTGGAATAAAAAATGAACTGTGGAAGGCAGAAGCGTGCTGAGATAATGATCGTAGTTCTGCAGCTGCTTAATAAATGCATCTCATCATCTGTTGTTGTGGAGCATTTTCTAAGAACATTTCGTATGGTCATAATTAATTCACATATTTTGAATGTGCAAATTGATTAGGGACATGACATTTGTTAAAAAAAATAAAAATAAAAAATCAATCAATACACTCAAAACACTCCACAACTCCACTGTGTATCCCAACAAGTCCCACAAAACAATTTAGTATTTTAGAACATTCTGCACTTTAACTAATTATGGTCTTGTACTCTGTGCAAAGTTTTGGGAGTGACAGCCATGATTTGAGCTTGATTTAAAAGGATAGAAAATCATTTGAGGTTGTATTTGTTCTTGATCACAAAAATATGTTAATTAAAACTGAATCTTTAAAATACATATCACATTACAATCTACTGTATTATCAAAGTTAGCATACTGTTTAAGTAAAGTTCCTGATTAGCTACAGCAAATAAATATGTAAACCACCGTACACAGAGGTGCTATGTTTTGAGCTTCAGATGGGAAGAAGCTGCAAACAGATGTGAATGCAATAAAACTTGAATCATTTGCATAATATTAGGCTACCCTACAAACAAGCCTGCACTGGCCCTTTATGGGCCCACTTAGGGTTAGCCTAAGGGCCCTCAGCCGGCTGCCAGCGCAGGGCCTCTGAGACTTTGCTCATTGGTAAAACGTTGGTCCCTTAGTGCTGGCCCTGCATGGGCAGCACTCACTTAGTCTCCAGGAAGCCCTCACTATAGGCCCGCACTATTAATACAAAAAATACATTAATACAAAAATACAAATCTGCTTCACTTTAAATATTTTTCAGCTTCTATAACTTAAGGCTTCGGAAAAAAACAGTTATTATACATCTGAAATGGATGAAGTCACCACATAACTAATGTCTATATTGTCAAAAATTAGAAAACATTCGATTCAGGTTAATACAGCTACATGCAGTCAAAAAATGTAAATACACAAAATTACAATAAATAAATAAATAAATAAATACAAAAAAATATAAAATAAAATAAAATAAAATAATAAAAATAGATTGTAGGATTTCGTCGTGTGAAAGTTGATGTGTGCGAAAGTCTTACCTGTAGTACATCAATGTACAAACACTGTCCATAGCTGAAGTTGGCTGATAGCAAATGAATATTCCAACCTCTTGTAATGAAAACACACCACAGCTCTCAAACACCAAACTCTTCCTAACCAGGAACAGTCAAAAAAATAGTCCAGACTATGGTCCTACGTAGAAAGAAAAAAAAAAACAAAACAAAAAAACACTCCTTTAGACTGGCCTTGAGATGACAAATTTTCAAACCAGGTCACATCTGTCAGGGTTATGTCTGTGTTTTGCAGTGTTGGGGAGTAACTAGTTACATGTAACAGAATTACGTAATTTAATTACAAAATAAATGCAATTGTAATTAGTTACAATTACTGAGAAAAAATGTGCAATTAAATTACAGTTACTTTGGAAGATGTTAATGATTACAAAGGGGGTTACATCTGATTTTTTTTTTTGTTTGTTTTTTTTTCACATACACACACCCACATACAGATTTAATTGACTTCTTTCATAAATTGCATTGACTGCTCTAAAATGAGACACCAGTGTTTGAGTGGTTTAGGACACAGAGTAGGTTACATGCTTATTTGATAACTGTTTTACTTACTATTTGGGTTTATGCATATACTTTATTTTTTTAAGATTAATTGTTTTTTGTTTTTTTGTTTTTTCCCCAAGGCATTGTCAGATGCCAGTGTTTCCTGTCATAATTATGCAAACATTTGATATCAAAACCAGTATCATAGCTATTAAACTATATCTTGTTATGATCTGTCTTTAACCTCAGAATGATTTCAAAGTACATAAGAGGTGTTGAGTCTAAATTTGTGGTGGCTGTGCTTTCAATTAAATTATTACTGTTCTGTGGAATGCTTGATTCTGATTGGTCAGTCATTACATTGCAAAGTTTGTTGTTATTCCTTGATAACATCTAGTAAAAGCTAATAACACAGACTCATCTGGGCAACTTAAGTCGGCGCTATATGCTTGATAGTTTTTCTTGGTGAAAGCTTTGCATTTGGTTAGCTAATAAAATATTAAAACTCAATTCAATATTATGTGTACAATTTCTTAATTCTGTTAACTTTTCAGATGATTAACTGTTGCAAATATAAAAGTAAACAAAAAGTAATAAAATGTAATAAGTTACATTACTTTAATAAAGTAACTGAAAAGTTTCACTACTTATTACATTTTAAATAGAGTAACTTCTAATCTGTAACCTATTACATTTCCAAAGTAACCTTCCCAACACTGGTGTTTTGTCACATTGTGGACTTGTTTTCCATGTTTTTCCCCCACCTTAGTTCCTGTATTTCCTTTTTTGGTCTCCTTCCTGTTCTTGTTTAGTTAATTGATTACTTCCACACCTGTTGTAAATTACCCTGTGTATTTTAGGTCCTGTTTTTCCCTTAAGTTTGGTCTGGTCTCTTGTCTTCCATGTACTTCTTTTTACGTCTTCATACATTTGTAGTTCCCAAACTTTGTGTAAATAAAGACTGTTATTGAGAATTATACTCCTACGTTCTACGGGTGACAACAGCACACTGGGCTTCATTTATGAAACGAACGTATGACAGAAAATTGGCCGTACCTTTTTTTTCTACGCAAAACTTGGAATTTATCCGTGAGCGGTGGCTATCAAATCTCATGTCAGGTCTGAGCTTGTGTATTGCATGCAGCATAGAGAATTTCGGAGAATTGTATAATGACAGTATTTTGTTTATTTAGATCATTTTCTTGGCCGACAAACAAAGTTTTTTTTTTTAAGATTTATATGCTCAAATATAAAGGATTCACAAACGGTCGCATTACCCACCTGCTGCACTTCGGTGAACGGAGAAAAACAGAAATTATAAAAGGAATAAAATAAATAGGGCTAGCCTACATGACATATATTTCTCCTAAATAATTAACAGATTAACAAAAGAAAAATAGGCCACTTTCATGTTTGTGACACTCTTAATGCATTTTATTTGTTGTGTCTTATGTTATGTAACTGACCGCACAGGCGCCTCACATGCACACACACAAATTTCACCATTGCTAACTTGACATTTCAACTATTATTTAAATTAAAATGCAGTCAACCAAACATAAAAGTTACACTGCTCAATTTAAAAGGTCTGCTGTAAAATCAGCATGCAGCGCCAAAATAAACTTTTTTTTTTTTTTTGCCCAAGTAAAGGATGATTTACGTGAATATTGGAACACAAGTGAAGTACAAAGACTTGTTCATATCATGGATAATATTTTTTTTTATGTCTAAATATTTTTATTTTGCATTTCAACAACATCATTGATAATAATTTAGCAACCAAATCTAACATGGCAAAAATGGAAACATTTGGATGTCCATGAGAAAGGCTTGTGAGCCCAATGTCATTTAGTTTCACTTTACTTATTCATTTTAGCGTGACGTTTGTATTCTGTATTCACTAGCCTAATTTGTGTTTTACTTGATAGTTTAATATAAAATTTTATAGCTAGGTTACCCATTTTACATTCTTGTACTGTAATACCCTTCAATTTAAAGGGTTTGTTTTGGATTAAGGAGAACTAAATAGCTTATCATGTTTATAAATGTATTTAATATACATACTGTATAAATTAATACTATTAGTATTAGTTTTTAGAGTAAGATCAATTTCTCTTTCATGAGTTTAATTCCTCTTTTTGGCCGGGTTTCATTTCTCCTTGTCGTAAACTCTAGGGGCAAGGTTAACGTACGATCATTCATGCAACGGGATTGGCGGCATACGAATGTTTCATGAATCACACATGAACTCTGTCATAAGTTGATTTGTGCGTTGATCTGCGCTTGTTTCTGCTTTAGACTGATATAAGGCCCACTGTTTTCAACAGGTGAGGCATGCTGGCTACTGCTGCTCACTATTGCTAACTCCTTCTACTGACAAGCCTTTACTTAAGGAAACATAAAACACCTTATCACCCCTAGTGGCAAGGAAGAAACTGCCCACAAAACTTTGATTAAACTCACCCATCTATGATTTTCTAATCATCCTGAAGACATGCTTAGGTGTGTTTGATTAAGGATAGAACTAAACTCTGCAGGAAAGTGGATATCGTAAGCCAGATTTGAGGATCCCAGGCCTGTATGAAACAACAGGCTCTGAAAAGGTCTCTTTTGGTTTGAGCCATTCCATTTTAACTGAGTGGCTAAAGAATGGCCAGTTAATGTTGTTTGTATTCTCCTAGCTGCATTACAGGGCTGCCTACACAAAACCTGCATGGGCCCAAAGCATACAAAAGTTGCTCTGGGCCTGAATGGGCTGGCCCGCACTGGGCTGTCATAGGATTAATGTGGACAGTCTGCTAGTGTGGCCTGCTCTCAGAGAGCCTGTGGTGAGCCCAAAGCTGTGGGCCTCGCCTAGGCAAGCCCGCACTGGGCCTATTTAGGTTTGGTGTGGGCTGGCCCTAGCCCACTGTGCTCGCAAAATGCCAGCATGGGCCTCACAAGGACATGTTTGCAGGGATATATAACTGCACTTTAAATCAGGCGTCCTCAATTATGTTCAGACTGAGGAACGCTTGGAGAACAGGAAGATGGAAAAGGAACCCTAAATTAAAAGTGGATGTTGCATTGACCCAAAATTTGTATAGTACCATATTTATGTACAATCATGATGCTTCCATTGCAAAGTTATTAAAGCAATCAGTCAAGTCTTACTCGATCATTCCAGCTCAAATATCTAGAAACATTCTTAAACCAAAATTTAAAAAGCAATATAACTAAGCAAAATGAATATGATTTTTTTGGTAAGTAAGAAATACAGTTTGTTTGTTTTCTCAAGCTTTCTCAACCAAATATCATGAAAAACATTTTAGTTTTGTCACATAAGTGGCAAATTTGCATGAATTTGTACAATGTTTATAAAGCATTAAGGTTCAAGCATAATGTCATTGGGGCGTAAGCTGATAGTATGAATTTACCACTAATTCACTAAAACTGAAAATAATTACAAAATGTCATAAGTGTGCTGGTTTACTTTATGTATATTTGAAATCTGAATTCAGCCACTGGCAAACCCCATGTACTGTAGAACACTCCTGATAGAAATACTATTTAAAAATCAAAGTAATTAAAAAAAAAAAAAAAAAAAAAGTCTATTGTATATAGTATATAAAAGCATATAAATAAAAAAGAGCATACAAAGTACAAGAGCAGGGGAACTTAACTCAGAAGATGTAAACAATCTTTTAGTTGACCTCTGAACTTAAATTGCTCTTTGCCCGTGATTGCTGTTCAATTGCTATGCCGTGTGTCCCCGGGCAAGCACTCAAACAAAGAGCATAATTCATAAGTGCCTCGCTTTCACTAATGACTGACTCCACTTCCTCACGAATGCCTGTCACATGAACTCATAGAGCACCCACTGGAATAGATAAAATAATCCGAAAAAATGATGAGAAAACAATCAGTTTTAGGCTGCAGCTAAAATGAAGGAAAACTAAGCAAAACATCAAAATCAAATCTGTTCTACAACAGATGCAATGGCAGCAAAGATTCATAGCATGAGCTATATACAACATCTTATGATATGGTGACATTACACCATTCCTACACTTTCTCAGTCTTCATTTGCATTTTAACTTTTAATTAGAGAACAGTAACAAAACCAGCATGGATCTGCTCCCTCAATCATAACTCTAATGAGTTACGTGACGAGTTACGTAACTGTCAGCTGGATTTAATACCCTGCAGAGTTAGATGTTTGACAATGGTTCAAGCGTACTGTGTGAAATCAATACAAATTACTTATTTTCTGCCCATAAAAGTGCTTTACTTTTTTGAAAAGAATACAGATTAGGACCCAAAAAGGTATTTTCTATTATTTTTTCAACAAATGGTCAATGAAAGAACGTGTGTAACCTTCAAAAACACGTTAGATCAACTCTTCATTAATTTTATATGAGATTTTCTGTTTTTGCCACTCTGCTACCAAATTTGTGTTATTTTGTAATTTTACAATAATAAACATTAAATATGCATTAAAATTAAACAGAAAAAATTCAAAATGAAAAAAAAATATGTCAGATGTGGTAATAGGGTTAAAAGTTAACAAAGTTGTATTTGAAATGAAAGTTGCAATCCAGAACTTTTGCCGCTTTAGTAGTTACTAAACAGAACTTGACTATAGAGCCTTGCAGAAGAACATTGTAGCCAGAGCTACAGAGCTACTTCTCTCTGTTTTTGTCTGTGACGAATCACACAGGTACTGGACTACTCCGCAGCGGTTCCTACCAGAACCAGTCTAAAATAATCTGAATATAAAAACTTATTATATGTGTACCGTAGATGAAGCCAAAAACACGGTTTGGAAAATGGATTCATAATGTACTCGCTTATTATGTACACTGTGTAAATTTTGGACACAAGAAAAGTTACAGACTGCAGCTTTAAGCTATCAATTCGTAGTTAATAATAATAATACAGTATGATTTTCTGTAAATTAAAGTTTTATCAATATTATATATCAAAAGTATATCTAATACATCTCACACAAAACAATACTTTTTTTTTTTTTTTTTTTAAAGTGTTCCATATATTTGCTTAAGTGCTTGCTACTTAGGCATTGCTTATTCTCTGTATTGACACTTTGTCACCTGTGAGGGATTTCTGAGAGCAATGATGAAGAAAAGATGAGAGCAGGTGGAACGGACAGATCCGCAAAGTACTGTCTCGCTCTATAAGCAGCCTCTCGTGACGCTTTCCACATTGCCTCTCACAAGAGGATGATCCTCACTTTACTTTGCATGGCCGATTCTCATTTCTTTGGCTAATATGCCATAAATTAATGATAAGCCGTCACCCATGCTGTAGGTCCGAGGGCATGTTGAGGGAGCGGGAGGCAGATAATTTTTCCATTTCACACTTGAATTTTTAATAGCCCTGTTTAATCCAGAAATACCAGACAGAGGCCTGGAGCATCCCTCAGATGACAGACTACTCAAACTAGCGGTATGATCAGCATGGACTAAACACCCTGACTAAACAGATGTAGTTTATAGATTAAATTACTGTTTACAAACAAATGCTCGGCGGCGACACTTTCGGCTTCCCTGGAAAAGAGCATTTGTACCATTCAAATTAAGCTGAAAATTGACAAAATGGGCTGAAACGGCACTTTTCCAAACTATTTTTTGGCTGATATTAATTTTCACAGTGCAACTGCTCAGATATAAATATGAAGCCAAATGTGATATATGAACAAAACCACCATATATGAAAATATTGTGGGATGAATGTGATTCCTTTTTGCCTACATGCAGCTCATACAGTACTAGATGGTTGTGAAGGAATATGCATTCAAAAACTTGCAAAACAGATATAGTATGTATTAAAAATTGCATAAAATGCATGTTGCATATCTAATGGGATTTTTAAAGATATATATGCAACTTTTATTGTAGTGACTTATATGCAACTTTTATAAGTCAGAAGGTTACATACACTTTGCAGAATCTGCAAAATGTTATTTTACTAAAATAAGAGGGATGATACAAAATGTTGTTTATTTATTTAGTACTGACCTGAATAAGATATTTCACATAAAAGACTTTTACATATAGTCCACAAGAGAAAATAATAAAAAAATGACCCTGTTCAAAAGTTTACATACTCTTGATTCTTAATACTGTGTTAATACTAAATGATCCACAACTTTTTTTTGTTGTTGTTTTTTGTTTTTTGTTGAGTGATAGTTGTTTATGAGTCTCTTGTTTGTCCTGAACAGTTAAACTGTATGTATGTAAACTTTTGAACAGGGTGATTTTTATAAATGCAACTGCTATTTTTTTCTTGTGGACTATATGTAAACGTCTTGTGAAATATCTTATTCAGGTAATAAATAACAAAATAACATGCAGTTTGTATGATCCCTCTTATTTTGGTAAAGTAAACATTTTGCAGATTCTGCTAGGTTAAATCTGCTAGGTTGTTTATATTCTTGATATGTCATGATGATTAGATTTATATTACATTGTTTAGCTGAAGTACAAGAGTGATTTTACTGAAACGCTCACAGAGCAAACGCTCACAAAACAAACAAACAAAAAAAACATTCAAGGAAACCATTTAACCTCATTTAGAATTCATAGCTTTTGTCTGTAATTAATTTCAGAAATGTCTTTTTGGCAAACGAAAGAAAAACATTTTTCCTTATCTTACATTCATAGTGAAGAGAAATGTACTGGCAGCATGAATGTCAATATAGTTGGCATGCAATGAAATGGGGCCTGTTGAATGGATGATTAACCCTGAATTATTAAAAACTAATTTCCTCATTTGTTTCAGACATTGGCTTCCTTTCACTGTCAGCGAGATGCCAACGCAGCATCGGAGTCATTTAAAACACACTGAAGTGGAAAGGCATTGAGAAGCCAACTTGACAACAGCCATTTGCCCTTCGCCCATGAAATTTCACACAAAACAGCTTAGTGTCCAATTATGCTCACAGCTTTATTTCAAAAGACATTAACGGTGAAACGGAACAAAAGTTTAGACCATAATCAAATACAACCAGTCTATGAGTCTGTTTGGCAAAACATTTAAATGGATTTATGATGTAAATGGACTTATACTCATGGTTTAATCTTTTTAGACTGTGTCTTCTGAGAGACAGAGAATAAAAATTGCATTATGAACAAATGGACAATCTGCCCGGGGCAGAACATTTTCGGACAACAAATAAGACATTTAAGTGCTGTAACTTGAAGCTAAACATGGCATGTCACTAAAACCGTGTAAATCCTATTTAAAAAAAAAAAAAAAGATCAATTCCTCATGTGGGCTATTGTTTATAAAAAATGGATTGTATCAACTCATGGAGCTGTATTGTTTCATGGCAGCAGAGTAAAAACTGTTAGCTTTTTTCAGACAGGACTAGCTCTTATCTAGTAAAAACAAGCCTCTGCGAATTCTGATTCTGTCTGGATGATGGTATATAATTTATTAATGTTTTTTTTTTTTTTTTCTTATGTACGGCCCTCACAGCTCAGCATCATTTTCTAGTGAAGGCTTTGTGATTGTACATACAGTATTCTTATGGTATCATCAGTGTTGGCATTAAGGCTCACTTCTCAAGCGTTATCAGTCATGTGACATTTGTAGTTCAGGTGACTGGCTTAAAAAGTTCTGTGGTTCCATTAGCAAAGATGGCAGCATGCAGGTGAGAAGGTCATAATGTATAACTGAGCTCCTGCCACTGAGATGAATGTGGGCTTTTTAAGCTTGATTGTACTATGCTCAGTGGGTTTTCACTTTCAGAGCATAACAGTAGTCTTGTATAATTGACTTTTTAGACAAACAGTAATGAGTATGCTGTCAGGTAATTCAACTCAGAGATGGAAGAAAGGAATAAGAGAGCAGAACCTCAGGCAAGGTTTAAAGTTGAAACTGGAATGAAAAAGGATGAGAGGAGCAACATGTAGATGCAGAGTATAAAAATAGCTTTTAAATATGGTCACAATTAAAGTTCATTTAAAGTGTTTAGAGAAAACGAGAAAGTTCTACAATATTACATTTCGTCTTATAAATGTTCGTCTTATTTGTTTTTTTTTTTTTTGTTTTGTTTTGTTTTTCTTAGCATATTTGTTATATGCAATATATATTTTAATATGTTCATTTTCATCAATATTCTGTTAGATTCCATCAAATTTAATGTCAATACAACATGATCTTTCAAGTGTTTTGAATTTTACGCATATATTGAGAGAATTTATGACTTACAGCCTATATATTTTTGGGTTTGTTAATTATGTCGTTGAATGCATTTGCTTGACAATATGTGCTAGTAAATATAAAATAAATATACTATAAAATATTATTACATTTATAAATACATGTGTTTTTAGAATTTCTAAGTAAGATACAGGATCATTTGTTGAGATGGCTCACTTTACATGAAAGACACTTGTCTGGAGTTCATGATCTCAAAATGTTTTATTTATATTTTATATAGCTACAAAAAAAAAAAAAAAAAAAACATTATATGAAATGGAAGTATTATATATATATATTAGGGCTGTCAATTTTAACTCATTAACTTAATTAATTAGTTATGAAAAAAATAACACGATTACAATATTTTAATGCATTTAACCCGCTGCTCCTGCCCCCAGATCTTATATTTCATACTGTTGACTGTTGACAAATATGATGCAGGAAAATAACTCTATAAATGCAGTTATGCCCTAAAATTAAAGATATCGGGGCAAAAATGCTCCTGTATGAGTTGTTTCATATTTATATATATCACATATCACATGACATCACACAGGCAACATTTTGTCTGGGGCTGATTTTGTCCCAATCTATCACAAGCTTAAATGTGATTTAATACAACAGTTCAGTAAATTTGAAGTTTGATATTGTATGTTTTTGCTCAGTTTTTGCAGAGAACATATTACCTTTGAAGCCACAGCAGAACTGTTGCACGTCTCCGAGTAACACAGCGGTGTTTAGTTTCTGAATGAATCCGCGTTTTGAACAAATCGTGTGAACCAATGATTCAAAGGCCCATTCATAAAGAGAGCCATTTACTTAATTCCTGAATGAATGACATTTACTGCCACCTGCTGGCAGATTTAGTTTCTTATTTAGAGTATCATTTCATTGATAATAATAATAATAATAATAATAATAATAATAATAAAGGGGTAGTTCACCCAAAACAATTCTGTCATCATTTACTCATCCTCATATCATTTCAAACTTAAAATAAAATAAGGTATTTTGAAGACTGTTGTTTACAAAGCTGTTTTGTTACCAGTGACTTTCATTGTATGAACAAAAAAATACTGAGATGTTTCTCAAATTATCTTCTTTTATGTTCCATAGTTTACGTTAGGCCGTTGCAGCCTAAATGTTTATGTGTAATAAATTCTATGTTCAGTCAAATAAAATATTTCTTTCAAAAGCTACAGTTTGTAATGTCTACTTGATACTTTCTCATTTAATACAAAAATAGCTTATATTAAAAATAACTTAGGCTCCTCTCTTTTCTGCATCTGGATGCTAATTAATCATTCAAATATCCATTATTTATGGATACTGACCAGCTCACTAAATTAACTTTAAACACACTCGACCTTCCATAACACCTGCTTTCAAACAACAGACACTCCCACAGAGATCAAAATAAGTATATGAAATCACAGAATAACTGTTGCTCAAATGACATTAAAAACAATACAGATATTATATATCACTATTAATACCTAAAAATGACAAACCAGAAAAAGAAAGAAAGAAAGAAAGAAAGAAAGAAAGAAAGAAAGAAAGAAAAGGAAGAAATCCCAGTCATAGCAATAATTTAAATTCAATGTCTGTGCACATTTTAATGCCATGCATGAAAGGGTTTGCAACATAATGTCTAAAACCCTTGTAATAAGTTAAGATAAGATAAAATAGAATTTTAGTATATCCTAAGGAAATTACTATGCTGGGAAATGTTTGCTTAAAAAAGAGAACAATAAAACAAGGAATAAACAGTGAAGATACATAGTAGAATAAACTTAAATAAATAAAAAATCAAAGCACGGAACTCCCTGTAAACATGGGGTCCACCGTTAAAAATGAGTAATTATTTAAAATAAAATTTAAGATAGGAATGAAGCTGCAACTTCAGTTGTGAGATCAATCAGAATTCAGTGACAGGAAAGCTGTGCTTCTGAAATGAGCGCAAAGCCTTAAATTGTCTCCACAGACTCTACAGCTTTTTTAAGCCACACTTTTCACTGCATGAATAGGAATAAATGTCATTTACCATCTATTGTGCTTCTTTGAAGCCGTTGCGGAAAGATGAGCAATAAGCTCACTTTGCCGTCTGATACGCCTTTAAACTTGGCAGAAATACAAACCCTTAGACAACAGTTCCATGCCATTTTACTTGGTTGGTAAGTCTTTTATATTTAATTGCTTTTTATTGAAGTCACATATAAGGTTAAAAAATAAAAATAATAAAAAAAAAAGACCAGCTAGAGAGATCTGCCAATTTGAAGATATCATTGTAGATATGCTACCATCAGTTTTTTCAGTTTTGGAGGAGGTTTAATCAAAGCTTAAAGATCAGTTAGATACTGTATACTTATGTTATGAAAAAAAAAAAGGCTCAGCATCACAGGCATTCAGTGCTGTGGCTCCACAGAGTGGAAGTAGGATGTGTGTTTTAAAAAAGCATCATGAACACATCTCCCTTTTTCTCCTAATCTTTTGTTCTTTTGTTGTTTATTTCCTTCCTATTTGCTTCTTTCAATATACAAACTATTTTTTAGACATACTTCAAACAGGAAAGTGGGAAAGACATAAAAAAGGTATTGTTTCTGAGTACATTTTCAGCATTTACTGTCATAAATGTGCATTTTCATGATCAGCCTTTCAAAAATAATCAAACAAAATATATTTAGTAAAATATTTAATTATTAAATAATTTGTTTAGATTCCTATTTCATGTAATAATACATTTTACTGGTGAATAAATACAGGTATATAACCTCAACAAACATTTGTGTTGCCAAACAGAGAAAGCAAAGCCTTCCTTCATGCTCTAATTCTAATGCATGAGATTTGCTATGGTTTGTGCTGCATCACCTGTTATTCAGCGGATAAATAATCCAACAATCAGAAGTGTGCTGTATTCAATTACCCACATCCCCAACACCAACACATTAACAAACAAAAAGCACAATTAATTAGAAATAATGGAACAACGCAAAATAAAAAAAGAATTTACTGAATTTGCTTAACAAAAAAAAAATAATAATAAAAAAAATAATGAATAATTTTTTGACTAGAATGCTTTTAATACACGTAGTTAAGAGGCTGTTTGCTTTTTTATGTCATTACAGCCTATACTGTTATTTTCTTATGAAGCTGTTGTAAATTAACTGGCATGTTTTGTTTCAATACACAGACACGTTTTAAATATTATTGTGTTTAAGCATCCTGTTTACTGTACATTATGACAGTCAGGCAGTGTGACGTGTCACTATGCGCTACTGTTTATGCAATAATATTATTTCCACTGGCAAAAGAGAATAAAATGTCAGCCATAGCCAACTGTCTTAAAATAAACCTGAAAACATGCTGTTGAAAAGATGTTGGAAGTGTGCAGCTTTGTTTTGCCTGCCACAGGCATCACATTGACCTAAATTATGAAGTCAATCTGTAACTGTTAAGGATGCTATATTCTTACAGCAGCTCGTCTGGGCTACATGTACGAGTAATTACTGTTTGCCCTATGGAGGGACTAAAGCATGTGCTTTTTTGCATCTTGAATGCTGATAAAAGGATGTAATGATTTTTTTTTTTTTTTTTTTTCTGGGGCAAAACCCCACTGCTCATCCTGATCCCTGTCCCAATTCTGTTGCAGCCAATCAGCACACAGACTCATCATAATTGAACTGTGACTCTCTTATAAATTGTATGATTATTTTTTTTTCTTTGTATTTATTTATTTAAGTTGCTATTTTTAATTATATAGTATGAATGTATATTTGTGTACCACTCAGAAATAATAAAATAAAATAAAATAAAATAAAATGCTAATTTCAGCCACAACATGAAAGGTTAAGGTTCTGAATTAATCCATGCTAAATCAGTGACGCAAGTCTAAATCATCAACCCAGAATAACAGCTGGACCTGAACCTGGACGCTGGCTGAGCACTGCAAGATAAAACAAGCAAAGCTTTATAAAGACAGAAAAGAAACGTTTTTAGATTATGAGAGCTAATGAGCAAATTCTAAAACATTTGTAAAAAACAAAAAATTAAGTTAATAAATAATTAAAAAAAAAAGTTATTAGTGATTGACTGAATATTTAATAGCCTTCATGTTATGACATCTTCCATGGAAAATGTCAGAAGCAAATGATCAATTCTGGGTTTCGTAAGACTTTACATAAATGACCAACCCTGTAATTTAATGATGAGCATGTTTTGAGCTATTAAACACAAATTGTAACACTCCACTATGATAATAAAGGATATGCTGCAGACTCCATTTGTGGTTAATTTCACCTGCATTTCCTTCTTCCTTTTGTCTTTGACATCACCTCTTTAAATATTTATAAAGTCATGGCAATTTACATAAAGTGTAAACCTGTTGATTACACTTATTACAGCAGACGCTGACCTATATTAGCCCACAGGGCCCACATGCACAAACACACACACCAGTGTTGGGCGTAACGCATTACAAGTAACGCAAGTTGCGTAATAATATTACTTTTTCCCAAGTAACTAGTAAAGTAACGCATTACTTTTGAATTTCTAAGAAAATATCTGAGTTACTTTTTCAAATAAGTAACACCAGTTACCATTTATTGATTGACAAGTCTCCTGTCTGGAAATTGGGAGTAAACATGATGTTACTGTATTCTAGACTAAATGTAAACATGCATTAATTCATCTCACTCACAAAAAACAGATTCAGTATTCCTAAAAATGAATAAAAACAGTGAAATGCAAACTCAGAATATGACGCAACCCTGCGATAATTAAATATGTTAAGTAAAACAAATATCCTTTATGTATTTAATCCCATTTTATTAACTAGTGTTTCTGCTGCTGACCTTTGATGATGCAATTCAACCATACTAATAAGAAAAAATTACTTGAGATTAACATTTGTGCTTTTTTATAGCTGAAGAGTGATCTCCTGCATAAATGTACTTTTCTTTCAGCCTGAGGTGAATTTATTTAACTTTTGGTGTAAAAGGGCTTTTACATTAGAATTGTTTTATATTAAAAACAAAGAGGCAAGACCCGCCCAGATTTTAAAAAAGTAACGCAAAAGTAACGTAACACATTACTTTCCATAAAAAGCAATTAAGTAACGTAATTAGCTACTTTTTCAGGGAGTAACGCAAAACTGTAACGCATTGCTTTTAAAAGTAACTTTCCCCAACACTGTTTATAACATTTAACTTTATTTACCGGCGTTATTTATAAATGTAATAATTTTGTGCTTATCTGTGTTTAACCTAAACTACAAGTAATGTTAATATAGACCTACATACCAGTAGCCTATTTAAATATGATTTTATAATTTTATGCTATATAGACCTACCTCATTACCCTCCACTGGATGTATAATGAGCATTAATAAGCTACATTAATAAGCTACATAACACACACACACACACACACACACACACACACACACACAGGAAGAGCAAGTTGTCACTTTCAACACAGATGTATCACTTTGAGTTTGAGGAAACATAATGTATGCATATTATATACTGCAATCACTAGACCATAGGGTCTAGAACTGTCAGGAATATTTATTTATTTAATTATGTATTTATTTAATGTTTTTGAAAGAAGTCTTATATGTTCACCAAGGCTGCATTTATTAAATCAAAAAATAAAACTGAAAACTCTAATATTGTGAAATATTATTACAATTCAAAATAACAGTTTTATATTTTAAAATATTTAGAATTTTAATTTAATCCTATAATGGCAAAGCTGAATTTTAGCAGCCATTTCTGGAGTCTTCAGTGTCATACGATCCCTCAGAAATAATTTAAATATGCTGGTTGGGTGCCCAGTAAAAACTTATCATTACCTATTTTGGAAACTGTTGTGCTGCTTAGTATTAAAATTCTCTTAAAATTCTTTGATGAATGAAAAGTTAGTATTTTTTTAAAAGATTTATTTATTATTACATAAATCCTGTGTAACTACAAATTATAATTAAAAAATGAAGTTATAAATGTCTTTAACTGCCACTTTTGGTAAATTGAATGCATCTTTTTGAATAAAAGTATTAGTTTCAAAGGGGAAAAAAAAAAAACACAGAAATGACTCAATTAGAAATTATACACTTTAGCTTTAGCCATCAACTAACCATGTTGTTGAGACTGAATTACAATCACATAATCATTGAATGTGGGTGAGTCAGCATCACTTTATTCAGCTGTGTGTACAAAATTAAACATAACATAGAAATATATACAGTTAACAAATATCAATTGCTGAAACATACACATTTACAATCTTGATTTCATTAAACACTGCAGAATGTATAAACCTTGTTTTCAGAGCATGTGCGCACCAGGATGCCACATAACATGCAAGCCGCAGGTTTGAACTTTACAGCACCACTGTATGAGGCCATAAGGCAGTGATTTGCATTTAAATTGAGACATTAACATTAAATAATTTAATGTCTCTGTTGACTTTAATAGGCCGTTCATTCATCAGGCTATTATTAGATGGAAAGGTGCAGGTAAACCTGACTCACAGAATGACTGTATCAGCGCTACGGGACATGAATGAGAAATGCGATGTATTGGAGACTTTGTACGTCAAACACCACCAACGTGCTGATGTTAAGTGACGTCACGATGCTGCTGAAATAAACTTTTTTTTAAAATCTCGAACCCTCTGGTTGTTTTTCCCCTCTGCATATAAGGCTCTTGACAGCAGGAATTTGTAACGAAAGAGAAGAACAGCCAGGAGGCATCCTCTCTCCCTTGCCTTTTCCTACCTCATGGGTTTCTCTTTTTATTCTTTGTGCATGTGTCGAGCTGTCAGGCAGAATAATATCAGCGTTTAACACAAAGGTGTGTGCATACAAAGAGCCTGATGCTGTTCCAGAAACAATAGTGGAATAGTGGAATTTGTTATGACCTATAATTGCCTGTGACTTTGGGACACCAGTGTGTTTTGGCAAGGATGGCCTTTCCTTATAGGCTTCAGGCACAACACTAGAGAGACAGATGCTGCGACTTGTATTGGCAGCGGCGGATGCTCCCATAGAGTGTTTTTCCAAAGCAAAACAAAACATAAAAACAAAGAAAGAATAAATAAATAAAAATCAGGAGCGCTCGCCGAGCAGTGAGTCACAAACTTTTGCAGTTCTCAATAAATCCATTGTACACCATGTGTTTTTCATAAAGTCAGTATGGTGATGCATGTGAATTTCTGTGCCTACCCGAATATCCTGGTTTAAAGTGTTGATGCATTCTGGGTAACGTCACAGGCTGCTCCTCGCACAGCAGCCGAGACTTTAATCTTGTTTTTTTCATAACGTTATCAGCAGATGCAGTTGTTAAAACAATGTAACACAAGCTAACAAACGGCAGAGAAGTTGTGCAGGTCTATTCATAGAGCACCATTATTCACTGCCAGTGGCCTCTAAAATTAACTTTACGCTAACAGGAGAGAGCAAACAGAGATGATACATCAAGCAGGAGTGGATAGAGTGATGCAGGATGGATTGGCAGATGGATGAATGGAAACAGGGGACGAGAGCCAGACTCTGAGCTGGCACAGGTGTTTATCAGTGATGACGAGCGAAGGTCGAGGGAAGGAATGAATCATTGTACTTACAGACTCACTTCTGCCTACTAGGACACAATTTTATAATGCTCAGAAAATCTAAAATTGCCCAGTGAAAAGTTTTCTTTCTTTCTTTCCTTTTTTTTTTTTTATTTGACTGAACCAACGCATGAAAACATCATAATACATTTGATGTATAATACACAGGAAACATGCAAATACTTACACATACTTGTGTCTTTGAAAAGCAACACTACAGCCAGTTATTTTACGTTTTTGTTTTTGATGTGATTTCGCCCACTGCCAGTTTAACCAATAGTATTTCGACACCCCAGGTTGCCAGTTGGTGGAAAACACAGCGCATTAAAGCCACATGAACTGGCATAAAGGTCACAGATTCTACTCGACATTTTACTGCTGAAAACCTCGGCATCCATCTATAAAGCTCTTTGACCAGAGACATATTAAAACAGATAAACCAACTCCTAAACTTGCAGTGTAAGGCATTTCAACCCTTAGATGTCAATATTACATACTGCACCTTTAAGAAATTAAAGCTTTTATTCAACAATGACAAAGTGCTTCATCAAAAGTGACAGTAAACGATGAATCTTTGTCCACAGACGTGTGTAGAAAGCTCAGCAGATTTCTGCAGAATTGCAACACCTATCATTCATAAAGATCTACTTCCCTCAATCTCGTTTATTAAATACGGTGGTTCATTTGATTATGCTTTCAGCTACAAATAAGCGTACTGGACACATCACTCCGGTTGACAGATTTTACCATATTTAAACCACTTTGCACAAAATCTGCACAGACATTGCAAAAAGTCAGCATAGGCTGAATAAGCAATGAGCCAATGTAGCATATCAATTGCAACACAAATAGGAAATATAATATATAGGTGTTTACTGTATGTGTTAGATTTGGAGATTTGGGTTTGGAGATGTCATGCATGTTCAAGTATGTATCTTAATGTGGAATTCATCAAGATACTCTAAAACATACTGTTACAGATTTCTAAAGCCACACTAAAAAGAAATGTCATCTAACGTCTCTTTGAGCCACAACCTAAAATTAAACATGACAGCATCTCATAGTTTATTTTGCTACCCTAAAAACAAAATACCACCTGGCTGTGCTCTCTCAAGACACTGACAGTTCTAAGAATGAAGATCAAAAACAAAAGCCCTTTTTTCTTGCTCTTATGTTCCACTTGGGAAGTCAACACAGTTTCCAGTCCTGTTTGGTCAGATAGAGCCTCGGTTTAAGAAGTGTGAAGAACACAGGGTGTCATGAACCTTTTTTTCTTCTTTACTTTTTATTTATTTTATTTTATTTTTTTTTTTTTTTTGAGGGCCCTGACTTACTTGATGATCTAGATGAGTTGAGACCTGAGGAAAAGGAAAATATATTGGGGATATATACATATGTTTGCTGTATAATTGCGTTAAATTTGTTTACATTTTTTAAATATATGTAATTTTTTGTATATATGTAAGTAGCATGGTAAAATTTGTTAAACAGCAAAGAGTCATATACACATTTAGCAAAGTAGCTCAAAGTCTAGTCAAATTTGCTACAATATTTAATAAATGAGAATAAGATTGGGGGAAGTAGGATCCTTATGAATGATGGCCGATTGTGCAACTCTGCAAAAATTTGCTGAGCTTGTTGCACATCTGTGGATTCAGATTTCATTGTGGGCCTGCTTCTAAAAATGTAGTGTTTCTGTACAACTTCACATTGGCTATGCAATATGTTGATGTACATACAGAATTGTTACGTTATTTTACATACAAGCCTTTTCCGGAAAATTTTTCCGTGATTGAGGAATGGGGCTTTCAATGCTCCAAAATGAAATGAACAAACTAAATGAATGAATGCAAAGTTTGATAGTGAAACTTTTTTTTATTTATTTAAGAAGACATTTTTACACTGTAAAAAAAAAAAAAGTGTTTAAAAAAAAACTTAACGTTAAAAGCTGCCTTAAAGTTTTGTTAAATCAACTTAAAAGTACAAGTCATTTCAACTCATAAATTAAATCAGCTTAAAAGTACAAGTCATTTAAACTTATTTTATTGTAGTGAGTTGAAATGACTTTTAAGCTGATTTAACTTTTTAAGGCAGCTGCTGAACTTAAGTTTTTAAGTTGAAATTGGTGAAAATTTTTACAATGTAGAGACATTATTCACTCAAAATCCACTTGTTACAACATCTTGGTAACACTTTACAATAAGGTTTCACTTGTTAACATTAGTTAACATGAACTAACAATACTTTTAAAGCATTTGTTAAACTTACTTAATGTTAATTAAAACATGTAATTTTACAATAATAAATTGAAAACTTATATTGGTAAATTTTTACATGGGCACTTTTTGTTTCAGTCAGAATTCACTGAAAAACTGATGAATCCATAATTTTTACAGAACACTAAATAAAATGGCTGGGTTGATATGCTCATTTATATGTCTCAAGTTTCAAATCAGATTTATTATCTTAATATTTCAGATAACAAATTTAATAACAAACTTAATATTTATCTATTTCAGGCTACGTGCAGTCATGTTTAAATTAATCAGGCAGTAAAAATGCCTATTACTGTGACCAAAATAAGATGTCTGCAGATGAGAGTCCGAAACACGTTTGCTTCAATAAACTCCTAATTTGCTGCTTATTAAAGGGGTCATCAGATGCCCATTTTCCACACGTTAATATGATTATTTAGGGTTTTAATGAAAAGTCTGTAACATACTTTGATTAAAATTTCTCAGTGGTAGTGTAAAACAACATCCTTTTTACCTTTTCAAAAATTGTCAAAATCAGCTCTTTTCACAGCAACCCATTTTGTTGCATGTCTCTTTAAATGATAATGAGTTCTGCTCACCCCGCCCCTCTTTTCTGTGGGGTGATAAGCCTGTTTACTTCAGATGCATTTAGTCAGATTTAGCCGGATTTAGCCACTAAACCTGCTAACTTAAAAATTATTAAGAAAGATACATATTTGCAAAGATACTTTAAAAAAACTTACTTCTGCTGTAGGTCAAGCTGGATCACGTATGATTTGTGCGAACATAGATGCATGTAGATCGGGGGGGCACATTCCCTTTAGAAACAAAAGTAATCCACTGTTTCGAAACAACGGCAGTCAGACTGTCTACAGCTCACTCAGGGTGGATCTAAGGTAAGATGGCAGTGTCAGTCAGCTATCGTGGGAGCAGCCTTGGTATGTGTGACGTCACACAGCCAAGAATCAGACAATGGCTTGATTTGAAATATATATTATTTACAGGGATTAAAAAAATACACTGGGTGGATTGTAGGATGTAGGATTAAGTGATCTAAAATATGGTCTTGAAGAATAAGACATTGGTATGTGCTTTATAAGAACTAATACACAGCCAATATTCCAGTAATATGCTACTTAATAGAGAATATTGGTACTTAAAATAAAGGGTTACTCTTAAACCAACCCAATACCTAAACATAACTACTACAACAACTTACTTACCGTCGAGTTTATTGAGGTGAAACTCTATATTAAGTGTTTACATGTCCTATTGAATGGATTAGGAACGGTTTCTCCCACCCCTCTCAAACTGATTGAAATTTCAATCCATTTGGACATTTTAGTTCCAAGTTAAGGTGTTGACATAGAGCATTTTCATTCTGATTGGACTCATTCTAATTGTAATCGGAATACAATGCTCCTAATAAACACACCTATTAATAGTAGGTAATGCACTAGTGGTAACTAACAGGACCTTATTGTAAAGTGTCACCAAAATCTTTGAATGGGGAGTGACATCTCTGAGGAAGCAGTATGTTAATGAGTAGTACAGAACATCTCTCCCTTTTTCTCTCATTTATGGTCACTCCTCTATCACACCTCCTCCTGTATTCACAGTCACATGGCGTCACAAACAGCCCAAAGCCTGCATCATCATTCTCACCTGCTGCTGTTCTCTGAGGACAGCTGGGCTTTGTTCTTCCTCCCAGTACTGGCAGGTCTCCCCCCTCCAGTCTTTCACTCTCCACATACACACTGACAGCCTATTCATTCCCCACCTCACGCCGTGACACTGACACTCAACACAAGGATGGGATTTTAAAAAGACCCTCTTTTGAGCGATAGAGAGGATCATTTAATCCAATCCCTGAAGAGCAGAAAATTGTGTTTATTTTGATTCTGGCTTTCTCCCCCTCTCTGTGCGGTCTGATTTGATAACTCCATGACAGGATTCCTCCCAACCACTGACTTATTAGAGCAGAGGGATGCTGGGAAGGAGGTGCAGCGATACGCTGTGACAGTCATGGAGGAAAGCGCCCTGTGAAACGTAGCTTATACCTGTATGAGAGCTGTCCACCCCTGATTCAATACAATGACTCCGGTTCAGATGCCTGAGTGACTTGTATTTAAAAGAATCAGCCTACCCAAATGTATTCTTGCATCTGGTTTTGAGGAGGAGGAGTACATGGCTATTTTTTTTTCTCAGTGATCTGTGGCCTGAGAAACCAATTGCTGAGGAGTAAATCTACTAGATACACCTTCCTAGAATGCCAGAGAAAAAGGGAGGAGGAAATAAAACGAAAGAGAGATAGCATGTACACTTTTGGTCATGGCAGAAATTTCAATTTCATTGATTTCCCAGTGAGATACGAACAGTGCAGCTGTAAAATACAGTAGGCTACTCGTCCTGCTAACACCAGATCAAACAGAGACTGCACAGTGAATCTCTCAATTACCTAGTGTCTGAAAGAATGACTCCCTACATCCAGAGTCATTCGAGAACTAACAGACAGATCTTTTGCTTCAACACTTGTAGAAGCAAGCTAAAATAACATGGTTGCGTCAGCAACTGTGTTTTTATCTCATGTTAACTTTTGTTATCAGATGGATATAATATAGGGTAAAGTGCAGGAGGTACATATTTTCACATGATAGAACATTAACTTTTTTAGCATCACTCACTTTGGATATACCTGGACATTTCAATTTTAAAGTGTTGTGAAACATCCAAGAAGCAGCATAGTATTTTGCCAACAACCAATAGAAATTAAAGGGATAGTTCACCCAAAAAATGAAAATTCTGTCATTAATTATTCATCCTCATGTCATTCCAAATCTGTAAGACCTTTGTTCATCTTCAGAACACAAATCGACTTGCTTTAACAAACCACGAAGAATGCGTGTGCATTACTACTTGTAAACAAGGTGCAGCACATCTGTGTTCTGTGTCAGAACAGTGGCTCCTGCTCACTAACTCATAATCTCCACAGTAGTGATGTGCCTGTTTGCACGGATTACATAATCTGAGAATATTTGTTTTCTATTTGAATTAGTTCATTTAAAAGTAGACATTGTGTTCTCTATAGATATATTTTTCATGTCTGTAAGGCAAATATACACAGAGTTTCGAAGTGCTCAAGTTCACAGAGATAGAGATGGCAGAAAGCGCATTTTATTTGCTTTAATTAATTTAGAAGCGCAACAATTCGTTGTTATTGTGAGTGCACACAAATAAACATCTTTACAGATTCGAAAGATGTATTACTCTAATCTGTATGACCAAAAATGACAAAGTATTTTAAGAGCAAGTGACCACACTGGCACCTCCATCTGCCATCCAGGGAGCACACTACTGTTCAGTTTCCACACTCCGCACAGACACTTCAGTAGCGCACATTTTTCTAGGTTAATATTAGATTGAGCAGCCATAAAAAGTTGGTACTACTTACATGTTTTAAATGATAAACCAAATTTGAGGTCGATGAATAATAGGTGAGCGTTTGGATGTCCTGCCGGATGTACTATATTACCACATAGACCAGCCGTTAACAACCTGTCTGTCATGGACTTGCGTGACTTCGCCACTTCCTGTGGATTTTTTTTCTGCGACTAAGCAACTAATCTAATTTTGGTCAACCAAGCCTCTTTTTGTCAACTAATGATTAGTCGACTATTAGGGGGCAGCCCTAGTCATTTCTACCTTTCTGGGCCTTGAACGTATCAGTTGCGTTGCTGTCTATACAGGGTCAGAAAGCTCTCGGATTTCATCAAAAATATCTTAATTTGTGTTCTGGAGATGAACAAAGCTCTTACAGGTTTGGAACGACATGAGGGTGAGTAATCAATGGCAGAATTTTCTTTTTTTTTTTTTTGCGAACTATGCTTTTAAGTGTAGCCAGATTCATGTTTATCTGTTTTGGATAAAATGACACATTTCGCTTTGAAAGTGTTGCGAAGCATGCAAGAAGCATCTTAATATTTTGCTGAACATAATATTTTGCTAACAACCAAAGTAATTAAGCATTGCCAGATTCACGTTCATCTGTTTCAAATACATTTATACATAAATGTTTTGCAGAAATGTTGCCACATGCAGGTTTTTCCCATTAGCCTGGATTGCGTATTAACATTTGTGTCCAGTTATGTCAGCTAAGCTTATTACAAGTTGTTATATTTTTTGGTCAGTTAGCCTATATTATGTTGATGTTCTGGAATATTATTAGACTCTTTTTTTTTAAAGACACTATTGGACAGTATGCTGAAACGTGCTTCATAACAATCATTTGTTTTATGTGCTTTTATACATGGTTGTTAATTTGATGACAATGCTTGATTCGAGATGCATGTGAAATCTGTAATGTACAGGAATGTACTGTATTTGAAGTGTTGCTTTAGTAAATGTTATACCAATTTATCATGCATATTCAACATGCAACCAATGTACTGGGGTAAAGAACCAGGAAGTTGGTAGTCTACTGAAATCTAAATTTGGGGTACAAATACAGCCCTAGAGACTAAAATATACAGTATTTTCGAAGGAGGGTTATAATAATGAAAAGCAGATATCTGCAACCACTGCTGGGGGCTTGAAAAGTCATATGATGTCACGCTGGGGGAAATGCTGTCCACCCAGATCACTCCACCTAGACTCACATTTCCCCCTAGTGGCTACATTGATAGCTGCAGATTTCATGATGGAAGGCTGCAGCATTGTTAGAGAGACGCTTCAGTAAATTAAACACTGAAGTAAACATTAAGCAATAGCAACGTGTTTCTGAATGTGTCCCCAATATACTATGTGCAGACATAAGAACTGCATAGCATAAAACGTCTCAGATGATGCAATTATTCCGCTCATTGTATCACCACACCATATGTGTTGTAGGTGGGTTTTCAGCTTTGGCAAAAATGCCTTTCCAGCCACCCAAAGACAACATGGTACTGTCTGCTGAGTCAGTTCTAATAGATCTAACAGTCTCCTACTCATTAAATATTTACAGTAAATGTATCACAGCAGGACATACACTCTTGAACCTTGGCTTCAGAAAAAAAAAATCAATTTGAGTGTTATACTGTATTTGTATCAGTAAATACAGATGTCAATCCCGAACACCGACTGTGTGAATGCAAAACTACATCATGCATGGCCAAATGATTATATCTGAGATAGAAAAAAATTTGAGTCTGTATTTTGAGAAGGACAAAAATGGAACAAAATAATGAAATAAAACACAGCCTATATTCCACTCCAAATATACTGTAAGTTGAAACTACTTTGCCCAGTGGAGGAAACAGAAGGTGAGTTGGCGAGCTTCAGCTTACCACGGAAAACAGGAGAGGCGAGAAATGGAAGCAAGAGCGCTCACTGCTTTCACTGCCAATGCAGCTGTTCAGGTATTCTGCCAGTGACACATAAAGCCCTGACTTCCCACACAAAGCTCTGCAGCTGTGAACCTCTCCAACACACTGTCACCAGGATTTATTCATATCTCTATTTGTTTAAGATGTTCACAGTAACAATAGCTGGGTCAAAATATTTGTGTGACAACAGCAGAAGTGTGAAAATGAACACCAAGTTTTGCTGCCAATTAACAAATTTTATTACACAATTGTTGCATTTCATAGCACATGAATACATCATGAATCTTTAGTGTATAGTTCAGGGAAAGATACTCAGGTTAGCTGGGATGAGTTGGATCATGGTCTCTAATTTCCTCTGCTTTAGTCTCCATGGTAATGTATCTTTTTCATAGTGCATTCTGATCCTGCAGCAGCCAGTGATGGATGACTAATTTGTCCTGGTCACTTGGAAACTCCAGAGAAGCATATCATATTAAAATTTCTTTGGAACAAAGTTGGGGTTCTTGGATACAGAGTTAGGAATTACTGATGATTTGGTTTCGCTCATCCCAGGAAGCAGCGCACAGAATTATCCACATCACACAAGGGATTCTCCAATATCCACTGACTAGCCAGTGGTTCTGGGTTGGCAATGACCTTGTGATAAGGGAATGAGTCATCAGAATATAGCTTCTAGATTTTTGCTGGTTGGACCATCAAGATCTGTGCATAAAAGCTCGAGCAAATCCTACAAAATGATCTTATGATGAAAGGGTAGAAGATGCTTGCTGGCTTGCACACACATGCAAACTCATCAGTTTCATGCCACTTTTCCTCACTACACTGTTGAAAAAACTACCTGATTTCATGATGAAAACTAACTTTGTGGGAAGTTTTTCGCAAGATGCGAAATACGTACCAATAAGTACATATCACTTCAGCTTCCAACAGAAATAAACAGGTGCTAAAACAGTGAGCACTTATAATCATTTTCATACACAGTTATGGTTACAGCTCCATATGTTTCACTTTCCAGTGTTGTATCGAATTCTGACCCCCGCCAGATTACTACTCTCCTAGTATCGGTAGGTTTAGGTTTAGGTGTGGGGTTAGGATTAGGCAATCATGTAGCAATTACAATGAATGGGGGTAATAATTTGACAGGGGGCACAACATCAGATGTAACAAGTTTGCTCGGTAGCTCAACCGACACCGATTTGAATTTAGGATTAGGAAAATTTGGGTACAAATCCCGGTTACACTTTAGAGATCACATCAACATCAGATTTACCACAAACCCAAAGACATTAGGATGTTGTGTCAGTTTCAGAAACTAGCCAGTGTCCTGCTATCTAAAGTAGCCAGAGTACTATTTCCATGACAAAGACATAATTTTATTAAACTAAAAAATGTGGATTACTTTGAATCTGCATAAGAACACGTTATAGACCAACAGCACTCCCCCAAATGCCACAACTAGCTCAAAGTTTTCTGTACAGAGTTTTTTTACTGAACAATGATGCTGATTCATGAGCTCCCAGCATGCGTAAATTATGCAGTTAATGTTACAGGCTTACATAATGTGTTGTTGTTGTTACTGTGTTGCTATGAAGTAAATGTAGATGATGTTTGTTGATATCTTGATAATTTCTTTTCTAACCAGTCATTTTTGAGAGGAACAGATTTGACAGTAACCAGAATTTGTGTACCTTCCAGTTCCATCTCCTTAATTGACTCCCATTAGCTTTCAGATGTCGTAACACAGAGGTTCACTTACTTTTCCAGCGTGCCACATCAATGATCACTCATTGCCTTCATAAACATATTGAAAGTACAGTTATTTGTAGTAAGTTTGCTACATATTGCCACAGGTCTATCAGCCTGTCAAGCTGTTTTCTTGGCTGATTTTAGAGGAGTTTTTGCCTGATATTTATCCATTCATTTTCCACCACTGTGTTTGTCTATAAGTGTGACTTTCATGAAGATCAGGCCACATTTTATGAAGTGAAGTGACCCATACTCAGAATTTGTGCTCTGCATTTAACCCATCCAAGTGCACACACACAGTAGTGAACACACACTGGACATCTGGGAAAGACTCGGAGTAGAGCCACTGCTCCTTCACGTTGAAAGGAGCCAGTTGAGGTGCTTTGGGCATCTGTTTAGAATGCCTCTGGATGCCTTCTGGTGGAGGTGTTCTGGGCATGTCCAACTGAGAAGAGACCCCAGGGCAGACCCAGGATACGCTGGAAGGATTATATTTCTCGGCTGGCTTGAGAACACCTTGGGATCCCCCAGGATAAGCTGGAGGAATTGGCTAGGGAAAAGAATTTATGAGTGTCCCTACTCAGTCTGCTGCCACCATGACCCAATCCTAGATAAGTGGAGGAAATTGGATGGATACTAGCCTGGCCTGCCAAAAATGTGCTAAAACTCCTCTAAAATTAGCCAAGAAACCAAATTGACAGGCTGATAGGCCTATAGAAATCTGTAGCGGCCTTGGCAAGAATTTAAATTCTGTTTTTATACAAGATCCTGCGTTTGAAAATCCATTTTGGTGAATGTACGTTTCTTCTCCATTTGGCAGATCTGCAGAAGGCATTTCACACTGGCTACAAATCTTCTGCAATAGAACACCACTGGAAAAAAGTTTTGATAGTTAGTGAAGGAATATCCAGCAGATATTGGAACAAAAAATGTTAATATTAACAAAAATCAGCAACACCTGCGAGATCTTGTCCTCTCTTCCATTCGTTTCCTTTATGATACCTGAGAGGCCATGAGAGAGAGCTGTTTCTGAGCTGTCATGTTGCATTTATGCTCTGTACTGACAGGCTTCCAGATGCTGATGGACGTCTCAATCAACTAGCTTTCACACAAAAAATATTAAAACTTGAGTTTGTCGAAAGAAAATGCTTTCCAACAAAGTTACCTCAGCAGTGGGTGATGCTTTCCAAAAGTATACACTGAACGTCACACCGTGACCTTTAAATTCAGGAACAGCATTGCGTGTCACTGCCAGGGGCCATCGACTTAATGTGGAAATGCCTTGTCAGTTCCATAAAAGTGAAACTGTGTTTCAGCCACAGAAAAAAAGACAGTTTAAAATGTAAAATTGACAAAACAGGTCAAGAAAGAAAAAGGCGATGCCAATAGAAGTGGGCGACATAGAAAAACCAATTAAACTAAAGTAAGTGCAAAAACAAATCTAGCTCCAGCTGAGGCTGGTAATGAGCTCTGAAGACAACTTCTTTTTTCTTTCTTTCTTTTTTTTTTTGTGTGTGTGTGAAATTGGATATAAAACAACTTATCGATTTTCTGGCACCTTAAATGCCCCCTCTGGAATGGACCATATTCCTCGCATCCCTTTCCTTCTCATATGTCACATTAAAACACAGCCAAACAGCTGAAAGAATAGCCTTTCTGCTATCTGCAGGCTGCCCACTTTAACCAATGCCATGACCTTTGAATAATTGATTACATAAAGAGTGGGTAATGAAGGACCACGGATAACTTCAATTAGGACCATGGCCCAGTGTCCTCTGGGCACGCCAGTAATACTTCAGCGTGGAGGGATATCTCCATTGGGCAGCATGTGTAGCCTCTCGAGACCTGCTGGGTTTGATACACCAGACCTTTGTCTCTGTCTTGAAATTCCTCTGGGTTATAAGTCAAACTGAGGCCTCGTCTCAGGACCACAGAGGACAGCAATTAAGACCCATTAGTAACACAGCAGCTTGAATGTAGGCCAATGACTCTGCTGCAGTCAGAGGATATATGTTTCTATTTCTTTGAACCCTTTGGGCTCAGACAGTGTTCACTTCAAAATGAATACAGTGTGACAGCACATAGGAAGCTGGGAAAATTAAACTTTTTTTTTTTTTTCATAAGATGCAAGTATCAGCTTAAAACTTTGGCTAGAAAAATTACAGTGCTTAAGGAGTGCGAGTCATCGGAAAAGGTTTTGCTGGCTCTTGAGGAAAGACCAAAGGTAAAGCTGTTTAACATATTAGGTCAGGATGTGGATCCAAGAGAGATCAGGAGATCAGAGATCAGGCACAATGTGAAATACTTACAGGGTCAGTTCTGTCCAAAATGAAAATACTTTCATTATTTACTTATATTTACACATATACAACATTTTACACTTACAGTGCCAAGATGTCTGTTAAAGATTGCTTGATCTGGAAAGCATTTGCTGTGTACATTTGTGTTTGTATTGTCTGACAGACATCTGTAAGATGTCCGTTTTACATACATTGTAAATCATAAACATCTTAAAGACATCTAAAAGACGTCTATTTTACATCTGATAGGAAACGTTATATAGACGTATTGCAGATGAGCAAACACTCTAAAAAAAAAATATGTCTTCCAGATGTAAATGTAGACGTCAAATAGATGTCTCCATGATGTATGTGTGCTATCAGGGAAAGCTACATGTACGTTATAACACTCATCATTAAAGTAAAATATAATTTAAAAAATTCTGGAAGATTATTAAAAATTAATCAGTAAAATTCCTGCTTTGGTAAAGTGATCAGCCCCTTAGAGTATACCATTATAAACTTGCTCAGGTGCAAGCGATTGACTTCCAGATGAAACACCAGGCTAATTGGCCCAACTGACATCAATGTGGTGGTGTTGATTACTTCAGAATAAAACGAGCTGTTTCTTAAAGATTCCACTGTTAGTGATGCATGGTACGGCAAAGAAGTCACTATGGTTGGGAAAGTGCTTTCAAAAGACCTCCAGGATAAAGTTGTAGAAAGGCACAAGTTAGGAGAAAGCTACAAAAACATTTCAAAGGCTTTAGCTATCCCTCAGAGTACTGTTCAGAGCATCATTAAGAAGTGGAAAGCATATGGCATCACCAGCACATTGCCTAGATCAGGCCGTTCCGTCCAAAGTGGATGACAGAGCAAGGAGGACATTGATAAGAGAAGCTACCAGGAGGCCAAATACAACTTTGAAGGACTTAAAAGGCATTATGGCTGGGACTGGTCAGTCTGTGCATGTGACAAGTATCTCCCAAGCTGGCCTGTATAGCAAGGTGGCACGAAAGAAGCCTTCCTACAAAAGTGTCACACTATGCTCTATGCAAAAACACATTTGGAAGAGTCTGATACCTTCTGGCAAAAGGTGCTATGGTCTGATGAGACCAAAATTGACCTTTTTGGACTGAACTCCAAGTGCTGTTTGGCGAAAAGCAAACACAGCACACCACCCAAAACACACCATACCTACTGTGAAGCATGGTGGTGGCAGCATTATGTTGTGTGGGTGTTTCTCTTCAGCTGGGACTAGGCGATTGGTCAGGATTGAAGGGAAAATGGATGCTGCCAAGTACATCCAAATTCTTGAGGAAAATCTGCTTCCCTCTGCTAGACAGCTGAAGATTGGCAGGTCATTCACATTCCAACACGACAGTGAACCTAAACATACTGCCAGAACAACAACAAAATGGATAACACTTTATTTTGATAGTCCACTTTAGACTTTCTACTAACAATAAGTACGTAGCTTTGCAACTGCATGTCAACTAGACATCAGAGTATTAGTAGACTGTCTGCTTAATATCTTCTAACACTCATCTAAACTTTGCAAGTATATGTCAACTTATTCTACTAACCCTAAACCTAACCTAATAGTCTGCTCTGAGAGTTAGTAGACATGTAGGTGCAAATTAATGAGAATTAGTTGACATGCAGTTGCAAAGTTACTTATAGTTAGTAGAATGTCTAAAGTGGACTATCAAAGTGTAACCACAAAAGGGCTTAAGGATAAGAAGATGCATGTCCTTGAGTGGCCAAGTCTGAGCCCTGACTTAAATCCAGTCGAAAATCTGTGGATGGATTTGAAGAGAGCAGTCCATTGCCGCTCATTACAGAATTTCACTGAACTTGAGCAATTCTGCAAGGAAGAATGGGTAACACTTTATTTTTACGGTTTATTAATTAGTTGCTTATTAGCATGCATATTACTAGAATATTAGCCATTTACTAATTTAGCACATATTAATGCCTTATTCTAAAGGACCTTATTTTACATCCCTAATCCTACACAATACCTAAACTTAACAACTACCTTACTAACTATTAATAAGCAGCAAATTAGGAATTTATTGAGGGAAAAATCGTATTTACTAGTGAATAAATGTTCCCTATTCTAAAGTGTTACCGAAGAATGGGCAATTATTCCCCAATTAAGGTGTGCAAGCTAGTACAGACATACCCCAAAAGACTGATGGCTGTAATTAAAGCAAAAGTTGGCTCTACAGTGTATTAACTTTTCAAACCCTGCTATTCTTAAATTTGAGTGTTTTGCAGAAAGTAAAAATAAATAACTGCAACATTTTTATTTTTATTTATTTATTTATTTTTTTTATACAGGAACATAGCTGTTCAGTAAAAAAAAAAAAAAAAAAGTATTTGTTTAGGTGTTTGCTATAATGGATTTTTAAGAAAATTGCATTGTTGTGTGCATCAGTGCTTCAACATTTTGAAACCTATTTCATGCTTTTCATTTTCAGTTTATGTTTTCAATAAGTAATTTCCAAAAAGACAAAATATCTGAGAAATATATATGTTTATCTTGTCATAACAGCACTGCATCTCCATGCTGTCTCATCCATAAATGTTATCACACAAACAATTTTCATACAAAAAATAAATAAATAAATAAATAAAACTTTCAGTGCAAAGTTAACTTTTTAATTTTAAAAGATGATCAAATGGTCTCAATTTTTACATGAAACCCCCATAATTACATGGTGCAGATGGAAACACTGCAGACGCTTTATATCAAAACATAAAATATGGATATCAGCGGAGAATCACAAACCTCCAAGGCGCATTTGATTCAGATAGTATGCTTTGATCTGTGAAATCACACTGTATTGTATGGCAGCCTTTTGTGGTTTAGTAACCGTGCAAGATAACATTGAGATTTCAATTTTTATTTAATCAATTATGCAGCTTTAATGCTGTCTCTGAGGTCAACATCTTCTGGTTTCCTACTGTTACTTTTCAAACTGCCATGCCATAATACTGAGATTCCACATTCATAACACAGATTTTCCTCATTATTTTGAATATGACAACAAACAAGACTACTACTTCTACTACTAATATTTTCTGTATTTTCCATTCACAGAGTACGCCAAAAAAGTGTAATGACTCCCAAAAATTAGCATCCTTTTTTGTCATGTCAAAATAAATAAATAAGTAACATTGTTTAGACTGATATTTTTCTGCCATCTGGACTCTGTCTGCAAGGGAGGACAATACATAAATGGTGCAATATACTGGTAATTAGCACTCCACGTTATGTTTTAACGTTCTGATGGCAAAATGTCAGATTTTTAATACTGGATTTGCCCAACAGTCCTAAAAAGCTATCTAAAAAAATGCCTGTGTTCACCGAATTCCTCCCCTAAAGCTATCTTCATGTTCTTCCAGCATTAAGTCCATGCAGCTGTATAAATACATATATTACGTCACAAACCGCCACTGCTTAATTCACCAGATTGTGCTGCAGAACCTTAAATGCTGTAACCACCATCTCATCTAAATCCCTGTTCTTTTCTTCCAGCTTCACTAACTCGTTCTTCTCCTTTGTTTGACCAGTCTCTGGAGATCTCAGCAGTTGATTAGTCTCTTCTATGTCTCATGCTTATCTCTGATTGGAATTCAGAAACTCCTGCCTGGGGGTGTCAGATTTAGCTCAGTCGTGTTCAATAGAATAGATGAAACATTTATTTTCAAACAAAACTTCTCCTCCCCAAATAAATCTGCTGCCGTTCTTTGTGAACCTATTCTTAAACGCTTTGAATTGTAGATTCATGTGCAAGTGTATGGCTTCTAATGAATTACATTTTAACTTCTCAAATTGACAACAAAGAAATGAACAGCAATCTTATTGCAGGCCTACTTTATATTAGGTGGCCTTAATTACTATGTACTTACATCAGAAAAATACAATGCACTTACTGTGTTCATTTTGTAATGCAAAACACTTGCTGCTATTGAGGTGAGATGCGAGTAAGGTTAGGGACAGGTTTGGTGGTATGGATAGTTTTAAGGGTGGGTTAAGGTGTAAGGGATGGGTCAACAGTGTAACTATAAATGTAATTACAAAATTATATATATATATATATATATATAAGTGCATTGTATCAATTCATTAATTTAAAGCGTATGTACAGAGTAGTTAGGAGAAGTTCATTTCCAAATCTCCTAATTTACTCATCCCCATATGATCAAATATGTTCATGTCTTTCTGTCATCAGTCGCAAAGAAATTAATGTTTTTGAGGAAAACATTCCAGCATTTTTCTCCATAAAGTGGCCAATGGATTGAAGGTCCAAACTGCACTTTCAGTGCAGCTTCAAAGGGCCCTACACAATCCCAGCCGTGGAATAACAGTCTACAATAAAAATGTACATAATTTTTAACCACAAATGCTCATCTGTCACCAGCCCGACCTCAAGCATTATGTAATCATGTTGGAAAGGTCACATGTGACGCAGGAGGAAGTACTGACCCAGAGTTTACAAATATAAATATGCAGATATACAAATATAAATTGCAAAAATGCAAAGAAAATCAAATGCCTTTTACCAAAAAAAAAAAGCTTTGAGTGATTTTGAAGTTGGAGAAGATTGAGAGATGGATTTCTCACACCACCCTACCTTTTTGAACCAAAGTACACAGAAGAACGTCTAGGTTACGTATGTAACCCTCGTTCCCTGAAGGAGGGAACGGAGACGTTACATATGGGAACTCGCTTGAGAGTCCAATCATCTCCAAGCCTTATTCAAAAGGCCAATGAACATTCATGAACATTGGCGAGTGGTATTTGCATGCCGAGCCACTCCCCCGTACATACGGGTATATAAGATGGCGGCGTGCAACCACTCATTCAGGCTTTTGCTGAGGAGCCGAGCTGCAGCCCGGCGTCAGCGCGACGTCAGGTCGTGGCAGGGGATGTAACGTCTCCGTTCCCTCCTTCAGGGAACGAGGGTTACATACGTAACCTAGACGTTCCCCTTCAGTCGTTTCACTACGACGTTACATATGGGAACAGATCCATGGAACAGGCCACGAACCAGACGTCGCGTTACGCAACACACCGCGTGCCGACAGGCGGACGTGTCAGCAGACGGATATGAGCGTAACCTTCCCAACGCCCTGGGGGCCAATAGGGGCCCCACAGGGATGCCAGTTGTACTGAAGCAGGAGTTGGGGGGGCGGAGCACATGAAATCTCTACATGTGGAACACAAGAAATTCAATATATCCATAGATTTTAGGGATATATGAGGGAAACATCGGCCTTCTGGCTGACCGTGGAAAAATACTGAAACATGTTGCCACAACCTGCTGGGCGAAGGAGACCCAACCGGAGCACAGACAAGCACTACTCTGCACTAGGCCTGACTGCGGGGCATGGAGGACCCAGGTTCGCCGGAGGGAACAACTGAGGGAAATAGCGCACGGATCCATTAGGAATGGCGCAGCAAGCCGACACCAGCCGGACTCCCACTCGCCTGTGATGTCTATGTTAAGACACGGGAGGATACGGCCTCTACGCGAAGGTTGTAGAACCTGGCGAAGGTATTAGGTGTCGCCCAACCCGCAGCTCTACAGATATCTGCTAGTGAGGCGCCATGAGCCAACGCATAGGATGAGGCAACACTCCGTGTGGAGTGGGCACGAACACCTAAGGGGCATGGCTCTCCCTGGTTTTGGTACGATAGGGAGATGGCATCTACCACCCAATGGGCCAACCTCTGTTTGGAGACAGCATTCCCTTTCTGCTGACCTCCAAAGCAGACGAAGAGCTGCTCGGTGCGTCTGAAGTGCCGAGTGCGGTCCATGTATATACGCAGAGCGCGAACTGGACACAGCAGCGCAGAGGCTGGGTCTGCCTCCTCCAGGGGCAGAGCTTACAGGTTCACCACCTGATCGCGGAAAGGCGTGGTGGGAACCTTGGGCACATAACCAGGCCGGGGTCTCAGGATGACGTGAGAATCGCCGGGCTCGAATTCTAGGCACGCTTTGTCGACAGAGAAAGCTTGTAGGTCCCCTACCCTCTTGATGAAGGCCAGTGCGGTCAGGAGCGCTGTCTTGAGTGACAGATATTTTAGCTCAACTGACGCAAGTGGCTCAAATGGGGCCTCCCGCAGACCCTGGAGGGCGATGGAGAGGTCCCAAGAGGGTATAGAGGGTAGAAGCGAACAGATCTATCTGGGCTTTGCCGAAATTGCTCCAAATCAGCTGGACTACCTGGGGGTGGAGTCACCATTCTCCAGGATGGGTGGACTGCTGTGAGAGCTGGTCGGCTGCACGGTTGAGTTCTCCTGGAATGTGAACGGCACGTAGCGATTTCAGCCACGTTTGACTCCATAGGAGCAGATGGCGGGCGAGTTGTGACATGCGACGGGAGCGTAGACCACCCTGACGGTTGATGTAGGCTACAGTCGCTGTGCTGTCGGTGCGAACAAGCACGTGCTTGTGACGCAACGTCGGTCGGAAGCGACGAAGGGCCAGAAGCACAGCCAACAACTCTAGGCAATTGACATGCCATTGCAGTCGAGGTCCTGTCCAGGAGCCCGATGCTGCTTGCCCATTGCATACAGCACCCCAACCCGTGGAAGAGGCATCCGTGTATACCACAAGATGCCTGGAGACTTGTCCCAGGGGGACTCCGGCCTGAAGGAAGGCCGGGTCTGACCACGGGCTGAACAGGCGGCGACACTGCGGGGAAACGCCAATCCGGAGTGTGCCACGGTGCCATGCTCATCTCGGGACTCGATCGTGTAACCAGCGCTGAAGCGGTCTCATATGAAGCAAGCCGAGCGGCGTCACTGCGGCTGTGGCTGCCATATGCCCCAGGAGCCTCTGAAATGTTTTGAGAGGGACCGCTGTTTTGTGTCTGAATGACTCCAGACACTTCAGCACTGACTGCGCGCGCTCGTTGGTGAGGCAGGCTGTCATACTGACCGAGTCCAGCTCCACGCCGAGAAAAGAGATCCTCTGCACTGGGGAGAGTTTGCTCTTCTGTAGGTTGACCTGAAGGCCCAGATGGCTGAGGTGCCGGAGCACCAAGTCCCTCTGTTCGCACAACAGATCTCGCGAGTGAGCTATGAGAAGCCAGTCGTCGAGATAGTTGAGGATGCGAATGCCTGTCTGCCAAAGAGGGGACAGGGGAGAGAGGGAGAGGCCAAATGGAAGCACTTTGTACTGATACGCTCGACCCTCGAAAGCAAACCGTAGGAAGGGTCTGTGTCGAGGCAGGATCGAGACGTGAAAGTACGCGTCCTTCAGGTCGATGGCTGCAAACCAATCCTGGGGACGAATGCATGTTAGCATGCGCTTCGTCGTGAGCATCTTGAACGGCAGCCTGAGAAGGGACCGATTCAGAGCTAGAAGATCCAGGATGGGTCTTAACCCACCGCTCTTTTTGGGCACGATGAAGTAAGGACTGTAAAACCCTGACTTCATCTCGGCTGGAGGGACAGGCTCGATTGCGTCCTTCGCCAGTAGGACTGCAACCTCCGCACGAAGCACAGCGGCATGTGTGTCCGAATGGACAGAAGTGGAAAGGACGCCTCTGTACCTGGGCGGACGCCTGGCGAACTGAATCGCATAGCCGAGACGTACCGTCCGAATCAACCACCGCGAGGGGCTGGGAAGCTGAAGCCAGGCTCCCAGCCTGGTCGCCAGGGGTATCAAAGGGACGTTGACCGACGTGACCGCAGTGGGGCAGCCTGGGGGGGGGAAGGGGAAGGGGACTGATCCCAGAAGGAAGAACGTCCTGGAGAAAAGTCAGACTGCACTGGGCAGCGCTTACCTTCTTCCCTGGTTCCCGCGCTGGCGACATCAGGCTCCGAGTCCGAATCCGAGGAGACACTTCTTGGGCGCTGCTCAAAGATGGAACTCGGGGCCTGAACCCCGGAGGTGAGAGAATTGACTCTTTCTGTGACAGCTCCCGGCCCTCCACCGGGAGTGGGGACGTTGATGTTGTCATCCCCCAAAGAGCGATTCCCTCCACCTCCGGGTTGCCCGCTCTCCCACGGCCAGCTCGACGTCGGGCTGCCAATCTGGTGTCATGTACCTTAGCAGGGGACGGAGCTGGTTGTTTGGAACCCTCGGCGACGAGCAGGCGGAGGTTGGGGCCCTGCGGACGTGGTTGGAATGTCGCGGCGGGGCAGGATGTGTTTAATCGCCTCCGTCTGCTTTTGAACCGCCGCGAACTGCTGGGCAAAGTCCTCAATGGTGTCGCCAAATAGGCCGCCCTGGGAGATAGGAGCGTCGAGAAACCGTGATTTGTCGACATCTGCCATCTGGGCCAGGGTCAGCCATAGATGTCGCTCCTGGACCACTATGGTGGACATCACCTGACCAAGGGAACGCGCCGTCACCTTCGTAGCCCGGAGGGCGAAGTCGGTGGCGGCGCGGAGTTCCTCCATTGCACCCCGGTCAGAACTCCTCTCGTGCAGGTGTTTCAACACCTTGGCCTGGTACACCTGTAAGGTGGCCATGGCGTGCAAGGCGGTGGCAGCCTGTCCAGTGGGCACCTCCAGACCGATCTCCTTGGCGGCTCGGAGGAGCATAGCCGACAGTTCAGCATCCGTCTCAGACGGGGCGGCAACCGCAGAGGGGTACCGACCCGCCGAGTCGTCAGCCTCATTGTCAGACTCTCCCTCTGATGCTGCAGCAGACATCTCGATCTCCTGGGGAGCGCCAAAGGAGATACCCAGCCCGCTGTACGGGGAGGTATACTGCTCTGGCAGCTCAATGGGACTGCGCGGTGACGCAGAAGTCCGCGGGACTTTTGGGGCCGACGGAACATTCTGCACAGTCACCTGAATGTCCCCCAAGTGCCTCACTGCGGCAGCCGAAAAACCTTGACGGCTCAACGACTTACCGCGGGAAGACAACAAGGGGTGCCTACTCATGAATGAGCAGCGGGACTTTAACGCAGCCATGGACATACGTTCGTAATGAACGCACGTACCATCCGTGAACGCTGCCTCAGCGTGCTCTCGGCCCAGGCACGTGAGACAGCGATCATGTCCGTCCAAAGAGGCGAGGAAACTACCGCACCCGGAAGCGCACGGCCGGAGAGACATACCGGGAAGATGTCCTCAACAGCCGCGAGAAATTCACTCTTTTGAAATCCCGGTCCGCCCAGGGAGAAACCGCGGCACAACTGTGCTCTCAAACGGGCGGGGCTCGCTGGAGTGCGGGAGGCTTGAATGCCGTGAAAACGGCAGCCCGCAGGATTAGGCTGGCGGCTGCCGAACGCTCTTTTAGATGAAGCTCTTTTAGATGAAGCTCTTTTAGTAGCTCGGCAGCACGCCAGCAGAGAGAGTGTGAACTCAGGAACTCTTTTCTTTTTTTTTTTTTTTTTAAATGGCTCAGAAGACGAGGCTCCAAAAGCAAAAGTCTGAATGAGTGGTTGCACGCCGCCATCTTATATACCCGTATGTACGGGGGAGTGGCTCGGCATGCAAATACCACTCGCCAATGTTCATGAATGTTCATTGGCCTTTTGAATAAGGCTTGGAGATGATTGGACTCTCAAGCGAGTTCCCATATGTAACGTCGTAGTGAAACGACTGAAGGGGAACTAACCTCATATGACTTTCCTAACATGATTATGTAATGCATGAAGATGCAGAGCTAGTGCAAGATGAGCATTTGTGATTAAAAAGTATGTCAATTGTTATTATTATTATTTTTTAGAAAATGACCAATCATTTCACTAGATAAGACCCTTATTCCTCAGATGGGATCGTGTAGAGCCCTTGGAAGCTGCAATTTGGAATTTTAATCCGTTGACCACCTTTGAAGCCCACTATATGGAGAAAAACCCTGGAATATTTTCTTCAAAAACCTTAATTTCTTTGCCACTGAAGACAGAACAACATAATTAATTAATTTTCATAATTTGAAAGAGTAAATTATCAGGAAATGTTTATTCTGAAAGTGAACTTAAGTGGGACCCTTATTTCCACCTTAAATTTGTCCTGTTTCCAGTCATATATATTTACTGTCAAACCAAAAATTATTCAAATAGCAGATATATGTATATGCTATACCCATATTTACTAGTGGGTGCGGACACTATAGTTAATTTATGTGAGGATAGCAAAATAAAGTAAACTGTGATATATTATACCCAAAAATTCTTCATACAGTGGACTACCAGTAAAATGTATACAAATTTGGGACCACTTTGACCTGACTGTGTTTTGCATAAGTGTTTTTTTATTTTTATTTTTATTTTATTTATTTATTTATTTTTAATTGCAAACTTAGATTGTATACTTAACTTAAAATTAACAGCTGACAGCTATTCAACCTAATTCATTACATACCTTTTTATCAAAGTTATCTGACATTATCAAGATTAATTTGTTCTGACACAGTCTAACAGTTCTTGTCATACTTTATTACCATTTTCTAAACTATAGCAAATAAACTGTGATAATGTGAGAAATGTTAAAGGTGTCTGAATAAATTTTGGTTTGACTGTATATCACATTCAAAGCACAGTTTGCAAACACATTCATTCTTATTAACAGTAACTAAAACACATTTCAGGACTGCTCATAGTGCTTCTAGTCTACAAATTATAATAATTATTTGGTAACATTTTACGAGTTCTATAAGTTACTAGTTAAAGGAGAAGTCCACTTCCAGAACAAAAACTGACAGATAATGTACTCTGTCAGATACAGATAATGTAGCATTTGAGATTAAAAAGTATTTAAATTGTATTTTTATGAAAATAACCTATTGTTTCGCTAGATAAGATCCTTCTTCCTCAGCTGAGATAATTTACAACTGCATTTGGGATCGTTTGAAGTCGCATTTAAACTGCATTTTGGAAGTTCACAATCTGGGCACCATATCAGTCCATTATATGGAGAAAAATCCTGAAATGTTTAACTCAAAAAACATAATTTCTTTACGGCTGAAGAAAAAAATACATGAACATCTTGGATGACAAGGGGGCGAGTACATTATCTGTAAACTGTTGTTCTGGACGTGGACTTCTCTAATGCAATAGTCATGTTTCTGTTCAGTTTTAGTTTTGTTTTTGTGTTTCCCTAGTATCCTATCCAACATTCCAGTTTCTAGTTTGTTTCCACAGTTATTAAGTATCCTTACCTATGTCTTGTTTAATTAATTTAAATGTTTTTTTATCCTGTGCATATAGCTGGATTCACACCATGTTGAAATTACCGTAATTCCGAGTTGACAACACGTGATGTTCTGCCTCGGATTGTATCGGGCTGCTAATAAGTCTGTCAGGCTTCATTCTGCGATAACAACCGGCTGGATGGACATTATCCCTTACAAAACATACCTCGGAATGTGGTGACTGTAATAAGTGTTGTTATCTTTGGAATTACGGAAATTACAACATGGTGTAAATAGAGCTTAATAGAACTGTGTTTCCCCTTCAGTCGTTTCACTACGACGTTAAAAATGGGAATTTGCTTGAGTGACCATTCACCTCTGAGCTTTATAGAAAAGGCCAATGAGAATTGGCGAGTGGAATTTGCATGCAACGCCACTCCCCCATACATACGGGTATATAAGGTGGCGGCGTGCATCCACTCATTCAGATTTTTGCTTCGGAGCCTCGCCTCACGAGCTTTCATTCATAAAAAGAAAAATACTACTACGAGAGAACGCTGCTCTACGCTGTTGCTGTTATCGCTGCTGCCGGTCGGAAAGAAGTTATGCATTCTTGCTTTCCAGCGAGTTGATACTGAGTGCACGGTTGTGCCGCGGTCCTCCCTGGGCAAACCAGGATTCTAAAAGAACAAATTTCTCTCACACGGCTGTCAAGAGTATTCCCTCGGGACGTCTTTCCAGCCGAGTGTCTCTGGGTAGTGGTGACTTTCTCACTTCTCTCTTACGAACACGATCGCTGGCTCGTGTGTTGCCGCAAGCGCACGCTGAGCCGGCTTTTGTGGATGGTTTGCGCGTTCATTACGAGCGCATGAACCGTGACTGCGAGAGATCTTGCCGCTCGTTCGCGAGATGGCAGCCTTCGTCCTCTTCTCAGCGGCGCGGCGAGCCGTACGGCTTCGCGGCCGTTTGACGAGAGGCCTTGGGCAACCTCGCGATGTTTTCGGGACTCTCCGCCGGGCAACCCCCCGTGGACTTCCGGATTATCACGCAGTCTCGTAGAGCTATCAAAGACGCTCCCTCGTTGGCAGGCGTCTCTTTGATGCTCCAGAGGAGAACAGAATGTTTATCACAACATCAGAGGGGGGGGCGATCGGCTGTTGAGACGGACGTTCCTGCTGAGCGACACCCCTTCGTGGCTGCCGCTCCGTCGGGGGCGAACGCTGAACAGTCGGCCATGTTTCTCCGGGCCGCCTGGGAATTTGGGTTGGACATGTTAAGGCATCTTCTCCCATTTTGCTCAGGCTGGATGATTGGTTTTTTAGAGGGTCGAACGCCGCACTGCTGCGTCCCCCCTGAGACCTTTTTCCTCGGAGACACATGAGGAGCTATCTAGGATGTGGCAGCCCCTCACACGGCTCGCCTTCGTCCTTGCTCCTCATCCCTCATTACCCTTGTTCGCGGCCAAGCGGTTACGTGGATGCTCCTCTTGTCGAGAGTGCGGTTGCGGTGCATTTGTGCTCGCAACTCGCCGCCACCTGATGGAGTCATCCACGTCTCTTGCCCGTAGCCTGTAGGCTGTCAAGGCTTGCAGCGCTGTGGATTTGGCCCCATTTGGCTGAGTCTGGGATCCTCAGATGGCTGACGTCGACAAAGTACGCTTTCTTGACCCACCCGTCTCCCAGGCCGGCCTTTCCAGTGACATTGCCGGGGACTGTCGCAGCAGTTCTTGGCAGTACGAAACAGATGGAGGCTGTAAAAACAAAAGAAAATCTCGCCCTGGCGTAAGACCACAATGGGCAGCTGGGTGCTCAGCCTTAGCCTGCTCGTCACCCAGGGCACCCTCCACTGCCCCTGCTGCCTCCAGAAGAATAAACAGGCAGCCCCTCCGGCGTCGAGCTAATCGCAGTGGTGCGGCGCCGCCCGCTGCTCAGGGTCCTGCAGAACTCAAAGCAGGCTATGAGATAGCTTCCCTGACTCGGGCAGCCTAGAATGGTGGAGATTGCTCTTTGGGGACGACGACATCTACGCCCCACTCCCGGGGGAGGGCCGGGTCGGTGGTACCCACCCTCTCACAGAAAGAGCAATTTCCTCTGTTTCTAGGTTTGCAGGCTGTGTCTGTTCCTGAGTGACGCTACTGCTTCCTCGGACTCGGAGCCTGAATTCGCCAACGGGGGAACCGGGAAGAGGTAAGCGCTGCCTTGGCAGCCTGACTTTTCTCCAGGACGTTCATCCTTCTGGGTTAAGTCCCCCTCTTCCTCTTTTCCCTTTTTCTTCTGGACTGCCCCACTGTGGTCACGTCGGTCAACGCTCTGTCGATCCCACTTGCACGCAGGCTAAAGCTCGTCCTTTCAGCTTCTAGCCCGTCTCGTTGGTTGATCCAGGCGGTACGACTCGGCTATGCGAGTAAAAGACTAAGGCGTCTGCCCACACTCAGGACGTTCTTTTACCTTAAAAGCTGACAATGTATTCTTGTCCTGTGTGCAGAGATTGTCGTTCTCCTGGCGAAAGACACAATCAAGCCTTCCCTCCAGCCGAGATGAAGTCCAGACTTCAACGTGCGCGTTAAATATGGTGGGTTCGACCGATCCTACGTTGAGTTCTGAACGGTCCCCTTTAGGCTGCCGTTCATGACTTCGTCAGGATTGGTTTGCAGTCCTTGACCCGAAGGTCGCGTACTTCCATGTCTCGATTTTACCTTGACTCAAACCCTTTCTATGGTTTGCCTTCAAGGGTCGAGCGAATCAGTACAAGGTCCTCCCATTTGGCCTGTTCCTGTCCCCCCGCGGAGATCGCGGAGGGCGCCCTGAACCCCCTATGGCGGAAGGGCGTTCGCATTCTCAACTATCTCGACGACTGGCTCATCATAGCTCACTCGCGAGATGTGTTGTGCGAACAGAGGGACCTGGTCCTCCGACACCTCAGCCATCTGGGCCTTCGGGTCAACCCAGAGAAGAGCAAACTCTCCCCAGTGCAGAGGAACTCTTTTCTCGGCTTGGAGCTGGACTCGGTCAACATGACAGCCTGCCTCACCAACGAGCGCACGCAGTCGGTGCTGAACTGTCTGAAACCATTCAGACACAAGACAGCGGTCCCTCTCAAAACTTTTCAGAGGCTCCTGGGGCATATGGCAGCCGCAGCCGCAGTAACGCCGCTCAGCCTGCTTCATATGAGACCGCTTCAGCGCTGGCTACACGATCGAGTCCCGAGATGGGCATGGCACCTTGGCACAATCCGGATTGGCGTTTCCCCACAGTGTCGCCGCCTATTCAGCCCGTGGTCAGACCCTGCCTTCCTACGGGCCGGAGTCCCCTTAGGAGAGGTGTCCAGGCATGTTGTGGTCCACACGGATGCCTCCACCACGGGTTGGGGTGCTGTATGCAATGGGCAAGCAGCCTCGGGCTCCTGGACAGGACCTCGACTGCTTTGGCACATCAACTGCCTGGAGTTGCTAGCTGTGCTTCTTGCGCTGCGTCGCTTTCTTCCGATGCTCCGCCACAAGCATGTGCTTGTCCGTACAGACAACACTGCGACCGTAGCGTACATCAACCATCAGGGTGGTCTACGCTCCCGTCGTATGTCGCAACTTGCCCGCCATCTGCTCCTGTGGAGTCAGACGCGGCTGAAATCGCTGCGCGCCGTTCACATACCAGGAGAGCTCAACCGTGCAGCCGATCAGCTCTCACGGCAGCCCACCCATCCTGGAGAATGGCGACTCCACCCCCAGACAGTCCAGCTGATTTGGAGTCGTTTCGGCGAGGCCCAGATAGATCTGTTTGCCTCCCCAGAATCCTCCCATTGCCAGCTCTATTACTCCCTCAACGAGGCTCCCCTCGGCAGGGACGCACTGGCACACAGCTGGCCTCCGGGGCCCAAGTACGCCTTTCCCCCAGTGAGCCTCCTTGCACAGACCCTGTGCAAGATCAGGGAGGACGGGGAGCAGGTTCTGCTGGTTGTGCCGTACTGGCCCACCCGGACCTGGTTTGTTGACCTCACGCTCCTCACGGCAGCCCCTCCCTGGAAGATTCCCCTGAGGAAGGACCTTCTTTCTCAGGGGATGGGCACAATCTGGCACCCGCGTCCCGACCTCTGGAACCTACACGTGTGGCTTCTGGACGGGACACGGTAGACCTCTCCGGCCCTCCACAGGCCGTGATAGAAACTATCACTCAGTCTAGAGCTCCCTCCACGAGGCAGGTGGGGTCTCTTCGTTGACTGGTGTGCCTCCCGTGGTGAGGACCCACAGAGATGCCCGATTGCAGTGGTGCTTTCCTTTTTGCAAGAGAAGTTGGAGCGCAGGCTGTCCCGTTCAACTCTCAAAGTGTATGTCGCTGCCATTGCGGCATATCACGATGCAGTCGACGGAGCATCCATTGGGAAGCATCAACTGGTCGTTAGGTTTCTCAGAGGTGCGAGAAGGGTTAACCCCCCTAGACCGCACCTCGTACCCTCTTGGGATCTCTCCGTCGCCCTTCAGGGCCTGCGGGGACCCTCCTTCGAGCCGCTGGTTTCAGTTGAGCTTAAATTTCTGTCGCTTAAGACAGCGCTCCTGACCTCGCTCGCCTCCATCAAGAGGGTTGGGGACCTACAAGCCTTCTCTGTCAACGAAACGTGCCTGGAGTTTGGGCCGGCTGATTCTCATGTTGTTCTGAGACCCCGGCCCGGCTATGTGCCCAAGGTTCCCACCACACCCTTCGGGATCAGGTGGTGAACCTGCAAGCGCTGCCCCCGGGGGAGGCAGACCCGGCCTTAGTGTTGCTATGTCCCGTTCGAGCTTTGCGTATTTACGTGGACCGCACCCGGAGCTTCAGATGCTCTGAGCAGCTCTTTGTTTGCTTTGGGGGACAGCAGAAAGGAAATGCTGTCTCCAAGCAGAGGTTGGCCCATTGGGTGGTAGATGCCATCTCCCTGGCGTATGAAGGCCAGGGGGAGCCGTGCCCCCTAGGAGTTTGAGCTCACTCCACCCGGAGTGTTGCCTCCTCCTATGCGCTGGCGCACGGCGCCTCGCTAGCAGACATCTGCAGAGCTGTGGGCTGGGCGATACCTAACACCCTCGCGAGATTTTATAATCTCTGCGTCGAGCCCGTGTCCTCCCGTGTGTTAAGGTAAACATCAGGTAATCTGCGGGAGGCCGGCAGGTGTCGGCTTGCTGCGCCATTCCCACGGGATCCGTGCGCTATCTCCCAGAATGTTCCCTCCGGTGAACCCTGGGTCCTCCATGCCCCGCAGTCAGGACTAGATGCGGAGTAGTCCACGACTGTGCTCCGACTGGGTCTCCTTCGAGGGTTGTGGCAACATGTCTCAGTATTTTTCCACAGTCAGCCAGAAGGCTGTGTTTCCCCTCATATATTCTATAACTAGAATAGATATATTCAATTTCTTTATTCCACATGCCTAAACCACATGTGCTCCGCCCCCCCAACCCATGCTTCAGTACAACTGGCACCCCTGTGGGGCCCCCTTATTGGCCCCCAGGGTGTTGGGAAGGTTACGTATTGACTCCACTGTCTGACACGTCCGCCTGTCAGCATTTGGTCTCTTGCGTAATGCGGCCTTAGGGTTGTGGCCTTTTCCATGGGTCTGTTCCCATACGTAACGTCGTAGTGAAACGACTGAAGGGGAACGTCTAGGTTACGTACGTAACCCTCGTTCCCTGAAGGAGGGAACGGAGACGTTACATCCCCTTGCCACAACCCTAGGTCACGCTGACGCCGGGCTGCGGCTCGGCTCCTCAGCAAAAACCTGAATGAGTGGATGCACGCCACCACCTTATATACCCGTATGTACGGGGGAGTGGCGTTGCATGCAAATTCCACTCGCCAATTCTCATTGGCCTTTTCTATAAAGCTCAGAGGTGAATGGTCACTCAAGTGAGTTCCCATATGTAACGTCTCCGTTCCCTCCTTCAGGGAACGAGGGTTACGTACGTAACCTAGACGTTCAGTAGTCTTGGTTGGTCATTGTCTTAACATGCACTGTGTAAAGCAGCTGTTGTGTTTTTGTGTGTTATGTTTATTGGATTCCTCTCTTCTTTGTCTTGCTGGAATATCTCTTTTGTTTATTGAAATAAATCATACTGCTTGTAAATACACTCTTGCCTCAACAGCTCTCTCTCCTGAAACAAACATGACACTTGGAGTAAAAAAAAAAAGAAAAAAAAGAAAGAAAAAGATACTATGAGAAATTTTAATAAAAAAGTTCTTACTATTGTTATCTTCTTTAATTAGATATAAACCATATAAGAGTAAAGTTAGTCAGAAAATAAAATCTAAAGTTTTTTTCCTGAACAATAAATGATGAATAAATAAAGGCCAATGACATGAGGAGGATTTGATTCATTACCTTATTTTTTCCAGTAAAAAGATGAGCCGGGGGTAATAAATGAGTCTTAAAAAGGGCAAGCCTTGAGATATTAATCTTCTGAGACATCTAAACAGCTGAAACGAGGGAGTCACTCTATTAACGCTAAAGGAGACGTCCACTCTTCTACACTTTGTGTAAGCCACCAAGGAAACATTGCTGCTACCCTGAGGCAATTATTTCATTCCTGTGTCCACACAGCTGGATGGCAGAAAATAAAGATAGGGGTTAAAACTTCCTGATTTAGTGAGGCTGACTCCATACTTGGGGTCTGGAACAGTGAGAAAAGAAAAATCGAAACGGCTGACCTTTAAGAGGTGGTGGCGTGTAGCAACAATGGCTGACAAATAGCAATGAGGATTAGCGATGGGCGTGACCTTCTGCGGTTAAGGTCAAAGCTAATCGGACTAAACCAAGAGAATGCCATGAAGTGCTCAACAATTGCCACAGCTGCAGGGAAAGATCACAGAAGATGACTTCAGAAGCCAACATGCCTGGAATTCCTGTAAAATGACAGATAAACTCACAAATATTGTTAAACGTGACTTGTTTAACAGTATAACTGGGTTTGTGTGACCCCGCAGGTGTTGTTCCATGCAGATCTTCAAACCATTTGACATTATCTAAAGCTACATCTGAATTTCCCCTTTCTTCTCAGATGAGATATATATGAGATATATGTCAGTCTCTCAGCTTGTCAGCCAGCCTGCTGTGGCTGAATCTGCTCCTGAAGTCTGTGGAAGTGCAATTAGGGAGCTGGAGTCCACCCTTATTACTTTAGGATACAACCCTGTCAGTCTGCTGCTATGTTAACTAATGAGTCTGGCTTCTCTCTGCAGATTAAATGGGCAGTATAATCTCCTGACCTTCACGTCCATCTCCACGGTCTTCCCGCACAATAATTAATTAAAGCTTCTATCTTTCAGATAGCCATGATATAGGTAAACCTGACTGAAATGTATATATGTGATGGATGAGTAATGAGTTCCAACCACAAAGGGGATGATTATTCACATTATGTAAGTATATACTTAAGATGCAAACATAATCAGTCATAATTGAAGGTGTTTGTATGGGTATGTTTCAAAGCAATAGCACATTTTTCTTTTTCACCAGTTTCCCAAAAACAGTCATGCTTTTTTTCAGGAGTGGCAGAAAATTTGCAAATAAGAAAGATAGATGGGTGTAAAATGAATTAAATTGTGTCTATTATTATTTTTAGACTGTGTCTTAGAACGTGGTAAAAGCATTACCATGGGAATTAATCACTCGAGTGTCTGAGCCTCTACCTGTTTAATAACAAATTTAATCACTTCCTCCAGAGGTTCATTAGCTCAAAAAGGGAAAGTGTGAGGTTTTATTAGCCGACAGAGCCTTCATTAAGAGCCAATTAAATAATGAACACAGCATACCTTCTTCTTGTAAGGGGATAGAGTTGCTGTGAGTTCTCTCTCTCTTCCTCCACTGAAGATTATATGCAGTAAACACAGTGAACAATAACAGGAGCAGACAAACTTTGTGTGATATGTTGCTCTAGAGAGCAAAGGTTTAAAAAAGGTTACAAAAGTAGACAGACAGATAAACAGCACAAACCTTCCCTAAATCCTATAAATTGCATGATACAAAATTGTGCCTTCAAGGGTATCTCAGGATATACATATACCTTCTTGAATGTTACAGTGGGGATTAGGACAATCACAGTTAAGACCTTGACCGTGTCTCAGAACATGTGATTTCCTGGACAGATGAAACAAAGTAAATACCTGTTTTATTCTTTATTCCTGGTTTTTCTTCTGCACAATCTGTGCACAAGGAAGACTTAAGAAATATATAAAAATCTTTATTTTATCAGAGCTAAATTAATGGACAGATTCAAATATTTGGTGTGCTATTCATTATTATTACTCACCAAATTAATATTTTAATATTTTTGAATATTTTCATACTTCCTACTTATTTTACATAGACCTATTTTTATGTACATTTGTTTTTTTACATACAATGTTTTTTTTAAAGAATCTGTTATTCTTAATAAGGCTGCATTTATTTGATTAAAATACATTAAAATAATAATATTATTGCAGTTTGAATTAACTGATTATATTTTAAAATGTAATATATTAATGTGATGGTAAAGCAGAATTTTCAGCAGTGTTCCGTGTACTACTGAGAAACCGGCAGTTCTTAAAAGCTGAAGAATTCCAAAGGAACCCTGTTATTTTGACAGGAAAATACAGCAAAGAAAATATTGTTTACATGTAGCGTGTCAATTCTGCATGGTATATAAGACTCTCTCGCGCTGTATCTTTCTTCACGCGTGTGTGAGATAAAGCAACAGGGATGGCTAGTCGTGCACCCTCACACTAGAGTTTATGGTTCATCAAATATAGGTATGCTGCGCATCCTTTTAGATGAACTGAAAAATAAAATTATAATAACAGGGGAAACATTAATTCGTTTGAGTGCTCGCTACTGAAAAAAGTAACGCAGTTTATTTATAACACTATTATTCCCATCACTGCTTATGAATCATAATTTAAAATTAATTACATACTCTGTATATAGAACAGTAATAGATATAATGGCAAAAAAAAGATTAAAGCACGTGTTATGTGTACTAAATAAAAGTAGCTTCATAAATCAACACACAAGATTTGTGCAACAAATCACAAGATAGCTATGTAAGAAAACTAGCAATAAAGAAGCTGTATAGAGGGGATGGAGTTAAGATGTTTTGCCAGAATTGACAGCTTAATGTGTTTTCAATGAGTTGTGTTGATGGGCGAGGGTGGATGTGAGGCCGCATGGAGCACAATGCCCTGCCTTACATCCAAACAGGATAAAGTGAATGACACCACACCTGTAATTCTGAGCAATCTTTCAGCCTGCTGTTTGTTTTCCATACACATTGGCCCACAATGTTGCCAATGCATTCAGACAGCTATTATGTGCTCAATGTTTATAAAGTGCTCTCCAGCAAGGACATTAGGGACTATGAAACCCACTGTAATTACTTATCAGAACAAAAGCCCAAAGGACAGGAGAGCTCCTGGCTGGCCAGGAAATACACAGACATATGGGATCTTATTCAGCGTTATTGCTGCCATCAAGGGCTCATGCTGTATCTCCATTTCTATTTCAGCACTGAGAGCTATAATCATAAAAAAAAACTGAGCAGAGTGTAATGGCCTTTTACGTCCAGATAAACAGACTCTGGACAGGTATAGAGAAGATTTCTGAGCTGACATTATGAAACCTCCTATATCTAATAATAGAGTAATAGCTGAATGCAAGGAGAAAGAAGGCTCATGATCACCAGTGATAAGTTGCTGAAGTGCCAGTGACGTAAAGATTGAGAACGTCAGACAGGCGGACAGGATGGTCGGACCCCACAGAGCCAGAATCATCTGTGAATCCATAATGACGTGGGTCTCACCAATTGTACAGTTATAAATGATCTCTTTCCATTTTAAACTCATTGGACTGAACACTTAAAAAGGGTGTTTGGATGTACTGTATGTTTTCTGGGGTTCAGATACTCTGGAGGATGTTTCATCAGAGAAATCAGAGATGATTATATCCTTTTGCATACATAATTGCTGTTAAATGAACAGTTTACTGTGAGAAGAAATGAGAGAAATGGTACGTCCACAGCCACATACCTGGGTGAGAACAGTTAGTGCACACCATCTTATAATTTCCTCCAAGGAAGAGATTGAGGATCGAGTGAATTATGCTGTAATTACACTTAAGAAGACTCCTCATAGTCCCTTTCCAATCACGACTCGATCTGAAGTCATTTAACCTATTATTGATTGATAGCAGGAGGGCAGACCAAGTTGCACCTTATGAGCTTCATGCTCAGCCCTGGCTTAATTAAGCAATGTAACTATTAGCGCTCAAAGTGTTATAATTACCATGTTCAACAAGCTCTTTATGGAGTGGAACAAAAGTTCGCCTTAGTGGAGAAATACATGCTGTCTAATGAAACGTAGCATCAAAACTGTATCTATCCCACAGTTGGAATGCACTGAAAATACTAGGTCATTTGTGGTGTTTGCTAAGGCAAAATCACTATTGCTTATACAAGCAGGAAAATAAAAGTTTTTCTCCAATGCATGCTGGCCACAATTATTGGCACCCCTAGAAATTCTTATGAGTCAAATATCTCTAAAGTATCCTATTCATGCTTACATGTTTAGCACACCAGGGTGACTAGGAGCATGAAATTGTCCAGCCATGACTTCCTGTTCCACAGTATTATAAATATGAGGAACACAGAGGCAAAATCCCCTTAATCATCCATCACAAGGAGTAAAAGCAAACAATATAGTTCTAAACTGCTGAACAAGATTGTTGAGCTTTACATAATAAAAAATGTCTGTTAGAAAAAAGCGAATGCATTGGAAATTCCCATTTCCACCGTCAAGGCAATAGTTAAGAAGTTCCAGTCAACTAAAGATGTTACAAATCTACCTGGAAGAGGATGTTTGTCTATATTGTCCTAATGCACAGTGAGGAGAAGAGCTTGGCCAAAGACTCTCCAAGGATCACAGCTAAAGAATTGCAGAGATTAGCTGAGTCTTGATGTCAGGAAGCCTAAAAAAATATCAAACAGCCCCTACATCACCACATGTTGTTCTGGAGGGTTTCAATAAAAATCTTCCTCGCTCATCCAAAAACATACTCCAGCACACTAAAAAAAATACATATAAATGAAAAAAAAAAATAATAATAATAATAAAAAAAAAATCTGACTGCCTCTGTTAGAAAACTTATGGTCCATTATAAGTTTTCTAACAGAGGAAGTCAGATTTTTATCTGTTGGTATTTGCTAGAATCCATGATGCCATCTGAACAAGGAACAAGATGTCCTGGACCTCTGCAGTGTTGGGGAGTAACTAGTTACATGTAACGAAATTACATAATTTAATTGCAAAATATATGTAATTGTAATTAGTGTTGGATCTTTGATCTTGCATCAGGACAATGATCCAAAACGAACATCAAACTCAACACAAAAATGTGTTAGGATTATGAAGCACAACTAATGTTGCTAATGTTAATCTGAAGGATCTGGAGAGATTCTGTTTGAAGGAATTGTCTCAGATCTCTTGTCAGGTGTTCTCCAAACTCTTCAGGCATTATAAAACTCAGAGCTGTTATCTTGGAAAAAGAGTGTTGCAAAAATTGGGTCCCAATAATTGTGGCCAACGTGAACTAGAGAAAAACATTTATTTTATAATGAAATCCCTCCACCCCCACTTTTCATTGTTTTACTTCAATGATTTATACTTCAGTTTTACTTCAGGTTAGAGTTTTGTAAATATTCTGAATGAACAATGGATAAATGATGCAGATTTATTTTCAAAGCCACCTTTGCTCATATATACCAAGGGTGCCAATATTAGCGGGGGGCACATACAAACATACATACAAACTGTTTTGTTTTAGTGTTCTTTTTAGTTACAAAACAATATTGGGCCTTTTGACTTTTATTGCATGACCCCTCCCCCCACCTTTTTTTTTTTTTAGATCTTCGTTTTGTGTTTCACATAAGAAATCGTACTGAATGAGAGGAGGTGCAATTTATTTATTTATTTTACTACAAACTACCTTTCAACTCAATAAGCAACAACATGCTACAACACACTTTTCATGATGTTGTTTATTGACTTGAAGGCCCTGGTGACTATCCGCAACACAACCAGTTTTGACTGCACAAATACCACTCACATTTTCTTCAGAAATCTACATCTAGTTTTAATCTGATTTTCCACAAAACCTACAGCATGTAGTGAGACAGACTGTCAAATAGGTGCCAAACAGAAATATAATATAGTACAGTACTGTCTAATAAAAGATATGGGGCTTAATGTAGTTACAGTCACTCTGTACACTCAAATTTCTTGTTATTACTTTGCTATCAGAAAATCAACATGCACACTCAGTCACACACTAAAGCAAATGCACACACATACACACATCAGGTTTACAGTGAGTTATTGGTTGCACTGATTTCTCATCTCCTGTTGTGTTGTTTTCCTTTGAGTCTGGTCATCACGCCATCTCAGAGTAATATTCTTCACTAACAGCCAGGCGAACAACACTCAAAGGACCTCCTACATTATCAGCATGATACAGACAGGTCTAGTACTGCAAAGAGATTTATAGCTGAAATGAACATGTAGTTATTATTTTATACGTTGTAGATACAGAATACTATAACTGTTACACGGCACGATAGTGTTCACATGTCATTTTTTTGGGGGGGGAGGGGGGGGGTTTACTGTATTCCCAATCAAATAAATGCAGCCTTAGTAAGCTCACGTCTTTCAAAACCATTCAAGAAATATTACTGACCCCAAACTTTTGACTCTAGTTAGTGTTAGCCAAGCTGTAAAATTTTATCAACTATTAGTTGAATGTTATTGATGGTTTATAGATTTAGCTCACTGAGCAGTTAATTGCAAGGATGTTTCCAAATATAAACACCTCTGGAGCACTAAAGGCCTGAATGTGGGCTGATGAAAGCCTGAGGATACATGAGCATCAATGACTAATTATCTCATATATGAAATAACTTGTTTAGTACGGTGAATCCGTCTCTACAAATAGTACATTGCTTACTAAAAGATATGGAAATATAGATGAGAAATTTAAAATTGAATTGCCTACAATGTGTCCTATCACACATTTTCATTATTGTATGATATAGTGTTACTCTGTTTTTTAAAAAGTTACACACAGTACACACACATATATTAGGCAAACTCAAACTTTTATTTTGTATGCGATTCATCGCAATCATAATTTTTTTTTTAAAGCTGTGAACCTCTAGTTTTAAACTAATTTTACATTGTTTTGTTTGTTAAACCTTAACTGTATACATTTATTCATGAAAAACAAATATGCTGCTCTGCTCAACCCAGAAAAGATGCCCAAGGTTGAACTTAACTTTCCTATTTATATGGCACATTAAGAAATTTTAACTTTAGTAAATACGGCTTCACCTCACGTTCAGGACAGTAAAGGTATGACTGTAAACTGACAGCGATTTCAGACTTTAAAAATATATTTTGTCAGTAAAATGCTACCTCTGCAGTTTTCCCCATTGTTGCTCCATTAATACAACTCTGCATCAGATTCAGATCACACACACACATACACAGAAAAAAACCCTTGACAGTTTATTCCAAAGGGCTGTTAAAAATGGCAGGCAGACCTTTTTTAGATAAACATTCCTGAAAAATTTGACATCCTTCTGATTTAATGAACGTTAAATATTGACCCAAATTAGTTTAGGCATTCTGTACACTATTGGATGGTGAAACATATCCAGTACCTCAAGTAAATTGCTATTAAATTTAAATAATTGATTTTGTGCTATTGATGGAGCCTTGAAAAATAACTGCCTCATTCCTCAGTTATAAAAAGTCTGTTTTCCTCTCCTGGCAGTCAGGTTGCTTTCTCTCTCTGGCACTGATAAGTTGATACAGTCATACAACACTGCACCTAACTTCAGTGCTTCCATTCTGTGTGCTGACAGCCTGGTAATTAATGCCTACCTGACTCCTCCGGCAGGCATCTCCCAAGGCTGCTGATTAGGACTCTGGCTCTGCAAAGTATGACACCTGTGTAGACGTTTTACCAGGAGCCCAAACAAAAAGAAAATAGCTGAGCACATTACTAATTTGCAGCAATGAATTCCAGCCTGTTTGGATTTGTCTCCACAAGCATTGTTTTATCATTCAGGTCAATGAGTCAGACGAAATTGCGTTTGCTAATGAAATGACTCCGGGTACAAGTAAACGTATGTTAAATGGAAACACTAAAGCAGCTCACGTGTTTTGCCTTCATTCAAACTAGAAATGGTACCAGCTGTATGACAGATTTTTCCATATGTTCTGTTCTTGCTCTTCCTAGACCACAAGGCTGTGTTTGGCCTCATCAAGAGAAATGACCAAAGAGAACTGAATCCTTTCATGTTGCCCTTTCCTCCTCTACTACTCTTGTGATTATAAAATTGATTTTCTTCTTCTTCTCCCCCCTTTTCACTTAAGGAGACCAGCTCTACTGGGTTATTATTGTACCGCAGTGCTGTAATAACAATTTATCTTCGCTTCTTGTACGATTACTGTACAGTGCTTCAGAAAGGAGGGCAGAGGTGCCAAGTCTTTGATTTATAGGAGCAATTTGACCGCTGCTTATTAGAGTGATCCACTAAGGTGATCCAGGTGGTGGAAGGCCTCCACAGCATCTTAGCGCTGTTCAAAAGCACAGGGGTAAAACAATTCAAGACGGTACTTTTGACCAGAATTATGATGCTAACCTCAGGGCAGGCGGGTGATGTGAATGCTCAAGCCAAGATGGTAATAAAACGCTTGGAAAATGATCACAGAAAAGTAATTTGTTCTTCTGCAGACTGATTTGGTTTAGGCACTAGAGCCAGTATGTATTAGAGGGCTTTTTGCTGTCTACGGTTTACATAAACATGGGAGACTATTGATTCTAATGGAGTTTGGCCGTAGTCATTCCCTCTTGGAAAGCGGTCGGCAACTTTTTTGTCATGAAGTGCCATTTTTAATTTTTCTAGTCAATCACCATGTCATACCAATGATATAGTACCAATTTCATAACCATTTTAAATGTTCAAATAAGCTTCATTGAAATTTTATGATTGGAGACTGATGATCCGCATTACCCAATGTAATGTATTTTGTGTCACATGCTTTTTTTAATGGGCTTTTAGTTTGTTCAATGCAAACTACAGATAAGTCCTATGTTATGGTTTAGTCAAGTCATGATAATGTAAACGCATAGTTTGTTCAAGTCAAGTTCAAGTCAAGTCAAACTGCACTGTGGTTCAGTCAGGACTTTCCTTCAGTGGACTTGACATGACATCCCAGCATATCATGATTACAAACTTATTTATTTGATTAGTTTCTTACACATAGGATCTTAAATTATTTCTGAATAATATATATATATATATATATATATATATACATATATTATTTTTTTTTATAAAATGTTTTTTAAACTTTTCAAAATCATAAAAGTTTATTTCCAGGTCTAAATTGTGCTTTAAAAACAGATTTCCAATGTGACCCTACCGAAACTCACTATTTTTGTGAGTGTGTCAGAGAGAAAATGTCATAGCTTGTAATTTTCAGTGTCACTGAAATTTTTGAGTAGAATACAACTCTTCGGAAATGAAACTCTTCGGAAATGAAATGAAATGTCCAGAGAGTGGCGCTAAAACACACGTTCAATACGTGACCTTGGCACGTTTTTATTACGTTGGTACAGGCACGTATTGCTGTATTTTTATTATGCTGCTTGAGGTACGTATTCCAGCTGTTCAGAATTCAAATATCCAGGGCGTTTCGCTAAAGGTTAATGCTCTGTCTTATTGGAGATATCCCCTATACCAAACCCAACCCTAAACCTAACCGATAGTGTTAACAAATGCAAAACTGATTAAAATATGTATTTTGTGATGTAGCCATGCTATTTTAACTTCCTCATTCAGATTTCAGCTGTTTTGTTGAATCGTATTTTCATGGGTTCAAACCGAAGCTCTTCATCACATAAGTGCAACGCCGTATCGCGTGAGCTACCGAGCAAACTGACTATGTTGGAAAACGCATATATATGAAGCTGTATATGTGACGACACCGTTCTAAAGTATCAATTTTCATATCGCGCAGGATGTTAAAATTGTTTTAAAACCATAATATAATATTCAGCAGTAGTAATCGTCTGAAAATTAGGCTTTATTAATCAAAACTCTGCTTATAAATCATACTATGTGTGAAAAGGAATCAAAGTTACTGCCTCTAGCGTTCATTTTAACCGGAAATTGCAGTGATTCGTACATATAGGTACGTTTTTTCAGGTTTGCAGAAATGTATATAGAGGCACGTATGTCCAATGAGCCTGGGTTGCATAAAACTGACAGATTTTAAACCTATGACTTATGACTTTATTTTAAAAGTGCCTAAAGCACAAAGCTTATTGCTATTATTGGGTGCTGGCACACTACAAATAAGCGTAATGAATGCAGTCGAAGACGTGAAATATTATTTCCGAGCATACTGTCCCTGCCAGTATAATACATGGAATGATTTCTGATAATAATCCCACATATATTCAAATAAATTTTGGTGGCCTGGCAACTTCTCCCGGTGCTCCCAATACAGGCAATTTGCATGCGTAGGCTATACTCTCAAAATATTATATATTTAATTGCTACAATTTATTTCTCGTAATTGTGACTTTTTTTTCTCAAAATATTATGAATTCAATGTTGTAATTTTAGATTTTTTTTTGCACTAAAATGGCATCATAGTATACCGGCTTGAAAACCTCCAATACAGTTAGCAATAATTTACTTCTGAAAGCAACATATACAGCTTTGAGGAATGTCCTCAAAATGTACCTTGGTGTACAGGTTTGAGAAACTTTAAATTAAATACACAATTCTTTCACTATTGTTCATGTGCCAGTTATCACTCATGTGCCATAGGTTTCCATGCTCTAGGTTTCTAGCGATCTTGAGATATTTACAGGTCTGTATACGCCTACTGGTTTTGAATAATTGTTTTCATTACAAAACAACACAATTTGAGAGCCCTTTAATCACGGATTTACTACAGCAACCATTGTAGTAAAACCACAAATTTTACCATTGCTTTACTACAAGAACCACATTTTAATAAAATTCAACCCAGGCTCACTGCAAACATTTCTGCAAAATGTTCCGTAAGTGGCTCAAAATAAATGTTCAGTTTTATCCGCAGGGGATGAAAGTGACTCTGGGATTGTTGTATTATGTTTGTTGTTGTACCACAACAGTTTGGAAATGTAATGTCTGCTGAGTGGTGCTAAAAGGTTAATCATGTTTGGAAAATAGCATACCACCTACACTGAACCCTACTCTAAACTGATAGTGTTAACAAAAGCAAACTTGAGATAAAAACACACATTTTCTGAAGCGCCCGTGCTATCTTATAGCGGCCTTTGAAGTCAAGTCAAGTCAAGTCACCTTTATTTATATACCGCCTTTAACAATACAGAATTGTGACAAGGCGGCTGTACAGTATTAAATAGGAAACAGTACATCAACAATGCCAAAGGCAACAGTAAACACTCACATTTTAGGTAAAGGTAGTTAATCAAAAATAATAAAATAAAATGCAATATTGTGTTAAGAGAAATTGTCCCCAACTAAGCAAGCCAGAGGCGACAGCGGCAAGGAACCAAAACTCCATCGGTGACAAATGGAGAAAAAAAACCTTGGGAGAAACCAGGCTCAGTCGGGGGGCCACTTCTCCTCTGGCCAAAAGTTCCCGTGGTCTTGTGCCGACAGCGGTCTAGGTGATGTGGTCTTCACTGTGGATCCGTCTCTGGAGCTCATCTAGTTGATGTGGACTCCGCTGACATTCAGGGCTGTAGAGGTCGTCTCTAGGTGCTGATCCACCATCTGGGCTGGGTTCGGACTGGATCCGGAGGACTGCAGTGACCATCTGATCTGGATACGGACTGGATCTGGTGGTTAATGTGACCTCGGAATAAGAGAGAAACAGACTAATATTAGCGTAGATGCCATTCTTCTGACGATGCACTGAGTACATCGGGTGTTATGGGAAGTGTTCCCGGTTCCGGTTGACCTAATTAGTGCAGCCTAACAATCCTTTAACGGATTTGAATTATAGGAATATGTTGATTTGTTATGTGTAAGCAAGGTTAAAGAGATGGGTCTTTAATCTAGATTTAAACTGACAGAGTGTGTCTGCGTCCCGAACATTGTAGGGTAGATTGTTCCAGAGTTTGGGCGCTAGATAAGAAAATGATCTCCCGCCCGCGGTTGATTTTGATATTCTCGGTATTATCAAGTTGCCAGAGTTTTGAGAACGCAGCGGACGTGAGGGACTATAATGTGATAAGAGCTCGCTCAGGTACTGAGGAGCTAAACCATTCAGGGCTTTGTAAGTAATTAGCAAGATTTTAAAATCTATACGATGTTTAATAGGGAGCCAGTGCAGTGTAGACAGAACCGGGCTAAAATGATCATACTTTTTGGTTCTAGTAAGAACTCTAGCTGCTGCATTTTGGACCAGATGGAGTTTGTTTATTAAGCGAGCAGAACAACCACCCAATAAAGCATTACAGTAATCTAACCGTGAGGTCATAAATGCATGAATTAATGTTTCAGCATTTGACATTGAGAGCATAGGTCGTAGTTTAGATATAGTTTTGAGATGGAAAAATGCAGTTTTGCAAATGCTAGAGATGTGGTTTTCAAAGGAAAGATTACCATCAAATAGCACACCTAGGTTCCTAACTGATGACGAAGAATTGACAGAACAGCCATCAAGTATTAGACAGTGTTGTAGGTTATTACACGCTGAGGTTTTAGGCCCAATAATTAACACCTCTGTTTTTTCAGAATTTAGCAGTAAGAAATTACTTGTCATCCAATTTTTCAACTCAACTACACAATCCATTAGTTTTTCAAATTGGTACGTTTCGCCTGGCCGCGAAGAAATATAGAGCTGGGTATCATCAGCATAGCAGTGAAAGCTAACACCATATTTGAATGCAAAAGTTGTTTAATCAAGTTGCAGTTATTAATAAAAACATTCAGAATGGACTTGCATGTTGCAAAATACTTTAATTTCCATGGCTAAATTCAAATATTTTTAACTACACTGAAATGTTTTTATCATCTCGTCTTCCGTATTGGATTTATATTTTTAAAGCATATATTTTCACGATCGCAGTACATTCTGGGATTGCTTTATCCTTTTTATTGTAAAGGATAAAACTAAAAACTAAAAACCCCGAGCTGTTTTAGAGCTCCCCACTGAGTTTTAACACACCCCCTAAAGTGTGCAGAGGGTTTGGTGATTCAACCCAGGTTATTGGGATTTTGGTTATTTAACCAAGAAAATGTGACATGAATTTACATTTAATCAAAAAATAAATAAAATAAATGTGAGGATGTTGCCTCTTCATTTCAGAATACCACTGCACGCCACTGCTGTATACACTCATGGCCAAAAATATCGGCACCCTTGCAATTCTGTCAGAAAATGCAACTGTTGCAAATGTTGTGGTACTCACATGTTTATTTATTTATTTATTTTTTGCACTGGACAAAATTATTGGCACCCTAAACTTAATATTTGGTAACACCCCCTTTGGAAAAAATAACTGAAATCATTCGCTCCCTGTAACCAAGAATGAGTTTCTTACACCTCTCTACTGGAATTTTGGACCACTCTTCTTTTGCAAACTGCTTCAGGTCATTCAGATTTGAAGGATGCCTTCTCCCAACTGCTGTTTTGAGATCTCTCCACAGGTGTTCTATGGGATTCAGATCTGAACTCATTGCTGGCCATTTCAGAACTCTCCGGCGCTTTGTTTGTAACCATTTCCAAGCGCTTTTTGAAGAGTGTTTCGGGTCGTTATCCTTCTGGAAGACCCATGACCTCTGGTGGAGACGCAGCTTTCTGCCACTATGTTGTGCCCCAAAATTCTTTGGTAATCATTAGATTTCATGATACTGTTCACACAGTCAAGGCATCCAGTGCCAGAAGCAGCAAAGCAACCCCAAAACATCTTTTAACTTCCACCATGTTTGACTGTAGGGACTTCTTTTCTTTGAAGGCCTCATTTCTTTTTCTGTAAACAGTGGCATGATGTCCTTTACCAACAAACTCTACTTTTGTCTCACCTGTCCACGGTACATTCTCCCAGAAGGATTGTGGTTTGTCACATAAGTTTTGGCAAACTCCAGTCTTGCTTTTTTATGCAGTGGTGTCCTCCTGGGTCTTCTACCATAGCGTCCCTTTTCATTCAGATGGCGATGGATAGTGCAAGCTGACACTGTTGTAACCTCTGTTTGCAGATCAGCTTGAATGTGTTTGGAAGTTAATCAGGGTTCTTTATCCACCATTCGGACAATCTTTTGTTGTAATTTAGCATTAGTTTTGCTCTTCCGTCCACGTCCAGGGAGGTTAGCTACAGAGCCATGGGCTGTAAACCTCTTGATGATATTGGCGCACAGTGGACACTGTGTGAAATTTTATTAAGGTTGACTTTTCTTCTGTGTTTTTTTGATGCTGTTGCAGTGCAAACAAAAACAATAAGCATGTGAATACCAAAACATTTACAATTGGAACAATTTTCTGAGAGAAGTGTTGCATTTTCTGACAATATTGCAAAGGTACAATTATATTTTTTATATTTTTGGCCTGTATGTAATGCTTATTTGGTTGTCTTATTTGTATTATAATATCTTATTTGGCAAACATACAGTATGGTAAGCTGCCTACCTTTTGTAAGGGTCTTGGCACTGGGAGTGTGTTTATGTTTCCCTAAAATGCTGCTGGAATACACCAATCTGCAACACACACAATACCAGTCTTTCCTCTCTGAAGCTTTTGGCTGATTCACAAAGACTGGCATTTATGGAGCCATTTTACAACTTCACCTGTCTTTTCTAGTTCTGCGGTGCTTTCTCCTGTGGCCTACGATAACATTTAACAGCTGACCTTATCTCCGGGTGCCATCATCTTCCTTCTTCTCACATGCATGTTACAACCACATTTCTGTCGTGATTAGAGATGACTATCTCATAGGCATTATGTGACTGCCGCATAATGCTGATGACTCCATGGTGATCCTAAACTGCACTGAGAATTGTGTCATGGCTGTATTAAGGTCATCAGTACATTTCAAACATCAGCAAACCTTTAAGCCTGAATTCATCTCTGGTGAGCCTTTTGTATCAGTGACATAAGCAGTGAGTTGTTTCTTTCCTGGATACTAGACAATGAGTGTCAGTGAATTCACAGTTAAACTGTTGCTAATTGACTAGAGATCAGTTTTTACCGGTACAGACACGGTACAAAATGTCTATATGGCAAAGCCACGGCTTTGGTTTTACTGCTGCGTCCCATCAAAAAGTGTCTGTCAAAAACATGGTCAATGGGGCATGAAACACAGGTCACACAGTCACTGAATGGGTTTTATGGCACAGCTGGTGGTTGTTTTGTGCTGAGCTGGGACACTCTCCACTTCTATTACATTCACCTACTGTACATCTTCAAAAAAAGCTGAATTGCTCCTGGAAAAGCTCACCTTAAACAATGGCTATGATTCCATCCAGGACCTGTCCAGAGAAAAGTGACAACAGTGGTGGAAAAGGTCCTTGCTGAGGCTGCACAAATACAAACAACTCAGAAATGTGCAGGACATTTTTAAACCTGCTCCAAAGAGGAAGGTTCATGCCCTATTTTCCCCCAGTGGACCATGAACACATTAATTATTTTGAGTTTCAGGGCCACAGTAGCTATAATATCTCATGAGAAAACCTTCCCACCTCCTGCTGCCTCAAACCTAAAAACCTCAGGCCAGCCAAGACACTTTGCTTTTAGCAAAGCCAGAATACTAATAACACAGAGTGTTTTGACTTGCAGGCCCTTATCAGTCCAATGTCCCCATTACTCAAGCCACATGCCAAAAATGTAATGCCAAATACAGACACCAGATCTGGTTCACCACGCTTTGTTTGTGCAGACTTTATGCTTTAATACTTTATACTTATACCATAACTTTATACTTATACTTTTTATTTGAGGAGCACATTAAAACTGTTTTTTTTTTTTTTTTAATTTCCTTAATTACAATAAGACCATACAATTTGTTTCCTTCTTTTTCTTTTCTTTTTTTCTTTTTCCTTTTTTTTCAGTCATTGCAGAAAATAAGCTCTGTGGCCATCATAAGCTCTGTGATTCTTAAACAAATTGTTCATCAAGATAATCTTTGCAACTGAACACAACTTCTAATAAATTATAAAGCCAAAATACAAATGGGTCATTCCACAAAATCAGTGTCTTTTTCCACTTGAAAAATGTTTAAAATAAAATAAGTTTAATCAATATATATATTTTTTTTTAAATATCCATGAATTGAAGGCACCTTAAAATAACAAGAAATTGTATTGTGCCATCTCAGGCTATGTAATTTATTATTGTATGACTATTTTTCAACAGTACCTGTATTACAGTAAGAAATACTTTAAATTGGTTTAAATTTACTTTTTAAAAATGGTAACAGGATTGGCAATGTATGATGGCCCCACCTCAATCAAGCCTCATAAATGATCAAAAATAGAACATTATAGAGGAGTGAGAGAAACATGTTTATGTTTTAAGTGTTGGAATCCTGGTTGAGAAATGATGTAGCCTCCTAGAAGTGATGTCACTTAAATGTGCATTATTTTACAAGGGTTTTTCGATGAGGGCAACAGGAATGACATGAAATCAGGGGACACCAATACAATGGTTTATTCAAAAAAAAAAGCATATATATGCCAAAAACATTGCTTAAAAATGAGACTATATTTAGAATAATATGCAAATGTGACTTACGTCCTGCTGAAAAAGAAAAATCATAGTGAGGGACAGGCCAAAAATCTTACCTTTACCAGCATAAATGCTATTTAAATTATATATATATATATTTATAAATTATATATATATATATATATATATATATATATATATGACTTTTTTATGTAATATTAATGAAAGCATACATAGTATTGTTATGTTTTTATTTGTTGTTATATTAAATATATGTTTGATTTTTGCTTAGGTTTTTTTTTGGAATTTTGTGGAATAACCAAAAGGAAAAAGCTGAACTAAGCTAATTTCCAGGTTTTCTGACTTATTATTACTTGCAAGAAAAAGAAAAAAAAAAACTCTTCTCACAGAAGGACAACAATTAAAATAGAAAGAGAGTGTGAAAGTGCATGTGTGAAAAAGATTAAAAAGCATACCATACTCTATATGCCTAAATGAATGATTGCAGAGCATGCTTGATGATTTAAACATAATCAAGCCAACTGGAAAAAGCTTGAGTGCTTTCAGAGCTACAGAACTGTCATATTGAATTTCCCCTTTTATGAATGTATTTGGTTTTTGACAGGACAGGTGCATTGACAATGAGGTCTGCTGTCGACAAAACAATTCAAACAAAGTGTGTTAACATTCATTGAGCATGTCTAGACACTAGACAGTGAAATGAATGCTGTGTCAATACAGCTGCCTGGATACTTACTAGCCAGCTTTCACCAGTGACAGTCATTCAGCAGATAAGCATCTTTGATCACTTTTTGGTGAAAACTGCCTTTTCATAGTACAGACTCTAAAATCTGATTGGCTGATTGAGTCTTGTTTGAAACCATATAATAATATAAGACCTTAAACAACCTATAGTTTACAGGCTGAGCAGTCAAGTATGTTTTGATGGTCCAAAAATACCTTTTCACGTTTTTTTTTTGGTTTTGTTTTGTTTTGTTTTTTTTGGCTTATTGCTGACCAGAGAACAACTAGCAACATTTTGACAAATAAAACATGTTGCAAATGAATGCATGATTGAGACCATTTTTGGAAGTCTATAATACACTCTGTATTCCTGATTGGAAGTATTTTTAAAAAATATTTATTCTCATTCCCTTATTCAATGTGTCATGCTGTCATTGGTTGTTTAAGTCATGTGTCTGTTTGCTCATTGGTTGGTTTGTGTCATGTGACTCTCATTGATTGGTATAAGTGGCCCTCATGTAGCCATTGTTCCTTGTCGTGTAATGAAGTGTGTAACCTGCTGTGAGTTCCTGTTCCCGCTCCTGCTCCTGCTCCTGCTCCTGTTTGGGTTGTTTGCATTTTGGATGTTCCTGTTTGGATTATAATAAATGCTGCACTTGGGTTCATCCACATCTCGCCTTCAGTTGGACTTGATCATTACAGAATACACAACCACTAAAAAGGAATCCAGCAGTTCTTTGCATCCTCTGCCTTCGTCAAGGCGACCGGGCCTTAGAGGATTACGTAGCCGATTTTTGTGACGTTTGCCATTTGGTGGAATTTAATGACATTGCCCTGAAAGGTATTTTTTGTAACGGACTTAAGGACAATTTATATGACCAAATGCTCAGCTACACTTCAAGAATACATTGACTATGCTTTGTTACTGGCTTGTTCATCATTTACTATGGGGATTGCGGAGTTGGAACCATGTAATCCCACAGTACACCCCACACCAAGGCCTGCTCACGTCATGTCTGCTGCTCCAAGGGCTGCTCACGTCATGCCCGCAGCTCCAGGCCCTGATCATGTCTGCTGCTCCAGGCCCTGCCCACGTCAAGTCTGCTGTTCCAGGACCTGTTCACATCATGTCTGCCGCTCTAAGGCCTACTCACGTCATGTCTGCCGCTCCAGGCCCTGCTCACATCATGTCTGCTGCTCCAGGGCCTGCTAACATCACGCCTGCCTAGCCAGCGCCTGCTAACGTCACGCCTGCTAAGCCAGCACCTGTTAATACCACGCTGCATACGTCACATCTGCCAAGTCAAAGCCTGTTCACGTCACGTCTGCTACACCTAAGCCTTTTCAAGTAATATCTCTCAAGCCAAGGTCTGGTCACGTCTGTCAAGCCAAGGTCTGTTAACGTCACGCCTGCCAAGCCAGCGCATGCTAACATCACGCCTCTCAAGCCAGGGCCTGCTCACACACCATGCCTTCTACTCCTGAACCTGTTCACGTAAGGCCTGCTCACAAGATGGCCGCCATGCCAGAGTCCCCGGCCAAGATGGCCGCCATGCCTGAGCCTCGGCATGTCACGGCTCTCACCAAAATTTCCCCAAAGGATTTTTTGGGAGGGGGCTATAGTACTCAAGCTGTTGCAGAGCTTGGGCCAGGACGGAAGGGACTGATTGTCAGTGTGTTGGACCTACCACTGATGTTGATGCGGGCTGCAGGCATCCCAGTGACATCAGCGCTCTCAAGCCCAGACATCTTCGAGGTCCTGCCACCCTCTGCTGCCCTTCCTGTTATGTCGGTAGCTAACCTGAGTGTGTGGGCTGCAAACTGCACCCCAGAGGCCTCTCCTGTCCACGAGTCTGTGCCAGAGGCCTCTCCTGTCCACGAGTCTGCACCAGAGGCCTCGCCTGTCCATGAGTTCGTGCCAGTGCCTCCAGAGGTGCAGAACCTCTTGAGGCAGTGGCGTCCACTACAGAACCCCCTGAGGTGGCAGCTTCCGATGCAGAACCTCCCAAGAGGGTGGCACCTATTCATGCACTCACAGTCTGCCCTATCACAGCCAAGAAAGCCATTCCTCAACTCGGTGTGCTCCCTGTTTCAGTCCCGCCTGATCCGCCTTGGTGGATGACTGCTTTGCTGTGGTGGTCATCTGTTCCACTGTGGGGATTTTTACTCCTGTCTGCTCTACTGACCTCATGACTGCCTCCTCCGCCATGGCTCCCTGCTCTGCATGCTCTGCCATGGTGGACTTCTGCTCCACAGCATCACTGTTTGACTCCGCTTCATGGTTCAGGCCCACCTCTGCTTCATGGTTCAGGCCCACCTCTGCTCCATGATCCAAGCCTGCCACTGCTCCACGGCCCAGGACCTCCATTGTTTCACCAAGGTCTGCCATTGCCCCATGATCCTAGTCCTGTTCCTGTGCTTGGGCCTGGCCCACTGTTCCTCCCCCTGTTTTGCCTCAGCTCCACGCTCCTGGGCTTTGGGATTTGGGTTTTGTTTAGGCGTCTGGAGCTGCCCTTAGAGGGGGGGACATGTAACGTGGGGTTTGGGTTTTGTTTCATGTTTATGTTTTCATGTCTTTTATTTTGTATTTGATTCATGCTGTGTATGTCTTGCTTCCCTTGCCCTCTTGTATTCCTGCCATTGGTTCCCTTGTTCACTGTATCTTGTTGTCATTGGTTGTTCAAGTCATGTGTCTGTTTGCTCACTGGTTTGAGTCATGTGACTCCCATTGATTGGTATAAGTAGCCCTCATGTAGCCATTTTTACTTCTTGTGTATTGAAGTGTGTAACCTGCTGTTGGTGAGTTTGTGTTCCTGTTCCTGTTCCTGTTCCTGTTCCATGCCAAGTCTGTGTTAAGTCAAGTCTCGTCCACTGATCTATATATATAATGACTGGATCACTCATTGCGTTCTAAACTGCCGTAAGGCAGTGAAGTCACCGGAAGTGTTTGATCCGCCATCTTACTATTCCCTACCGGCAGAGAGCACCATTGACTCACAGCCAAACCGCTGACCTAAAATCACTCGATTTTAAGAATATCAGTCACACAGGACTAGTTTTCATAATATGTGTATGCAAATTAATTTTTACTTAAAATGTTATCTGCGGTGTTTATCGTCTTTTCGGGCAGGATAAGCAATGTTTTGGAATCGTTCAGGTGGGTGTGTCAGCTGCGCACTTGCCGACACAGTTAACTGATCCAACACAAAATATATTTCTTTATGTAAGGAATTATGCAGCACATATTAAACTTGAACGTATATCTGGTATTGGTATCTGAAATTGATTTGAATATACAATAAATAATACAACAGCCTCTGTTACTATATTGCTCTATACTGTACTGAAATCTTGGAAAGCTCGATTTAAATCCGTACCATATGTAATTAGTCAGCATTATTTCTCCAAGTTATGATGTGTATATTTTAATATCCCTAATTGAGCAACATCAATTTTCTCTTAAAGATAGCGCAAATTCTATTATATATATATATATTTATATTATCTACTACCTTATATTATCTGACTATAACTCTACCTGATTTTGCCCAGTTTCGTCAATGAAAATAGTATGAAACAAAGTCACAGCTGAGCCGCATCTCTATTCAAACACAGCTGTGTTCCGTTTATGAATGAACGTGCGTTTTTAAACGAGTCATTGATTACACATTCGTGAAGAGAGTTGCTTGCTTCATTCCTGAATGAATGATTCAGCGATAAAATCAGTGACTTACCGCCATCTGCTGACAGTTTTAGTTTCGTTTTTAAAGTTTCATTTTCCTTTAATCTTTTATTATTTTAATGAAATCATTTGATATTTCTATATTCAGAATATTATATTTGGCATTTTTGTATTATTAACGTTTATTATTAACATTCATCTCAACATGAATAGGCTGAATTAACAAACGTTTAAATCATTACCTGCTTCAAAATTATGTTTATGAAATCATTGTTGAAACATGCATTTAGCCTGTACGAATAAAAACACTATAACAAAACAGCATAAAGAGTGATTAACTGTAAGGCAAATCATATGTATACAAAGCATAAATGTTTATTCAGATTTCAGAATGAGCATTTTGTCACTTGTAAACATGGTGAACGTCCGATGTTTATCATGTTCATCTGATGTTTGCTCCTGTATGTGTATGAACGTAACTTTTTAATGAGCAGAGGGAATTAAACAAATAAACGTTTACATGCTTAGGACGTTTGCTTTGTGAGAATGTACAGTGAGACGTCAGATATGAAAACGCTAACTTGTTAGGTGATGTTTTCTCATTAAAATCGTATAATTTCCTATTCATTCAATAGAATGTTTGCCAGTACTAGGGAATAGCAATATGGCGGCGCAGTGGCTTTACTTTTATGACGTCATGAGGAATCCAGTTCTCTATTATAGATCAATGGTCTCCTCTCTGTTTGGGCTGTTTGCATTTTGGATGTTCACCTTTGGATTATAATAAATGCTGCACTTGGGTTCATCCACATCTCGCCTTCAGTTGGAAGCAGGAAGTACTTTTGTTTCGAAATACTATTGATCTTGTCATTAGACTTGTAGATTTGACCACACTGTTTTTCTAGGTATTTGTTTGTTTGTTTGTTTGTTTGTTTGTTAAAAAGTACTACTGTGCATGTATATTTTTATTTAATTTTGCACGACAAATGCAAAAAAAGTACCACATTTTTTTCCTTTTAGTCCAAAGGGTTAATGAACACTTAAACTTCCTGGGATTGTGTTCAAAAGGGGCTATGGGTTAATATACACGAGTAAAGCATAGTGGTGTAAATGAAACCTTTTGAAGTGATCAAAATTTAATGATTACAATCTTGGAGGAGAATATAATAGCTGTGTTAAGACATGTAGCAGCAACCATACTGATGAAAAGTTGTCGCTTTGTAAAAATAGAAGCTAAGAATGTATGATCCCTTCACACTCCAGAATGTTCACGGATAGATTCTAATGATCTGTCAGTTTCATCCTGCAAATATCAAATGCAATTATTGTCTAAGCATTTTAATAACAGTGTTATTTTCAGAGCGCTGATACAAGATTAAGAACTTAACCTTATCAGAAGCTGTGGATTTGCAGCTTAATGAGGATTCTTGCCCCTTGAATCAATGGCTGATGGTGTGAGCAAGGTGCAGAAGTGCTTGATAACTTCACAGAATCTCAGCAAGTGCGGCACATTATTCTGCGCCTTTGTATTTGAGAATAAGGAGCACAACGTAAAGGGCGGCAATCGTTCTCCTTTCATCATCGACTCCCAGCGATATCATCTCAGAAGGCTTATCACCGAGCCATAAAGTTTCATAAAGCCACAATAAATGATTTCCTCCTTATTTCAGTGGCCCTAATTTCCATAAACCATACTTTTGCTTTCCCTCTTGCCCTCCTCCCCAGCTATAATGGCAGAAAGGGAGCAGAACATATTCAGACTTCTGTTTTCATTCAGCGTTATTAGAAATTCAATTTTGTACAAATGACTTTGGAATATCACAGCAGTCGCTTTAGCTGTTCAGTGTGACCCATTTTCGAGCTGCTAGTCATGCTCTGGGTGCCATACCTGCGGATTCAGCTCTGGCCTGGAACAATGGTTACAATGCGTTTATTTAAAATGATTCCTAGAACTCTCTATATGATCTCTATAATAATGATCCCACTCAACTCAATATAAATCTTAATGGTCAGCCAAAGACAATGTCAGGCATGCTTTTGATTAAGGTTGGTGACTACAATAAATTCACAGTGGCACTGTGGAAAAAAAAAAAAAAAATTTGTTTCATTATTATTATTTTTCTTCATCGTTTGAAATGTTTAAGTCGTTTCAATGCTTTTTGTTATTTTTAAGTTTATTTCAGTTAGTTGCACTTTTTATCATCTTTTGTCATCTAGTATGTATATTTCTTCAACTTTATTTCACTAAACAAACAATATTTTTTAGGTTTTAGTTTAAAATCAAAACACTGAAACCACTAAAAGAGAAAAAAAAAACATAAAAACAGCATATAAGTGCTACAGTATAAGGTAAAATCAAATCAAATCAAAATGTTATATAACCATTTTGTAAAATTTTATATTTTATACATTTATATAGTAATACAGTATGTTCAATTCCAAATATAGATTTTTTTTGCATATTTTCATTTTAATTTATTGTTTGTTTGTTTTTTTGTTTGTTTTCAGTTGTAGTCATTTATCTGCTTTTGTCATTTTTTTGTACTTTATATTTATTAGAATATATATTCACCTATTCAGCATTAGCTTATTAATTTTTCAGCATTATTATTATTATTATTATTATTATTATTATTTTTTTTTTTATCAAACATATTTATTTATTTAGTTAGTTAGTTAGTTAGTTAGTTAGTTGTTATTATTTCAATTAGTTGACAAGGCCGTACTTTAGATTTGTCATCTAATATGTATATTTTATTTTATTTCCACTTTTCAGTAAAAAAAAATATATATATATATATATATATATACATATATGTTTACAATAGCAAAGCCCATATAATGCTATGTATAGTATAAGGCCAAAATCTCTGGTAATTTAAGGTAAAATAAAATAAAATAAAATAAAATAATTAGTTTAAGTTTTAGTTTAAGTTTTTAGTTTGTATGCTTTTATTTCATGTATGTTTTATATTATTATTTAATATAACCATTTTGTAAAGTTATATATTAAAGACATTAATGTATTCAGTAAGTATTAGTAGTAATATAAGTATTAATAAGTATTAAAATAATCATTGCACTATTTCTATTTCAACTAGCATTAGCACTCTATCATTTATATGCATCTGCCTTCTGTTGTATTTGTTTGTGTATGTGTCATAAATAATACTTTACATAACTGTTACATTAACAATTTAGAAAACAAACGCTTGTGAACAGCTAATCGTTCATCCATTGCACATTTCACATACCGAGGCATTCCTGAGCAACTTCTACTGCCAACTACAGCATTAACCAGCCAGACAGTGAAGGATGCTTCACAGCCCACCGCCTGCATCTGCCAGTCCTTTTAGGATGAATTTCACACACTATAAACAAATCACTATCCTCAGAACATAAACATGATCTTTTTCACCTAAAAACGTTATGGCATTATTGTCCATGCCACAGTCTATGGTTTGCTCCCTTGGAAACAGTATGTACTGTATAATGAAAAGTGCTATACAAATAACTTCACATGTATGTTATTTTCAAAGCATGATTATTTGACTTCAGTAAGCAGCAGTGCATTCAGTTTGTCTTTTTTCATGGTTCCTTTCAACAACTTGAGCTTTAAACATGTGTTAAGCATTTGGAAAGTGTTAAACAGGTCCAGGTAACAGTAGCGATCTAAATCTTAAGCGTGAAATTGATGTGTGCACTCTCCTGTCTTCACAAACAAGGCTTATTAGCAGTGACGTGCTAAATCTGCCGTCACTCCCCTTTTCAATTTCCTGCCTCACTGCACATCCCACAACAGAAAAAACGGCGCCCTAATATGCCTATACTGTACACAAAGTGGCATCAATAGCTGCTTCCGTAAGAAATACAGGAGGCCATGAGTTGAGAAAATGAGGGACTGCAAAACTGCTTGTTGAAGACTCAATTTCCTGCTTTGGCAGTAATAAGAACTGGAGTTTTACTTGCATTTGCTTGAATAGTTCTCCAATTAGGGCTCTCCTTTTTCTTAGTTTCCTGTATGTAAAGCCCTGAGAACCCCAGAGCTACACATTAAAAAGTGAGGCCATAAAGCGAGAAAAACTTTACTTCGTTTTTAAAAAGTGGTCTTTCATTTTGCTTGTCCAGTGACACTGTCAATCAAAGCAGAACAGAAGTCATTAGGATCATTCCCTACTAGGCTGAAAAGGGCAGCCACGCAGCATGTTCATACAGTAGCTTATTAGCTCTGATCTATGTCACCCTAACACCTTATTACATTTTATTTAAAAGCACCACAGCCAAAATAGCTAGTCTCAGCTGGTCTGCTGAAAACCAATGGAGTATTATGAGATTATTACTCATTGGTTTTATTGGCCATAAAATGGCTTCACTTGTTTATCAACAGCAAAAATGTGTCATACAATCCCTGCTACTCAGATACAATTGTTTTGAAGTGTGTCAGTATCTGCTGGCATCCATTCCACAAGCATGCTGTAGAAAAATAGTCAGTTATTTTCAATCGCAAGTTCATGATCATTGTTGTTTTAGTATCACGCATATACTATTATAGTTTTTGTTAGTTTTAATACAATTTTACTTTTATCTTCTCTGCTTTTACCTGTGTATTAATTTTGTTGTGCATTTTTGGTTTAAATATCTTTGTCCCTTATATCTTTGCAGTAAGAGCAGGCACGGCCATTTGTAAATTTTATGGGTCTGGCTTTCAGGTCTAATCCTTTTCCAGCTAAGCTGGACAAAACCAGCCTGGTCTCATTGTTTATACATAGATATTAGTATGTAACATTTAGAAGTACAAAACGTACATTTTTGTATATTTTTATTGATGCTGAAACATACAATTTGGACATATTTTAACACTTAAAACATAAAAATGGGTACGTAATAGGGCTGTCAAACAATTGTGTAATTATTATGTATATATAAATACACACAAATTAATGTATATATTTAAGAGAAATATGTTATTTATGTACAACATATTTTATTTATATATAATATAAATTATATAACAATTATAATATAATAATATTAATATCATACATATAGTTGTAAATATTTCTTAAATAGATACATGAATGTGTTTGTATTTATATACATAATAATTACACACACATATATTCGGCAAACTAAAACTTTTATTTTGTATGCGATTATTCGCGATTAATTGATTGATAGCCCTGGTATGTAATTTCAGCTAAAAAACATAAAATATTGATGAATCTTTTATATCATTGCGATATTTGTATGAATGTTTATCATTTTATCGATGAGTGATTTAGTTTTTTAGACCCCTTAATCTAAACCCAAACCTATTTTAGTAACAATATAACATTAAAAATATTTTTCTTGTAGTCAATAATCCCACTTCTACCTCTAAACCTAACCATGACTATTTTTGTACAGTATAAAGAAAAACATGACAGATACGTGCAATCAAAATGATTTATTTATTGCAAAAATTTTACCAAACATAATCCAAATAACAGTGCAGCTGCAGTCATCTCTGGTGGAATACAATAGTTTTGTATAAATAATTATCTAGGTTTTTATCTCGATCCGCTCCGTGAAGGCACGTATTTCTCATTCAAACACACCTCCCCAGAAATGCATGTCGCAATCTGTGACGAAGCAGGCGAGAACCAATGAGTGTTCGAATATCCTGCCAAAAAACCTTTCGTAAAGTTTCTTGAATCTGCAACATTTGAATTTGTAACGAGTGCGTCACTTTGAAGCAAGTTGGCAGCAGAAATCACACAGAACAGCACAAATTATCATGTCATATTATGAAAATAAGACATAATATATAATAGATATATAAATAATAGATAATAGATGACAACTAAAGACTTTTAATAATAATTAAATTTATGCCACAATTTTAATATTTATAAAGATTAATTAGTCAGTTGTTCATACGTAAATAATTTACATTTTAGGTGTTGTCAATACGTCAGTATTGTACGTTAAAATGCTGAAAATATGTCAATATTTTACGTTTAGATGCTGTAAATAGGTCAGTATTGTACATTTTAGTGTTTGTAAAAATGTAAGTAAATGTAAGTTATGTAGAACCACATTTTATGTAAAATACATGCAAATTATCATGAGATCATGTTGACAAAACATCTCTTTTTGCTGCTTGATAATGCAAATTGGCATACAATTTTAATGCATTATCTGGTTTTTAGTGCAAACAGTTTTACCGGTAACTGCATGTTGTTATTCTTCTTGTTATTTCTCTATAGCAGCTAATGAACTGGGAGTCCCATCCTTGGCTTACGCTCACGTTGAAGAATAAGGTTTATATAGTTTGCATTTTATTTACAGCTATATGAGAAATTATGCATTGACAAATAGCTAAAATAAGTTGACTTTTATTTGACTTCAGTTAACATTTTAGCTAACTATAATAACCCTGAGCATGATGAAACTGTTGTAGAAGCAATGCTTTCAATACAAAAGCATTAGTTTATCTTTCCTCCATTGTTATAAGGTGTTTTAGAGCAGGCCAGTTGTGCAGCTGGCATTTACTCCATAGGCAGCTGACCTTTGACCCTAGTTTCATTACTCATGTACACTCTCTCAACCTTCCTCTATGTCCTCTTTAAAGGACACACTTCAAAGAGTTTGTCTCATACTGTTACTCTTTGATAATCCAAACTCACAAAGGATGGATGAATATTTCAGGGCTCAACAATAAGGATGGCCCGGTGCCCAGGGTCAGTTTGAAAGAGTTTTAAGCCAGTTGACTGAACTTGCACTAATGGCAGTCGGAGTTAATTCAACTAATACAGCCCAACTGCTTAATTTATGAAGGTCAGTAAATATGCAGCAGTACAGACATTAAAAACAAATGGTGGGATTGCTGTGGTGGAGGCATGTAAGAAGAATCATCACTGATATTGTTTTTATATGTTGTATGTTTATATGCGTTGAGATTGACAAGACTTTTTAAAACTTTTGTTTAAAACTCTGTGCAAATCTGAACTACTGGCCTAATTTACTACCAGAATTAGCTGATTGTGATATTTGTCTATGATCAGTGCTCCAAAAAAAAAAAAGGTGTTGTTTTTTTTTTTCTTCTTCTTCTTCTTCTTTGCCTCAGGACAGTAGTGCAGATTTCTACTTGTGTCGCCATAATTTGAATTTTAGATGGTGGAAATCTGTGACATACAATGCAAAACATTGCTGATTGCTTTGTAGTTTTCCACATATTCTTACTGATGCATTCACATGTTTTTGTTAGAGGGTCACCTAAAAAATTTATCTTAGCTGGATTTGCAACAATATTGAACAATATGTAACAAAAAAAAAAAAAAAAAATGGATGTACAAAATCAATAAATGTGAAATTTTTAGCAGGAGCTCAGCACTGGCCTGATATGGGAAGTGAGAGTTCAGCCAACTGGCCAAAAAATCCCTCACACTGGACCTGATGTTTCATGATTTTGCTGGTTTTCTGAGGGACGGCTGACAGAAATAGAGATTGAGATCTATTAAAAAGCTCTAGATGGTGAAGCACTAGAGTAGTAACAGAAACAACTCGTGGATTTTCAGCCAACACCCTGAAGAGTACTGAAAAATGCATGAGGGATAAAAATATATCACACATTGTTCCATCTATGAAAAATTTAGTGGGCGAAAAACAAACATATTATTCCAATCATAATATGCAACTAATAAAAGTCCTCTGAATCAACTAGGGATTTAACATGTGTTTTCTTTGCTGATAAAACCAGATTGACCGATGCATTATGGAGGAGCAACATGTGACAGCGGGGGCAATCTCTACACAAGCTCTGTCTTTGCAACAAAAAACAAAACCGCTTGTCTGACAGGGAGGCAGCTGGGATTTAAACTAACTAGACAGGTGCAATGTGCTTATAGGCTCTGAATACTTAACATGCACATAATAATGAACTGTCATGAAGATATTATCACAGAGATAATTGGTATATACAATATTTGAATACAAAAAGAAAGGTTACGTATACATGGTTACAAATGCCACTATATTTGAAGTTGAAATCTTAAATTACATAAAATTATATTGGATCTTAGTGGTGAGTAAATCACCTTTAAAGTTGTCCAAATGAAGTTCTTAGCAATGCATATTACTAATAAAAAATTAAGTTCTATTATATTTATGGTAGGACATTTACAAAATATCTTCATGGAACATGATCTTAATCTTAATATCCCAAAAAGAAATCGATAATTTTGACCCATACAATGGCTGTTTCTACAAATATATCTGTGCTACTTATGACTGGTTTTGTGGTATCTGTAATGGGCTCTACAAGTGAACCTGGTCATAAGAACAAACAATAATATTACAAATAATAAAATAATTAAATAATTAATAATTATAAAAAGACTATGGAAAAAAGACATTAATGGGGAATAGATAAGCATGAGCTGTATGTTTCCTTTGAAATCTGTTTAGTGTTTGAGTTAGTGTGTACAGGTTTGTGATTTATTGAATTGGGATAATGTTTATTAAAAAAAAAAAAAAAAGTGCAATCTGCTTGTCTTGCTTAACCCTAATTGTCTACCTGGCAGAGTTTGCCATCCTAAATACCATTAAAACACTAAAGCTTTTATGATTTGAAATATATGTACATGTACATTTTTTTTTTATTATTCATACATATTGATAGTATTTGTGTTTTGATAAAAATTTGTTTTGTAGCATTTTTATCCTTTATCCTTTTTATCCACAGAAAGTGTAAAAGTACTTGCACTGTTGCTATAGTTACCTCCTTAAAGGAGAACTCCACTTCCAGAACAACAATTTACAGTCAATTAACAATCTTCAGTCCTAAAGCAATTATGGTTTTTGAGGAAAGCATTTCAGGACTTTTCTCCATTTAATGGACTTTATTGGTGCCCCAGTTTTGAACTTCCAAAATGTAGTTTAAATGCAGCTTCAAAGGGCTCTAAATGATCCCATGCAGCCGAGGAAGAAGGGTCTTATCTAGCGAAGCGATGGGCCATTATTTTTCGAAAAATAAAAATTTGTATACTTTTTAAGCACAAAAGCTTGTGTAGCACAGGCTCTGAGATGCGCGTCCATGACGCTACGAATCATGTCAAGTTCATCGTCTGTGTACTCCGGCTCAAAAAGGTAGAGTATGGTGAAAAACTCTTAGTCTTTGCAGGTTGGCTTTGTAAACACTGGGTCTGTAGTTCCACGTGACATTTTTGACGTGATTCAATAGTACGTAGCGTCGTGAACGCACATCCCAGAGCTAGTGCTTCATGAGCTTTTGTGCTTAAAAAGTAAGTTCGTTTGGAAGTTCAAAATCGGGGTACCAATGAAGTCCATTATATGGAGAAAAATCCTGAAATGCTTTCCTCAAAAACCATAATTTCTTCACGACTGAAGACAGAAAGACATGAACATCTTGGATGACAAGGGGGTGAGTAAATTATTTGTAAATTGTTGTTCTGGAAGTGGACTTCTCCTTTAAGCTTGCACTATTCTATTCCCAAGTGCTTATTTTACACCATGTGATCTAACTTGTGTTTCACAAGCATTTTCAATGCAACCATGCATGCAATATGTTTCAAACGGGCCTTTATTAGCTTTTTTCTGAACGTGATAAAATTTTGAACATTTGCATAAAATCGTATACCTCTAATGTTCTGCACTATAATTACAATACAGTGACTAATCCTGATTCCACCTCATGCTTAGGATCCGGCAATGTTTACTATCAGGATCCCAGAGGTACAGAACATAACAACATGATGGAAATGTGAATGCAACAAGCCATGCTTAACATATACAGCATATTTTCTAAATTGTATGTTTGTTTTTAAACTGCATAAATAAATCTCTGTGGAAATGTGTGTGATTGGGGGGAAATACAACCTTATTTTCTCGTTATATGTTAATAATGACCTTATAGCCTACATGAAGATAAGCATCCTGATGAAGATTTGGAAAAACTTATCTCCAGGGACAGCCAAAACCAAATAGACATTAATAAATAATTAAGGATTTACAGCAACCATATGTGTTCTCATTTCAGCACGGCACCCTGTGAGCAGGCAATCCACTGTACACAAACAGCTTTAAGCAACATAACCTTCATGCCCTCAATAAAACAAACCAACAGCCATTCAGCCTGCCAGCAGGAAGTAAATGCTTGAATTTGTAGGCTGATGATGGTACTACAGCTGATGCCCATGGAGGCCTGTGCTGAGCTGTTTAGAGATTTGTTATGGCATGTATAGGTCAATATAAGCTTCTCACTAAAAATAGAAACTTTTTTTTTAACTGTTGTCATCATTTACTCCAACTTTATTGTATTGCAGAACATTTTTTACAACATATCCTTTGGTGTACCACAGAGTCATACAGGCTTGTAACAACATGAGGGTGTGTGAACAAGTATGAATGAATGAATGAATGAATGAATGAATGAATGAATGAATGAATGAATGAATGAATGATGCAGTATGATTTCAGATTTCAGTATGGGGTCATTTACTGGACAGATATACCACCACTCATTTTTACTTCAAGAAATATTGACTAGACCACTGCTGCCTCCTGGTCTGAGATGCATCTGAGTGTACAGAGCATTGGCATATTCACATAATAAAATGAGGTCAATTGGCTCCATCTTGCATGTAGAGTGGGTCAAACCCTGCTGTCCTTCATTTTATCCTACATATCTTCACATTCTTTGTAGCTCTCGCCACCATCAATATCCATGAGCACTTCAAAAGAAATTCCATCCCCTGGTCTGACTCTATAAATACACAGTGTGCCACCAGTGGGGCATCACGCTTGGTTAGTCCTGCCATCTGTCAGGAAGGAGCAGGCAGTGCAGAGCGCAGGCCAGACAGACCACCAGGAGCAGTAGGGCCTGCTCACTGGAGAACCACATGGCTTGGCCTTGTCCCTCAGCCCTGCTTTTGGGTTGCTCAAACTCACAGGCATAAGGACAGAGATGCTGTGTTTAGACCATCACTGATAACTGGACTTGGTTGTTAGCCTCTGAGGTCTTTGGTCCCTTAAAACCAGCCTGCTATTAATGTGGTGGACAGATGAGAGTGGTGTAATAATGGGCTGCCAAGCTTTTAGGAATACTGGGATAATGGGTCCACCAAGGGCCGCGGTATTTATATCACTATGTAGGACAGTTTCACTTCCCTTTACTTTGAAACTTTGAGAAACTGTAGGTGGATTGCTAGATAAAAGATGCAGAGATCTATTTTATATCTCAACTGTTTCTGCTAGTCAGCAGTGGTATTAAAAGGAGCATTTTTTTGCTTAAAGGGATAGTTCACTCAAATCATTTACAGACACAAAATTAACATTTGTAAAGAAAAATGTCAGAGGATTTTGATCAAAGCCAAGAAGAGACTGGTTTTCCTTTGCTGTAAACAAAACTTGGTTCTTGCGAGACTACCATATTCTAACTGGAGCTTACACTACTCCTACATCATCCGCTGGAACGCCACTCTCTCGTGAATGTGCGTACAACAGTTAGCGGAAGCTAGTGTTTGTAAATACGGTAAAGTTATAAATACAGATATTTTTCTTACGCAAGCGCTTCAATCAACTTCAGAAGGCTTTTTATTAACTCCCCAGATGCATTTTATTTAGCTTTAAAATGTTGACCTCCTTTCACTGCCATTATATAGTTTGGAAGAGCCAGGACCTTTTTTTTTTAATGTAACTCCAGTTGTATTCATCTGAAAGAAGAAAGTCATATACAACTAGAATGGCATGCAGGTGAGTAATTCATGGGGTAATTTTCATTTCTGGGTGAACTATCCCAATGTTCTGCAAAAATTTCAGACATTTCTTTTATCAGACAATTTTTAGATTCAAAAAATGTATTATTTTACATTTCTTTAGAGATACAATGCTATGAAAATAGCAACGGATGCACTTTACAACAAATGCAAATAGCAATGGATTTTCTGCTATTTAAACTATTTATTGCAAATAGTGGCAATTTTCTGCACTTCAGTTTTAGTCAATTATAAAACAGTACGCAATAATAACGTATTGAGTGTAAATGATTATATTAATTCAAATTATTATGCCACCTTATTGTGACAATAAAGCCTTCCCTACACACACCCTAACCCTACCCAATGCTTTATTTTCAACTTTTCAATTATTTTCTTAATTTTTATTGAAAATAAATGCCTTTCCGATGTAATATGAGATTTGAAAAGAAAGAAAAAAAAGTTCAACAAAAGCCGTATTCGAAGTTTAGTCAATCACGTCAAAAAGACCATGACATGCGCTTTACCGTCTACAGCACTACAGTTGATGTTTGACATGCTTCTTTTATTGTGTTGACTACCCCAATCATACAATGGTGGGCAGAGTTAGTGTAAATAGTCTCTCCCAATAAGGCAGGGTATTTGCACTTAGTGTAAATAGACACTCCAATTTTATTTACCACAAAAGCCAGTTGGCACCTTGATTTTGGACACTGTATGTGTCTCCTCTGGAGTTCCTGAAGATATCTCATTAACGGCTTCACCTGGATTTTTTAAATTTTGCAATCAAAAGTCTGTTTTTTTTTTTTCATCAAATTCTTCCAAGCTGAGTTATTTGAGCTACTGTATGCAATCTGCATTCATTTTATAGCTGTATACACATATAGTATTTATCTTTACATCCCCCTTTCAGAATCATTAAAAATAACTATTTTACCAAAATACATCCTCTTGATTCATAATACGGTAAGAATCAAGGGGATATAAACTTTTCAACCGGGTCATTTTTATAAATTCAGCTATTATTTTTTTCTTGTGGACTGTATGTAAACATCTTTTATGTGAAATATCTTATTCAGGTCAGTACTGAATTTTGGTAAAATTATTAACAGTTCACTGAGCCACCAATTTCATAACCGCTGAAATTAAATGTTTCAATTTACAAACTGAATTAAGAAAAAATAATTTGACCAGGTTCTCCATAAACAGCCCTTTCTCTATCAAACAGCTCTCTCAAAGAAGTCCTGGCTGCATGAACAACAACATCAGCCACTGACTCCTCCCCCAAATTAACTCTGAGCATAAATATGCAAATGTCACTGCTTATTTTGGTCTCGCCTGCTTAATTACTTCTCATGTGAATATTGAGTAAGATCATAGCCACGGCAAATTTACTGATAACTCAGGCATTAGGAGCAGGCAGAGCAAGACTGGCCTAAAACAGCTTAATGAAGTGCTCTTGCCAAAGGGCCCCATCGCACTCTGTTTATCTCCCCCCGACCTCATCGCTCACACTTCTGTTATCAGGAGTGTTTACACTGGCGCTCTGCTCACAGGCTGATTAATTAACCACCGCCTCTGCCCCGCCACACAAGTCACATTGGGAAGAGTTTCGCAGTGTGAAAGTGCAGTCCAACTCCTCCCTCCCTTTAAATAGCAAATTGATGGATGCGGTCTGTCCTTTTGCTGACTCCATTTCTTAAGTCACCAGCATATTTTTTCCACGCTATAATGCAAGACAATCTTTCCTGATGACATCTAAATTGCAAGCATGGTTGAATGAACGGTGCCACATGTCAGCGTTACCCTTGCCCGCATGAAAGAGGAACGTAACTTTTGTAAATCATTCCCATCAATATTCCTCTGTTTTTCTATCTTTATATAGAGTTATCAGAACATTTTAAGCATAACCTTTCTTTCCTATCAGATTTTCTTATGAATAATGTGTAACAACTGCTGTATTTTGAGCCCAGCCACAGCTGAATGGAAAAGTTGTTACAAAAGCCAGTAAAATTAAACAAATATAATGTTACAGTTTTTAATGTTATATATATAGTGGTGGGACGAGCAAACGACAGACACTGGACGTGACATCAGACCTCAGAGAGGTCTGTTAAACATAATATAAACAAAAGTGTCCAAAAGGGGGAATAAAAGTGTCCAAAATAAACAGGGGATCTGGTGTCCTCGCCGTGCTGGGGGTTCTGTGAAAGAGGGGCAGTGTTCGAAAGGGAAGGGTCCAAGTAAGGGGTGGAGTCCGGCGATTAAGGGACGGGAGATGCTGATAAGTAGTTCTTTCTTTCGACTGCCTGCACCTTTTTCCATCAAGAAATATTGTAGAAAATGTATGTTCTTAAAAATAATATGCAGAGGAAAACCAAGCCATATGTTTGGTTTATGTCATTTTTTCTCTAGCAGACCCTGCATGTTACATAGGTGTTTAGATTGTTACAAAACAATAATAATTTTGTAATCTAACAAAATATGTTACAAATTCCTGTTACAAATCATGCATTTTGGAATCTATAGTGAAATACAATTGAAAACCCTATATTATATTATATGCTGTAGTTTTGATAAAAGAAATGCAGCCTTGGTGAGCATACAGTAAGAAAATTCTTACTTCTTAAGAAAAAATGCACTCTCAAACTTTTGAATAATAGCATAAAAATATGAAATCAGAGACCTTAGCTTTGAAATGTAATCACAAGCGGTCACCTGAGACGCAGTCGAGGCATGTGTTACTCCAAGTGCAAGCAGGGGCTATGGAGTCAAAGACAGAAAGACTTGTATTGGGACAAATTTTTTCAAGGCGTTGCATCAATTTTTCAAGGTAAACATGTATAAAACAAGCTTTGAATTAACATTTGAGGGAAAGGCAATGTGAAGAAAACAGCTGAAAAGCTGCAGTCAAAACTGAAAGAAAGATGTTTGCATTGTAGGGTGGATTTAAGATGACACGGTTGACACTTACCTTGTTTAGACCCGAAGAGTCCCTTGACTAGTGTCTTTATCAGTTTAAACGTCTACTGTTATACAATCAAGAAAATGTTATGTTGTCACAAACAGAAACATGAATAACCTCATGAGCCTCCACAGCGGAGTGTCCTCAAGTCCCACAATCATACAGTATCTGTGCAGATAATGGTGTAATAGTAGCAGTACATTTATGCCTTGAGACATTGTAGGCTCAAGGGGAAGGCTAGTTGAAAGAGTGAACTCGCGATGAATCATCTTTGCAAATCTACATGCTCCAGAATAAAGTTTTGAAAGCAAAAGGTCAACTAAATGTCGCCCTACCCAATGTTTTTGACTTCAGCTCACAGAAGAAGAAAAATCTACAATGCATTAAAGAACATTCAGAATACCTTTGGCAGGGCTCACTGTCGTTTGCTGTTGCTTTCAGACTAGTTTGTAATTTTGATATTTTATCTGTATAAAAGCAGTGAATACCAAACAAGTCTCACTAACAGCTATTTCCAAAAGCTATTGCATTTAAGTGCACTTTCAGGGCAAGTGAAGTGTTACCTGATGTCATATTCTTCCAGCCTGGCTTTTTTAATGGAATCACTCCTGCGGAGAAAGTCCACTCAGGACAAACTACTGCATACAGAGTAACACCTAAGAGCACTAAAATCTAAACAGTATAATCCGCTTATAATGTCCCCTGACATACATGGACCCATCCATCTCAAGTTCAAAAAAGTTCATATCGAAAAACTTTGAATACTTTTTACCTGACTGACCAGAGTTGCTATGGAAGTCTGTTTGCACCACAGAATAATACTAATAAAAAAAAAAAAAAAAGTAATGTGACTGTTTCAAATGTTTTATTTTATTCCCCTCACCATTTTTAGTTTATATTCCACATTTTAGACATTTCCACAATTCTGTTTACATCCAATATATCGGATAAGTTTATAAGTTATTTATTTATTTATTTATTCATGTATTTATTTATTTATTCATTCATTCATTCAGTCAGAATTCTGAGGAAAAACAATTATGAGATATAAACTCTAAACTGAAAGGGAGAAAATCCAAATTGTGAGGCAAAAAGTTGCAGTTACATTTTTTTGGTTTAGTTTTAGACAATGTAGGCTATAGTCATTTTCCATTTATATATAAATATATATATATATATATATATATATATTATCTGCAGCTATTTACAGTGTTGATGAGTATCTAATTACATGTAACTGAGCTATATTATTTAATTACAAAATAAATTTAACTGTAATCTGTTACAGTTACTGAGGAAAAAAAGGCCTTTTTTAAAGACTGACTGACTGACTGGGATGGAGGGGGACTTAGGAGGAGGACAAACAAAGTGGATATGGGATGGTGACAGGGGATGGTAAAGGGCTGGCAGGAGGGCAGGCAGACAATACAGGTGAAGGTTCAGGTGGAGGACAGATACCCGGGAGGAGGACAAAGAACAGAGTCTAGAGTGGAGATGATGGGGGGAGGAGCCAAGGAGGAAACAGGAGGAGCCAGAGTGGATCAGACGGAGGGAGGAGCCAGGGAGAAGACAGGACCCAGGCGCAGCCATGATGGCGACCCACGGTGGAGCCGTCGGAGGAAGGGAGATAGTGGAGAAAGTGGAGATAGGGCTGACAACTCCAGGGGGCTGACTGATGGAAATAGAGCAGGTGGTGATGGAGCCTATGGCGGAGACAGAGAGCAGACAAGGCAGGGTAACAGCGAGGATCCGGAGGGCCAAGGCGGAGCAAATGGCTCTGGCGACCGATGCGGAGACAGGGATCCAGAAGACCATGGTGGAGCAGAGTGACAGAGGACCAAGGTGGAGCTGGAGGAACAGAGGGACGAGGTGCAGCCAGAGGAGTGGAGTCCTGAGGTGGCGATAGTCAATGATTGACCAAGGTGGAGCCGGAGGGAGGAGGGAGCCCGGTGGTGGACTGAAGCCACGGTGGACAGGAGGAAGCTAGGAGACAAGGAATCCTCCAGCCACAACGCCGATGGAAACTGGCAGACCAGTGGCAATCCCACAGCACAAATGGTGGGCTGAGGGTGAGCAGAGGGGCTGCCAGGAAACATCGGTAGCGATGGGGAGGATTGGTAGAGAGGTGGTGGGAGAGGGAGGCTGGGTGGGAGTTCAGGATACTCAGGGGGCTTAGGAACGGTGTGTGCTGCCCACACACACCATAAGGCCACTCCCAACACTGGGAGTGCCACCGACAAAGAATGATTCTGTTATCAAAGTTATCCAAGTTAGAGTCCACAGAGCTCCGCACACCCTCAGCCATGGTGCAGTGGGTTGAGCTTCCCTCCGCACTCTGTCTCTGTCCATGTCCCTCATGGCGAACACTGTAGCCGGCTCTTGTACTTGGTCTGATGTCACAGGCTCTGGCTCCAGGGCGATCCTCTGGTGATGCGATGGCTCGTTGGTCGTGGTGGGCTCTGGCTCTGGCTCTGGCTCTCCATCAGCAAAGGGCTCGGGCTTTGGCTCCGCACAGCAGGGTGATGGTGGGTTGTGTGTGTTCTAGATCGGGGCTGGATGCTCTCCAGACACCTGATAATGGCCTCCCTCCAGCTTAGTACTGTGGTGTCTTGGGAGGTTGATGGGGCGATGGTAATTTGCCCTGATCCAGAACAGGGAGTTCATTGTAGCGTAGTTAAGCACCGTTAGAACGGCGAGCTGGGTGAACTCCACAGCATACTCCAGGAGGGGAAGGTCTTTGCAGGCTAGTGCGGTGAAACATGTGGCTATATCCATAACGAAAAACCAAATGAAACACTTTCAAAAAACAAAAACAAAACGTGGGGAAATGCTACGCTTTACTTTTTGTCTTGGTCTGGTCTTCTCTCACGCTACGGTGAATGAATGCACGGAGAAGATGCAGATCAATGCAAACGAGCGAGCAGGCAGGCAAGAAACACATGTATAGGAACATAGTAGACTGGACGAGGGAACACAGGACTGAACATTGATTAAATATGTTGACAAATGAGAATAATTAAAGAGACACACCTGAACCAAATTACATAATCAAAGGGTCACACAGAGCACATGGGGAATCAAAACAACAAAACAGTCCATGGGTTTGACAGTTATGATCTTAAATCAGTATTTAACCTCTGTGCTTTAAAATTAAATTTTTATCATCTTAATTCAAGTGAAGTAGTTTGAAAGTCTGACAGTAATCAGAGTTGAGTACTACTGTAAGGTTAACCCTGCCTGCTTTAAATATTTGAAAATGAGTAATGGGAAATTTAGAATCTAATAGTAATCAAATCGGTTACATTACATTAAGTAACTGAAATAGTTACACTATTTATTACATTTCATATAGGGTAACTTTTAATCTGTAACCTATTACATTTCCTATTAAACACTGCTTATTTATCTGCAAATGTACAATGTACAAATATACCATGGAAAGCAGAGCCCTAAACTTCAAAAAGTACTGAAGCCCAAGACTACCATCTGGTGGTTGTGTTTGATACTGCACAGTCCTGTATTAAAACAGCCCTGCATTATGCAACGTAGGGAAATCAATCAGGCCTATTTCTGCTACCACCCATAATCCTGCTGGGTACCTCATTAAGCATCTCTTGGGTGAAAGCACATAATAGAGACATCCTAATTCAACTCAGAAGCACCACTGACTCGTTTTATCACCACGCATCGCCTTCCACTGCTGCTTCTGAGTTTTATACCACCCCCCCCCCACATCCCATCCCTCCTGCCAACCTTTCATCTCAATACATCCGACCACCTTACCTGAAGCACAGAGAGGAAATAAAAAAGACACAGAGGGGGGAAGGCAGCAAGAACTCCAAGACAGGAGGGAGGGTACCAAGGAACAGAAAAGAGAGGGGAACAGATAGATGGAGAGGGACATGGCAAATCTTACACTGAAGTCTTGTCCTTGGAAGATCATCTTTGATGGCTGTCCCCACGGAGGTGTTGGCAGAGGATGAGAGAGAACACCAGTGAGTTTTGCCTCATGTCGTATTCTTTTGGAAATGTTCAGCCTGCTGGCTTCAGGAAACAAGATTGTGGGACTCAAGTTGGTTTGGACCTGGAAGAGCCATTCGTAAGCTGCTGCTGGCAATGAGCTTGTCATCTGTTCATTAGCATCTGACTCAATGTAATAAGTAGCCACAAGGGTTGGGCAAAATATTGAATAAACATGTTTGCTATGCTTTTTGGCACATCTATCTATCTATCTACAGACACTGTTGACATTCAAAATGTTGAATGCAAGAGGGAATGCAGGGAAAAATAGATAGATAGATAGATAGATAGATAGATAGATAGATAGATAGGTTTTTTTAAAGAATATTTCACTTTTTGTGAAGCACGCTAAGATGATGATGAGCGATATCAGACATTGCATTTTACCATTTGTTGACCGATGACCCCACTGTTGGTGGTTATGTTATTGTGTTCAAGAGTGTTATTTTCATGAGTGTGATAGAATGCACTCAAAAGCTGGAACAGAAAAGCACCAATCGCCAGGCGCTGATTTGGGGTCACCCCAGGCTGCCTCTCTGAAGGAAATGGCTTGTAATGGGAGGAGGGCTGTAATTTCGCTTGTGTGACAGCGTAGTTGAAAGGGGATGACTAAGAATCCATCAGCATGTCACACAAGTGGTATCCTCTCATCTCTTAACCTGCATATCCTCTCCAACATATCATTCCTCCAGCAGGATAAAAAGTCTGCAATATTAGTTCCCTGTGCTCTATATTACAGCATTATACAATGATTAATGTCATGTGGAGCTTTTATCATTTAGGGATTGTAAGAGAACATAAACCTTTGTAATCCAGGGTCATTTGGACAACCACCCTTTTGTTTGTGCCTTAAAATTTACAGTTTGTGCCTTAAAAGCAAGATTTGGCAGAGTCATACTGTGCTGTTTGTCTCGTGTACAATAAAATCAGATTAAATTTGTGCCAATTTTCCACAGCAGTTCTGAAACATCCAAATATCATGGGTCAATGTCTCCCTCTTGTGGCTGAAGTACAAAATGCATAAACCTTAACTTACTAGTCAAAAATATGTTAATAAACTTAAAGGGTGTCAGCCTTACACAAAGACAAAAAAACTATGCTTAAATGGGAAAGGGCATTAACTTAAAAAACAAACAAACAAAAAACTAAGTGCATGTGTGGATATGCATGTATAATTTACCATAAAATGTTTTGTACTGACCTGCTTGACACTCATCCTCATTTGCCTGGATGGGGTATCTGTAGCAGTCTCCTTCTGTATGAGTACAAAATACAGTGTTTATTTTATCACTTTCTTTTAACTTGGTGTGTAACTCTGTGCCCTAATATACCTAATTTAAACATCATGTGTTGATTGCAGATGGGGGAAATGAGTCGTGAAACTTGTACAGGCTAATATAATCTGCTACAGCAATTTTCACACCATGGTGCTTGATAAGATTTGGTCTGTTTTTATAAGATTTCAAACTGCATTTTCTGTCACCCTACTGCAACCCTACACATAAACCTACCCCTCAGTGGGAACTACTGGCAATTTTTGAATTTCATAAAACACCATAAGTATGTTTTTTAAGCCTTTTGGTTTACAGAGACAACAAAAGTGTTATCATAAAACATGTTTACATTGTAGGACCCATGTAATTATACACATTTGTGTCCTCATAAACCATATATACCAGAACACACACACAACATTATATGGCAATGTTGCTTATTTGATGCAAGTAGCTTCCATTAGGGTATTGTAAGGTAACTGATAAAAAAAATGGACAATTTTGACAATATGGAACAAATGAGTTGTACCTAACAGCTGAATAAAACCTCTAAATTATAGTATAGCCTGAAAAACGTATGTAATACGATTAAATATGACCCCTACTACAACTACATACAAATACAGCGTGAACAATAAAAGTGTAAATGACACAAAACAATTACTTGAGAACACTAGTAATTTTAAAGCATATATTTACAAGGCATTCGGTAATTTTGTTGAACTTTCCACTTTATTCGATGGCACATGTGCATTGTCCCTGTTGAAAAACAACATGTGCTGGTTAGGTATGTTTTGAAGCATGGCAGCTGGTTTGAGCTGGTCCTAGTTTGTAATGAGCTGGTTTAAGCTGGTCCTGAGCTGGTTATAAGTTGGTCATAAGCATGTCCCTTAAACCAGCTAATGACCAACTAAGGACCAGCTTAAACCAGCTCAAACCAGCTGCCAAGCTTCAAAACATACCTAACCAGAATATGCTGTTTTTTTTTTTTTTTTTTTGTTTGTTTGTTTGTTTGTTTGTTTGTTTGTTTGTTTTTTCAACAGGAAACAATTAAATCTATCTATTTATCACATTCATACAGTGATCAAGATGCTAATAAATCATAAACATAAAGGAAATCTAAACAAAAGAAGCAGCTCAAACAGTATAACAGACTGAGTGCACCTCTTATTTGGCTGTTGACTATTAACTCTTTTTGGAGCAATCATAATGATTAAAAGAAATAAAACAACCCTAGTGAAAAATAAATGTACTAAAATGTATTTAAAATACATTTATTTCATGCTAAGTATTCTACAAATACATTTACACATTATGTACTTAATAAAAACACCTTGCAATTGTACTTTTAGTATACTAAACCAGTATATTTAAAGTCTGCTAAATTACAATTAAGTTTGGGAACACAAGTAATTATGTATATTTATATTTATTTAATTGCTATGGCAACTTCTACACATATAACAACAAATATAGCCAATATAGAATTAATCAGGTTACTAGCCTCTGTTATTGCGTGATGCCAAACTGCTGTCAAAATGAAGAAAAAATGATAGCTTGCAGACATGCATATAAAAATCTACAACAGAATGGTACACAAGTTTATACAATATTTTCAAATGAAAGCACATCCAGTGTTACTGAACAACTACCCTGTCACTGTCATTTAATGTATATAAACATGTAAAATCTGTGAGGCCATTTTTGTGTCTTTTCAGTTCACTCATTGAGCCCTGAGGGACTCTAAGAAAAGAGCTCCTCAAGTTGAATCCTTGTGATTTCCCTGCATGTTGAGAGTTGGCCCGTTACCCATCAGCCCGCGGCCAGTCAGGGGTCCGGTGCCATTTCGCCATTGTTCAGTGGCCAACCGCAGTGTCCATCCCTAGCTTTTTTGCCCGCTAGTCTTCGCTTTGGCTGACTATATTTAGTCGATTATGAATATGCAATAGTGCTGAGAGTAATGTGGCCAGACACGCCACTGTCCGGCCCAATAATGTCAAAGTCATTAGCAGCAGGAAACAGGATCCACATGCGGGGGGATAGGGCCTTCAAAAAAATGTGGCCTGTCCACTCCACTGCCTGTCTTATATGAATGTAGAACAATGACCAGAGCCAGCGATATGCACCGCTGACTGACCTACATATACAAATATTCGCCACATTTGCACACACGCGTTGCCGTCCGACAGAATCACGGGAGAAATGCTATAGATCTGTTGGGATGGATGCAGAATTGCGCTCAAGGTCTTGTGGACCTTCCCTGAGATTATGTATCTATATAACTGTCAACATATAATGCCGTAATACAATTAAGGTCTCATTTACCCTTTATCATCATCAGAACCTCTCAGTATGTCCAGCGTTATTTTAAGTGCGTTAGCATGGTTACCGCAAAATATTACATGTTTGGCAAAATAATAGACTGGACAGAAATGCCTCATTAATGCTTAATTATATTCTTAAACTGAACAATGAAAACAGAAGGCCGTGTTGTAGTTAAAGGGATAGTTAACCAAAAAATGCATTTACTCACTCATGTTGTTCGACTTTCTTTATTGTGTGATAGATATTTATAGAAATCCAGGCTGATTTTTGTTTGTTTGGAGGGCTATTTTAATATGACTGATATTATGCTTTTTGTTAATGCATTTAGATAGATTTTAGTTTTGATATTTGCATGTTTTCAAGTAAAATTTTGTTTAATTTTAATTACTTTTAGTAGTTAAGTAGTTTTTAGTTAAGTTGTAATTGTCGATCATTTTAGTCATTTTTATTTATTTATTTATTTATTTATTTTAGTACTTTTTAAGCTTAGTAAATGAGAAATGAGAAATGTTGTCTTGGCAGCTACCTGAAATAAAATAAGTTACATATATATATATATATAATAAATACCTCAAATGCTCGTCTTGCCTAGCTCTGTGTGAACTCTGTGTATTCCGGTTCATGACAGTTAGGGTAGGTCAAAAAACTCCCACCTCATTTTCTTCTCCAACTTCAAACTTTATCCTACATTGCTGTTTTACCTTTTTATTTTTTATTTTATTTTTTTAAAGGGTGTTTGATCTTCTTTACATGTTCACTTTGTAAACACTGGGTCGGTACTTCTGCAGCGATGTAGGACGATTTTAAAGTTGGAGGAAAAATTGAGATTTGAGTTTTTCAACATACCCTAACTGTCTTGAACCGGAATACACAGAGTTCACACAGAACACACTAAACAAGAGGAGCATTTGAGGTTAAAAAGTATATAAATTGTAATTTTTATTTATTTATTTATTTTTTTTTTTTTTAGAAAATAACCAATTGTTTTGCTAGATAAGACCCTTCATACTTGGCTGGGATCGTTTAGAGCCCTTTGAAGCTGCATTTAAACTGCATTTTGGAAGTTCAAACTCGGGGGAACCATAGAGGTCCACTATATGGAGAGAAATCCTGAAATGTTTTTCTCAAAAAACATTTTTTTTTTACGACTGAAGAAGGAAGGACTCTAACATCTTGGATGGCAAGGGGGTGAGTAAATTTTCTGTAAATGTTTGTTCTGAAAGTGAACTTCTCGTTTAATGTCAAGTAATAAAAATATTTTTATGGTTTTATTGATAATAACCCTGATTATGACTTCAATATGACTTCATTATGACTTTCTATAAATTGAAATATGATATGCTTTTTTAAAATGGACTACTACTATTCATTCATTCATTCATTCATATTTCTTTTTTTAATTTATACATACATACAGCTTGAACAATTTGCTAAATACAGAAGAAAAATCAAATGAGTCTGGAACAACATGAGGGTGAGTAGATTTGAAAATGTCCATTTTCTGCATTAAAGTATTCTCATAAAACTGAATGATGAGACTCTCTATCTATCTTTATATCAATAGTGTCATCATTAAAGTGTGAGCACACATGTTTAGGTCAGGTTCTGTTGCTGTGAAGGAGATGCTCTCATAATCATTCTTTGTGTCTGTATGAAAAGGGCAGCAGATGATATGAGGGTCAGGTGTCAACCCTTGTCCACCTCAGATGATTCCTACAGGAAATGACTGTACGAGACTGTGTTCCTCCTGCCTGCCACACCCCATCCCATCACCCATCTGGGGTCCATCTGCAGGAGTGATAATCCAGCAATATGCAGAGCTCCCAACAAATAATCTGCCCAAATTTCTATGGATGATTAGTCTTTGTGGCCTGTGATTAACTCATATACAATGTTGCCTCTGGCTAAATGTTCTGCACAACGTTCACCCAGATGAATGTTCCATTAGCAGCAGGTTCCTGGAGCATCTTTAGGTTTTTCTTTCTGGTTTGCCAATTACATTAATCAAAATATCTCACAGAATCAGTTTAAATGCAGTTATTATAGTACAAACAGCATCACAAATTACTTAGAATTTGGTGTAATATGTGAGGCTGTATTTATTAGAAAAAGCAGTAAAACAGTAATACTGTAAAATATATTTACATTTTTTTTACAAATCATTATAATATGCTGATTTGGTGTTTCAAAAATAAATAAATTATTTAATAATTTTAACAAAAAAAAAATATTATCATTGATGAAAACAGATGTGAAATTACAAAAGAACAGAATTTGAACATAATTATTTAGTTACAATATAGATGTCTTTACTGTCACTTTATATTATTTAATGTGTCCATGTTGAATAAAAGCATCAATTTTAAATAAATAAATAAATCATACTGAACCAACTTTTGAACAGTAGTGTAAATATATATTGGATTTAACTAATATTTGAATAAATGTAATGTAATAAACTATTGAGTTAATGTAAAATTAATATAATGCTCATATATACAGAATAAAATTGGGTTTCACATTAAAACATGTCTAGCACAGTAAGAAGTATAAGTGTATAATGTGGTTTTTGTGACTGGTGAGAGTGGAAAGTGTGAGCATGTTATTGTGTATGTGTGCACTGTGCGCTCGTGACCCCACTGATGGGAGAGTGAGGGTGAGATGTTGATCAGGCCTGACAGGGTGTGATCATTACCGGGCCTGGCCAGCGAGGTCTCAGCCCTGCCACTGTAATGAGATCAGCGGGAGTCGTGGCTGCTGCCACGCTGCATGACCCCGCTCATGCGACAACAGTGCGCTGAGATGGCTAATTTAACGCCGGTCATCCAGGCACCCACCACCCCACACTGAGCTACTGCTTGTGTAGTGTGACCTCAAGCATGTGAAAAGCAAATTTCATGGGAAAATTCATGGGAAATTGACATTTGAGTGACTATAGTCTAACAAGTAACTGTGATTTGACTCTAACCCCCTCTCCTTTTAAGAGGCAATGTCAAGGACATCAAACGAACGGTCTATATCTATAACCTGGAAACTAGATAGCATTTTAGCACTTCTGATTCCATCATCCAAGTCACTGTGTTTTTTGAATGGACTTTTGATATTTAAAAGCCCTTCTGAATAAACATTTCCTGATAATTTACTCACCCCCATCTCATCCAAGATGTTTATGTCTTTCTTTCTGCAGTCAAAAAGAAATTAAGGTTTTTGAGGAAAACATTCCAGGATTTTTCTCCATACAGTGGACTCTACGAAGGGCTCTACATGATCCCAGCCAAGGAATAAGGGTCTTGTCTAGTAAAACAATGTGTCTTTTTCAGTGTTGACCAATATACTTCCAAAATGTAATACATTATATATTACTAGTTACTGTCTTTTGAAAGTAATTAGTTACATTACAATATTACTGTCTCTGAATTGTAACGTGTTAGACTATTTTGAGTTTCTTTTGAGTTACTTTCACCAAAATATCCACAGAGGTATGACTAGACTTTCTAAAATGCTAAAATGTAGTTTATTTCTGCTTATTATACATACAGGGTGATGTGGTAGGCTTACCATAGCTTAAAACAAACAAAAAAAAAAGTTAACTTTAGATACCGGTGTATAGGTTTGCATTAATGTTGCGTTGTAATTTAGGTTAAACACAGATAAGCACAAACCGCATTATTATATTCTAAACAAATAAAGCAGAATGTTATAATGTCTAAACAATAAATAGGCTAGCTATCTTAAACAGTTTTCAGAACAAAACAAAAACTAAACAATTAAGCCAAAACAGATTAATGTAAACCAAAAATGCAAGCAAACAGTGTTATTCTCACACAGTCTACCTTTCTTATTCGGCACGAATCCACATATGTTTCCTTTTTCCCTGATGTTTCCTATTTGAATGCTAAACTATTATTTATTATGTAAACCAGGCTTTGTATTTAACGCACTTTCCGAGAAATAAAATATAAAATTAAAAAAAAAAAATAAAATAAATCATCCTCTCCACATGAGCATGGTGAGCTCGACCAGCAGAAATATGATATGCTCCGTCATTTTTGGTCATACAGATCATTTGAACGTGACATTTTGTAGAGTGCTGAACCACAAAAAAATGTACCGAACTCAGCAGCGTATGTCACTCAGTCTTTTTCTTTCGCTTTGTTAATCTGTTAATTATTGAATTAAAAAAATTTGGCATTCAAATACATTCATTCCTTTTACTAAGATTAACCCTTGTGTGAACTTTTGGACATTTTTGTCCTTTTCAGTTTTTTTTTTTTGTTGTTTTTTTCTTTTTTTTAGCATTTTGCCTCTGTTATTGCCAGCCCCAATAAATTTGGCACAGGTGTGTATTTTTATTGGAATTTTACTATTTCACAATCCTTTTAATAAATCTATTTTACACTAGGTACAAAAAAATAGGGAAGTCTGCGGAAGGCAGACAAGACGATATATCCAGGCTAGAAAACAAGATTAGGATAAACTAACTAGAAAACACGACTGAACTAGACTCTGGATAAATAAAGTGGCTCTGTACAGTCCCTAACACAATGAGAGTGCTAAACAAAATACAATACTCAACAACAAGGAAGAGGAAGTACAAGGCTTATATAGTGTGCTTGATTGGTTACAGCTGTGTGTGTCATCAGCGCAATGAATGATGGGAAATGTAGTCAGTCTGTGTAATGTGAAATGGCAAGGCGACCTCTGGTGGCGAGCGGACTGGTGCTCAGGACCAGATTCATGACACCGTCATCTTCAAATGACAGCAACAGGAAACAAACAAACTATTTTACCTGCGGAATTTATTCTCTGGTGCTGCTTTGTGGTGTTGGTAAAGTCACTACTTAATTTTGAGTTAAAATATTTAGTTGTAACTTGCGTTACCAAGATTGTAACAAGTAATAATATCACCCGAATTTTATTAGCAATGCGTTATATTGCTATGTTACTGCAAAAGTTAATATACTACTGTAATATCGTTACTTTTGTAATACATTACTCCCAACACTGGTCATTTTCTAAAAAAAAAATAAAAATAAAAAAATATATATATATATAAACTTTTTAACCATAAATGCTCATCTTACACTAGCTCAACTTCACACATTACGTAGTCACATTGGAAAGATCACATGTAACATAGGAAATACCGACCCAGAGTTTTTTCGCCCTACCCTACCTTTTTGAACCGGAGAACACAGACGAAGAACTAACCACACGTGACCATTCCAACATGATTACGTAATGCGTGAAGTCATTGATTGTCAGATTATTTGCTAAATAAGACTTATTTCTTAGCTGGGATCATGGAGAGCCTTTTGAAGCTGCACTGAAACTGCAATTTGGAACTTCAACCCGCTGATCCCCATTGAAATCCACTAAATGGAGAAAAATGCTGGAATGTTTTTCTCAAAAACCTTAATTTAATAGAAAGACATGAACATCTTGGATGACATGTGAGTGAGTAAATTATCAGGATCTTTTTATTTTGAAAGTGAACTAATCCTTGGTGACTTTGATGTCATGTGAGCGTTTAGTTTATTTAAAGCCTACATTTAGCTTTTTGCTTCTGGCGATCATATTTAGGCCTTCAGCTTGGCTTGCAAAAATACATTAACAATGCAGCACTCTATTGTGCCATTAGTGTCAACAAATGAAATTGCAGGAACAATTATTGTTTCCTGACATGTTTCCCTGTCATCAAACTGCTTGAGCCAATGTTTCTATTGTTGTGTTTATACTGAAATGTAAAAATTTAATTGCATCAGCCTTTAACTTTCCCAATTAAAATGGTTAAAAATGAACTTAAATTTGAACATACATTTAAACTTAGAGTTAAATCTTTCTAGGAATTTTAATACAACTTTTAGTGATCTCAAATACAATTCAAAAGTAAAAAAAAGCAGGCATTCAACTGGTCCTACATTGCCATCTCCCCAGATTTTTTAAGAGGAAAGACATGGGCTCAATATAATTTAAAGTTGGCTGGAAGCTGTTCGATATTTGACTGGCACCAAAGCTTATGTGTGCAGAGCTCAGATAATTCAGCAGGTTTCACAAAGAAAGCCTTTGCGAGTGTCAGGAAGGGGATTTCTCATCCCTCCTGTGAGTGGCTGATATGCAGAGGCTGTACGTCTGGACCAGACGGCCTATCTCTGGGATTTGTCCTGTCCTTTCAAACCTGAGAAGATCAGTCGTGAGATGGAATGCCAAATGACACAGAGGCGACCAGGGAGGCTCCTACAGCGCCAAACAGATAAAGAGAATTAAACAGAACTGGCCGCAGATGTTCCTATTGCCCTTTTTAATTTCCCAATACACAGTGCTGGATTCACTGTCAATGCCACTGAATCTATTCTCCTGGTATATGGATGCAGGAAAACAAAATAGCTTGTAATATCAATGGTCACATGAGTCAACACTATTTATTTCAGTCACAGGCCTTTTCTATGACTTTCTAGTAATAAGGATCGTGTTTGTATTAGGAAATAATATAGATGTGTGTATGTATGTTACAGTGTGTGCCAATCCTTTCAGAACTATTTTGAATAACTTTTTTATTATTATTATTATTTCAGAGAAATTAACGATAAATTATTATTGATTTTTTTTAATAGAACTGCTGAATACAACTGTATTACTATACACTGCATTATTATTATATATTACTAACATTTCATACCAAAAATTTTTATATGATTCAGGGATGTTTTGTTGCATATTTCATTGTGTTCTATTAAGTTAATGTCAAAATAATCAGTATTTTTGATCAACATCAGTGTAAACATCCTCTATCTGAAGATCTAGAGATTCTACTGCTGTTTTTCAGCAACAATATTCTCCCCTGTGGAAGCAAAATAAGACCTGACATTACAGAGGACAATTTCACATTTCATTTCTGTTAGCGTTCACATCTCTCTCTCACGTGTTGACAAGTGGAAGATGTGGATGAGCGTGATTCGGGATGTTTAGGGTAAAAGACGTGCGGGGTTGTTTGCGGTTTGGAGGTGGGAGACTGGGTCAGTATGGGCCTGTGGAGGTGGGAGACATGTTAAATCCCTTGTCCCCCTCACACCCCTCAGCCCCCCTCATTGAAGGCAGTGAGAAATGACTGCCAGAATATGTATATATAAAACAAACTGCCAGCACCCCTGAGGCTGAGTAGCTTAAAGCTGTTCTGAGTCCAGAGGCATGAGACCCTGACAGACCTGTGAAGTCTAGGTCTGACCTTGGCCCACTTTCACTATCAGCATGAGGGAATGACAGAACTCAGAGAGCAGGAACACGATGACATTCAGGAAGGTCTGTGTAACTAATATTACTGTAAAATTCAGCCTTTGATTATATAAAAAAAAAAATAATAATAATAATAATAATAATATTCTTCTATTTTAATATATTTTAAAATGAAATGAATTCCTGTGATGGCAAAGCTGAATTTTCAGTAGTACTTCAGTTTTACATGATCATTCAGAAACCATTTTAAAATGCTGATTTGGTGCTCAAGAAGCATTTTTATTGCTTGCACTGTGTAATATTTCTATGGAAACCACATAACCACATTTTTTTTCCAGTATTCTTTAATGAATAAAAACACTGAAGTTCTTTCTGGTCCTCGAACCTGATTGGCTGTTAAAAGTGCAATATCACAGTGATATCAGAACTCCAACAGCTGATTCATAGTTTGCAATTGTATCACTCCGCTTGCGGTAATACTTTTACAGCAAGTGTCATGGCGCACAGCCTAATCCAGCATCATTTTATAAATATTACTTGTTTCTGTGCCACTGAATGTACTTTTAAGAGGTTTTCAGGAAAGAATGGACTTTTTTATAGTTCATATATGCAGTTTGTTAATAAAGATAACGTCTATTTGAAAATTTGCATCAGCGTCGTCGGACATGTGAGCTCCAGATCATCAGCGGCCATTCTGCGCTCATGAACCCACCCGGGAGCACCTCACCTCGGCCAGATCTTCTGAAATTAACCGCTGGCTCTGATGTCTCTGTAGTGGTTACACACGAGATATAATTCATTATGGGTAAATCTAACGGTAGTATTTGGTCTCATTAATCTATTGTTTGTTCTAGAGAAGATAGTTCTGGCAAAATCTCATGTTTATGTAAATTCAGTGGTGTAAATCAGAGCGCTGCCTTTGTACTTTTGACTGAATTGCCTAGCAGCTTTTATGATGGCTGCTGCTGTTGTTGTTGTTGTTTATTAAATATTATTAATTACACACTCGTGCCATCGACTGTTGTATAAACGCAATATCACACTCGTAGACGTGAGATATAGCTGTATATCGGCACGCTGTGATTACCTACGGCCAAATCACAGCCGTGGGGATATACAGCCATATCTCAAGTCTACGAGTGTGATATTGTTTATTTGGTCACACTTTATTTTAAGGTCCAATTCTTGCTATTAACAAACCATTAACTTTGACTTTTGCCTCAGTAAACTCCTAATTTTCTGCTTATTAATAGTTAGTAAGGTAGTTGTTAAGTTTAGTTATTGGGTATAATTAGCGATGTAGAATATGGTCATGCAGAATATGTGCTTTATAATTACTAATAAACAGCCAATATATTAATAATAGGCATGCTAATAAGCAACTAGTTAAAAGTAAGAATTGGTCCCTGTACTAAAATGTTATCCACGGTTTTATGTTTTATAACTAGAATTTTGATGTTTTTTTTTTTTTTTCTTAACTGTAAAATGTTTTTTTTTCCAATGCGATTATTTTGAAAACTAAAATGATCATTTATTCTTCTGCACAACAAATCATATTATTCCCCCATCAAAAAAAACTGCTGCAACACATAAGCAGATAAATAATTGTTAAATAATAATTTACAAATTATCAACATTTTTATTAGACTGCATTTGAAACTCACTCACTCTGGCTCCATTTCCATCTCCTAGACCGAAGTATAAACAGATACAGACAAACTGTAAATTATATTAATATTTCACAATATTACTATTTTACTGTATTTTTGAGCACATAAATGCAGCCTTTGTTAGCATATAAGATGTTCAGAAACTTTAAAAATCACTCTTTTTTTCACTTTTCCATCTCCCAAACATTTGAATGGTATTGTACATTCCAAGTAAAATTGTGTAAAAAATACATCAGGATTTACTCAAAACACTGCAGTATTTTATTGTAAGCAAAACACATGCAACAAAGTAAAATGGGATAATTTGTTAAAGGCTGACGTTGAAATCTTAGGCTAAGAAATAACGTAATATTGGACCAAAAGTGTGCAAAGTCTAAATTATGGACTGAGTTGACTAATCCCAAATGTGCCCTTTATAGGTGTGATACACTATGTATCCTATTTCCTTTATTGTATTACCAAAATGGTCCCTAAACATGAACTGAAGAACAAGAAAAGCATTAAACCCTGTAAAACCTTTATAAAAATTAATAACAAAACAGAGAATCTCACAAAATACATACTGATGTGTATCAATACTGTTCAGTGAGCAATACAACATTTATTGATGATAATCATGTCAATTTTGAGACAATGTTTGTGGGAATTGTGGGGGAAACCCAAACACAATGGTCTGGACTTCAATGCTTCATATGGTACATAATCGTGAAGTCTAATAATGCATTTATAGCAGGTGCAGTCAAGTCTATTTCACAAAATATATATACATTTTCACAATGGCAACCATCAGCAAACTAGAGTGTGTTTTTGTGTCATAAACATATGTCATTCAAATAACAGATGATGTTTGTATTTTCATATGGATTTGCATGATTATCTTCAAACTATTACAAAAAAAAAAAAATAAACTGGTGTTTCAGAATGTCTTGATAATGAGAGCTAAAACAAAAGCAAAAAACAAAAAAAACAAAAAAAAACAAGAAACATATTAAAGAAAGAAAAACAAAAAAACAACAACTTCAAAGCCATTATTGAAGGCAAAGGCAATGAAATATCCACCACATATTTCTGTTTCTTATACATACATAAGCTACTTTCAGTTTTTACATTTTTGGTTTTGATAGTGAATAGCGATGAACAATCCAAAACATTTCCCCCCAAAATCCATTAAAGAGGTGGACAGTCTTCCTTTTTGGCAATTGTTCAAAAAGATGTTTTTGGTAGAGAACACGTGTTAGAGAGCACAAATTAACAGGGGATAATATGATATTAGACACTGAGGTCATTTTAGCGATACATATACATAAGGGCAAAAATGATTGGCTTCATCTCAAGTCAGTGTTTGAAACTCAGAAACCGCTGAACTGGATTTCTGGATTCAGGGCAAAGGGTCCATAAAGATTATGCGTGTGTATGGCGCTTTACCTGCATAAACACAGCTAAGAGTGACCGTCGAAATGTCCAAATCTTATTAACTTAATGACTTCCCCATTTAAATGGATTCTGATTCAATGTACTGCAAAACAAACTTCATTACCCGGAGCCCTGACAGACAGGGATATATTTTCAACAAAAATTAGTTAACTATTGGATTTTTCAAGATATTTTTTTTTCAATTAGGCAGTAGAGCTGTATCCGTCATGATTTTGCAATGGAAACTGTGGCATCTGCAATACAAATCGACCAACAGGAATGAGACGTGAGCAATCTGGCAAAGACACGCTTGTGAGTTGCGCATCTGAATTTCTGAAAACTGAGAAAAAAGCTCATTATGTTCGAACAGCTATGAGCATGATATTTCATATTCTTTTACAGCGTTTACACAAAGTATTTTGGTTACCAGCAACACTCGGCTGTAATGTTAAAAGCACATTGCTTGTTTCTAAAACTGTACACTCACAGTTGGCTCTCATACTTGAAATTACAGGGAAAACATCAAGATGTCAGGTTCGCATTGCATTTTTATGAAACCCTCAAGGATTTAGCTAGCGAACATAAGATGACATAGAATACAAAAAATAAAGACAGGGAAATATACTAAACTAATTCAATTAATTCAAAACAATAAAGAGCATTAGTGCTTGTTTTAAATGATTTGGGGTAGTAAAGGGCATCTGTCTGTATAAAGCAAACAAATATATTGCTCTTTACGTCAAATTCCTTCACTTAAGGGAGCGAGGGAATAAGGAGCGTTCGAAAGCAATCTGAAGTGAAAGCGGGGAGGAAATGTCATTATAGGCCGTAATGACTTGATGCTTCCGCCATTTCCGGAATCAGTTATATTTTCATCGACTCGCAGACAGTGTCCTCAAAAACAAACAGAGTGAGGAAATGACTCCAAATGAAATCTGCGACAACAGAGTTGTTTGGACTGCTCTCTACGATAAACGTAAGCATGTTCCTTTATCTAATGGACAGCTTTTGATGGCTGTTATGGGGAAAATATGATAATCAGCTTTGAAATGGTATGAGTGACCTCCACACATCCTATTTCATATTTTATACAAAGATGTATAAGAAAAATCTGTATTATCGGGCAAAAATTGTCAAAGGAAATACTTGAAATTGATATTGGAGGGTCTTTTGAAAGATGATAAAGGAAAATCAATGAACAAACAAAAACAAATAGTCAATATATCACTATGAACGAACAAAAGAGGCAATAATAATTGACCGTACCGATAAGGAGAGCTTCCTCTCAAGCACTATATCAAGTGGTAACATTTTTTTTTTTTTTAGAAAACAAAGACTGTTCTTTCATGTGTTTTGTTTTTTTTTTTCTTTTTGCTGAGAGGTAGAATGAAGCATTTAAATTGAAACACAACAACTGGTTGTTCCATCATTAACAATTGCCTCATAAGACTGAAACAGTCACAGGTTTGTTGTTGCCCTGTGCCACCTAAAATACACTGTCAAAAACTGTACAAACACATTTTTTTTTAATTTTTAAATTCATAATTGTTTTCTAAAATCTTGTAAAGTATCCCAAATGTTCCACGGTAGAATGGCATGATTGTGTTTGACCACGTAGGACGTTAATCCAAATCTGAGGGGGGTGGATGGCTGGGTCTTTAGCGCGAGAAGTCTGAAGATCCCACGCGCTGTGAGGATGGATGGTGCCGATCAGTTGGAGGTGTCAGAATGGACGCTCCCGGGTCCTTCCGTGGGTGAGGTCACTGAGGAGGGTGTCGGGGCGTCTTGCCAGCCGCCGTTCGCCTTTTGTGAGGAAAAGAATGAAAGACAAAATTATAAAGTGCACATTTCCACACTCACCCGAATGCAAAGACGCAGACGACCAGCTACAAACCCCGTCGTGAAATCTAAACGAGAGCGACTATGACGAATTCCCTTACTATAAACACGCTTTTGCGAGAAGTGAGTCACAAAGTGAAGCGGTAAAAAGGAATGACATTATGCTGCATATTACGAGTCATAGCGAGTCATTTCCAGAACATGATTTTCAAAAGACAGATGATGGAGGAATCAATTATTGCAAATTATCACATTGGCTAAAGGAATGAAAGTATAATGGGCACCTAAAATGGAGGCCATTTCATGTCCGGGAGACAGGTTGCCTAAAGAGCATTTGGGGCATTAATAGCAATTTCCATGCCATCAGAAAAAGGACTAGAAATGGGCTTTGGCAGCCTCTTATTTTCCCAGCCTGTTATTTTAGATAGAAGCAGTCTGTAATCAAAAAAGAAAGAGCAGAGCGAGGAGAGAAAAAAACTTTTCAAATCTTCAGCTTTGGTGACACCCCATGTCTATT